>CM029019.1:50335113-50520113 GCA_016801055.1 Panax notoginseng | reverse complement strand
TCACACCAGAAACTGAAGTTTTCTCTCTATTTCTCTCTCTATATTATCGAGTGTATTCTTGTGAGTAATTTGATATCTTGAGTGTTGCTATACGGTGCAAGTTCGTTCAGCGTTATTCCAGTCAGGAGTACTGCTCTTTTGAGGTAAGGGATAGTAAGAGATAATAAGGGATATTGTCGTAAGGGATGTTATTTCTTCTTAAATGATATTATTTTCTTCAATATCATTATGTCGAAGTATTGATCTGAACTTTTTATCAAATTTAGAACTTTTCATGTCGGGGTTACTATTCATGAGTTACTATTCATGAGTTACTATTCACGAGTTACTATTCACGAGTTACTATTCACCGAAAAATGAAATTTTTATTTTTCGTCCAAAATATCTATTCTGGATACTAGCTTTGATTGTATCCATGTTTTGATCATTTTTGAATTTTACTCCACTATGATTGTTTATGAGGTATTTTTGGACATGGATAAACTGTAATACGAATCCCTAATATTTATTCTTTTGCTTCACTGGATTCGTTTTCTTTAAAATATTTTTCATCATCCTCGGTCCTAAATGATGATATAATTGAATATTTTTGGCCTGTAGTGCAAAGATTGATGATTTCTGATGAATATCTTTGGCCCGTAGTGCAAAGATGAACATGTGTTGAGATGAACATGATCGACTGGTGATACAAATGAAAATCTTTGGCCTGTAGTGCAAAGATGAATATTTGATTAAAGATGGTTATTGATTGTTGTTACAGGGATAAAATATTGATGATGGACTTTTAAATCTTAGAAGATAGTAGAACTCATTCTCTACTTGACTCTTCTAATGGTTTGTTGTTTCCGCTGCGAATATTGATTTAAAACTTGTTGTCTATTGTATTCTATTAAATTTTTCTCTGTTGAAGACTAACGATAATTTATTGTATATTATCTTAGTCATAATATTCTTTACTGGGCTAGTTGAGCTCACCCTTTTCCTTGTTGTTCCATTTTCTTCTCAGGAGGCGAGAATGTAGCGAGTACTAGTCGGGGTGTGGAATGATGGTTCAAGACAGTTATTTTAGTAGTCCTCACTATTTTGTAAAATAGTGTATCAATAAGTATAATGAGTTCTTAATTGAGTATGAATACTGTCTAGATGACAATATTTGTATTTAAACTCACAGTATATGTGTTATCGTATTTTGCACGACAATTGTAATAATAAAGTTATAGTTGTTTCTGTACCATGTATTTGGCGACTCAGAATGGGTTGGGTGGAATGGACCTATTTTGGGGGCGTCACAGTTGGTATCAGAGCTTAGGGATATGATCTCTGGCGGAGATCAGGGAATAGGACTAGGAGGAGAGAGACGAGTAAATCTTTCGCTAGTGTGTCCTACCTAAGCTTATTTGTTGGTCAGTCATAATATCGGGATATTATGTGATATGTTAATTTGTTCAATTAACCTTTGTTTTGAAGTTGTATTCTAGAATGATATCTGAAATACAGGAGATGAGCAATGAAAAAATTATGATGACAGGAAAGATGGAATCTGAAATGAAAACAAGGTATTCTCAACTCTTTGAAATACCAGGTACGTAAATTTCGAGGACGAAATTTCATAAGGAGGGGAGATTGTAAGACCCCGAATTTTATGAAATAAAAGTATTCAATTTTTCTTATAATTACTATTTAGTAAATGGTTAAATTGATAAATATTAAAGTTAAGGGTGATATATAAATTTTTTTTCGGAATACACAAGTGGTTATAAAATATTCATTGTTGTCGGGAATATTCGCTTGGTCGTAAAATATTCTTACTGTCGGAGAATATTCGTACGACGGCGCAGTCTTTTGTGGGCCCCATAACGGAAAGCGATTGGATGAAGAAAACGACAAGAGTAAGTTATTTATAAATAACGGGGTAGTTGTTACCGTTAACACTGTTGGAATACCCGGTGGTTAAAATACAGTAATACGCATTGTTGCACAGTAGCACACGGTATTATACCAATTATTGATTTTTACGTAAGAAGGTATTACTCAATAATTATTACAGTAATTACTGTTCAGTATTTTATTTTATTGATTCAATAATTGCTGCGTTGATATTTTATATTTCTGTTGTTTTAATAATTGTCACTACACAGTATTTTTTATTATCGGAGAAATAATTCATATTATCTTAATAATATTATTAGATAACATTATTGGCAATGTCTAGAAAGTTCTGTCTAAGGAGAGGTTTGGTCATCTAATTGCGCGCCAGTAAGGAAGAGATCCTTATTGGAAAGCCCCCTCTTTCCTGGGAACGGCCTGGTTGCCAGTACTGTGATTCTGTAATATTATTTGTGTATAATTAATTATTTATTTATATGATGAGGAAAATATTAATTTTATGTGGATATAGATGGAGAAATTTTTTAATGTGACAATTGTTGAAAATTAATATTTTATCATTCTCTGATAAAATAATTCAATTAAATATATTATTTTAATAATATATTGATAGTGATATTTTTACAATGAATGTGGAATATATGAGTATATGAGGAGGAAGAGTATTTTTGTGGCATTAAATGATTAACACATGTTTTGTGTGTTGGTGGACACAATTCTTGACCGAAAATTTATTATTGATTGTAAAATCGTCCGTTTGTGGATTTCGGTCAATTTCTGTTTAGAATTTGAAAAAACTTTCTTCTACAAAGTTGTAGAGAATTGAATTTCTTATAAAAACTCGCGAGATTTGAATTTTCTGATAAAAGGACTATTTATTATGAATTATTGAAGTTCTGAAGTTCCGAAATAATTGATTTTTGGATGTTTTAATTATTTTTGTTTAGAAAAACGTTTTTTTTGTATTTTGTGGACATCATTAACATGTGTTATAGCTGAATTCAGATGGTCAAGGTGGGCTAAGGAAAATTTGTAAAATATATTATTATTATATTAAATTTTCTGCTTTGGTGTTCTAAGCATTTTCCTATAAATAGGGTGCTTAGGTTAGAATTGAAAATCACACCAGAAACTGAACTTTTCTCTCTATTTCTCTCTCTATATTATCGAGTGTATTCTTGTGAGTATTTTGATATCTTGAGTGTTGCTATACAGTGCAAGTTCGTTCAGCGTTATTCCAGTCAGGAGTACTGCTCTTTTGAGGTAAGGGATAGTAAGGGATAGTAAGGGATATTGTCGTAAAGGATGTTATTTCTTCTTAAATGATATTATTTTCTTCAATATCATTATGTCGAAGTATTGATCTGAACTTTTTATCAAATTTGGAACTTTTCATGTCGGAGTTACTATTCATGAGTTACTATTCATGAGTTACTATTCACGAGTTACTATTCACCGAAAAATGAAATTTTCTTCTTTTCGTCCAAAATATCTATTCTGGATACTAGCTTTGATTGTATCCATATTTTGATCATTCTTGAATTTTACTCCACTATGATTGTTTATGAGGTATTTTTGGACATAGATAAACTGTAATACGAATCCCTAATATTTGTTCTTTTGCTTCACTGGATTCGTTTCCTTTAAAATATTTTTCATCATCCTCAGTCCTAAATGATGATATAATTGAATATCTTTGGCCTGTAGTGCAAAGATTGATGATTTCTGATGAATATCTTTGGCCCGTAGTGCAAAGATGAACAGGTGTTGAGATGAACATGATCGACTGGTGATACAAATGAATATCTTTGGCCTGTAGTGCAAAGATGAATATTTGATTAAAGATGGTTATTGATTGTTCTTACAGGGATAAAATATTGATGATGGACTTTTAAATCTTAGAAGATAGTAGAACTCATTCTCTACTTGACTCTTCTAATGGTTTGCTGTTTCCGCTGCGAATATTGATTTAAAACTTGTTGTCTATTGTATTCTATTAAATTTTTTCCTGTTGAAGACTTACGATAATTTGTTGTATATTATCTTAGTCATAATATTCTTTACTGGGCTAGTTGAGCTCACCCTTTTCCTTGTTGTTCCATTTTCTTCTCAGGAGGCGAGAATGTAGCGAGTACTAGTCGGGGTGTGGAATGATGGTTCAAGAAAGTTATTTTAGTAGTCCTCACTATTTTGTAAAATAGTGTATCAATAAGTATAATGAGTTCTTAATTGAGTATGAATACTGTCTAGATGACAATATTTGTATTTAAACTCACAGTATATGTGTTGTCGTATTTTGCACGACAATTGTAATAATAAAGTTGTAGTTGTTTCTGTACCATGTATTTGGCGACTCAGAATGGGTTGGGTGGAATGGACCTATTTTGGGGGCGTCACAGTTACGGACACTGTTCAGCAAACAAGCTACCATCTGTTGATCTAGATATTTAATGGCTTAGATTAGTCAAAAATTTTACCTGCCGCTACAGTGTTGATCTAGAGCTTAGATTAGTCAAAAATTTTACCTGCCACTACAAGCTGTAGCGGCAGTCTCTTTTCCATTTTGCTTGCCGTTACAGCATGTAGCGGCAGTGTGGATTCCAGCCATATGGCTATAATGTAAAGATAAGTTTATATTTATGTATACATAATGTAAAAATAAAAGATAATGTAAAGATAAATAATGTAAAAATAAAAGATAATGATAAGATAAGTCTGAATAAAAGATAAATTTATCTTCTATAATAAAATAAATTTATCTTTTATAATAAAATAAATTTATCTTTTATAATAAAATAAATTTATCTTTATAATAAAATAAATATTTATAATTTTTTTTTATTATAAAACATAAATTTATCTTTTATAATAAAATAAATTTATAATAAAATAAATTTTTTTTATTATAAAAGATAAATTTATCTTTTATTCAGACTTATCTTATCATTCTCTTTTATTTTTACATTATTTATCTTTACATTATCTTTTATTTTTACATTATGTATACATAAATATAAACTTATCTTTACATTATAGTCATATGGCTGAGACCCACACGGCCGCTACAGACTGTAGCGGCAGGCAGGCAGCTGTAGCGGCAGGTGAAATTTTTGATCAATCTAAGCCATTAAATGTCTAGATCAACGGATGGGAGCTTGTTTGCTGAACAGTGTCCGTAGCAAACGTTTGCTACGGATGATTACCCTATATATATATATATATATATATATATATATATATATATATATATATATATATATATATCTTTTAGCCTTTCTAACCTCTTCATGGTCACGGATGTTTTGTTCTTTGTTCTCCACCAATTTTTCTTACTTCCTTGTCCTTGATTTTTTGTCTATTGAAAGCAAAAATTGAAGAAAAAGGGTTTCAAAACAAAGATGGGGTAAAAGATTTTGTGAAAAGCTTGGGAATAATATTTTGAGGTTAATATTTTGATATTATTGTTTTATCTATTTATTTTCCATAGATCCTTTTTTCTCTCATTCAAATCTCTGCTTTGAGAAACGAAGAGATAAATCTGTTTCTTTCATTAAAACTGGGTTGCGGAAGCAAGAGAGGAGCCGTCCCGGTTAAAATATACCGTCGGTTTGCCCGATTCTAAGAAAAACCGACTGGTTAATACGGTTTAGTCTGGTCCAAATTCACATCCGGTCTTTTTGTAGACCATACCTGTTATAGCTCCGGTTCCCGATAAACCAGTTGAAACAGCCGATCCGGTTCAATTATGATAACTATCATATCCCATGCAAAGCCGGGTCTTATTCTTAATTTTTAAATTTTATATTTCTTTTAATTAATATATTTTTATATAATATTTTGAATAGAATAAATAATATTTTGTTGACTTAACAGGCTATTTTGTTTTTTACATGTTAATATTTTGGATATTTTAAAAAATTCTTTTTATTTATTATTTGTTTTAGTGATAATATTTTTGTTATTTAATTATTCTTTAAGTTAATTTTTTGTGTATATTTATTTATGATTTAGATTCTTTTAAATGTTTTTTGAGCTATTTATGTTCACATTTCTTATTTTGAAATAAATAATATAATTATGCATTAAACATAATTTTTTTTTACCTTCAATTCAAAATATTCAAGTGAGTTGCTTACAAGCAAAGCAATATAGTATTATAAAATATTTTATTCAAAAATAAAACTTAATTATATACTCCATCCGTTCCTAAAAGATTGTCGTTTTAGGAAATATTTTTTGTTCCTAAAAGATTGTCGTTTGAGTTTATCAATAAAAATTAACCTTTTTTTTTTTTTTTTATTTTACCCTTATTTAAAGCTTTCTCTTTCTTAATCATTTTCTTCAAAAACTAAAAAACCCTTCTTGATCAGACAAGCAACATTCAAAATTCCTTCCCTTCCCAATATTTCTTATTCATATAATCATGGCGTCTTTTCTATTCCCAACTCAGTCTGCCTATTGTACAAACTTTTTTTTGGCGCATGTAGTATAAGTTTTAGGCGGGAAAAAAGTTTTGGCATTACTAGAATAAGGGAATAGAACTCAGTCTGTCTAGTTTCTTTTTGAAATTACGAAGGTAATAATTGATTCAAACAATTAAATAAGGGTAGTGTAATATTTTTCATATGTATTAATTACATTCCTTAATCTGTGTGCATTAACCTTAAACGACAATCTTTTAGAAACAGAGGGAGTACTGTATAGATGCCATATTTGTTTTTATCAATGAACTGGATAAGAGTGGTGATGAACTCATTAAATATATACTCTTACATACCAAGTTTTTGCAAGGTGGTCTAACATATTAAGACATCTAACATACCAAGTTGATGAGGAAATTGATGATTATTGAGATGTTTTATCACTAATAAGTAAAGTTGATTTCACGATGGTAATATACATGTATGTATATGTTGATGAGTTAGTTTTTGACCTAAAGATGGAGAAGTAACACAGTAGGAAAAGTAATTTTTAAAAAAAAAAAAAAAAAAAAGAAGAAGAAAAAAAGAGAGTGGACGACTTGGGTCCATGGTTATCTCCACCACTTGTATACCAAAAGGGTGGGAGTTCAAACATTTGTAGTGGTAAAGTAGTGTGAATGAATTCTGTCTTAATTAGCAAAAAAATAAAAATAAAAGTACAAAATAAAGTATCTAAAAGAATGATAAAGTTATGATATTGTAAATATTTTATTAGTTTTTATTATAAATATAATATTGGATTTATTAGATAAAATGATTCTAATAAAAAAATACTTTTATTCTAAAATTATATTATTTAACTTATAATAAAATTTTACTTATACTTGAATATAATTATATTCATATTTAATTAAGAGTAACAAATTCAAGTTAGGTAAAATGATCTTTTTGAATTTCGTCTTCTCAAAATATATTATGTAAGTTGTCATAAAATCTTATATAATATTGGTAATGAATTAATATTATGTAAGATAATCTTATGATTGTTTTATTGTAAATTATATTACTAATTTTTATTTTTGACTCAGTTGAACTGACCTAAGGGTCTTGTTGATCTTGTTGTATAATTATAATATTATTGATATTTTGAATTTTATTATTACAAACTCTTATTGGATAAAGTAATCGATTTTTATTTTTTATTTAATTAATATTAGGTAAGATGTATTAAACCATATTACGAATTCATGTTTTCTCATAAAACTAAGAGATTAATTCTAATTTTTAAATATAAGTAACAAATTAATAATCCATCTGTTCCATATTATTTGATTGTTGTTGACTTTTTAAATTCAACTTAAGAGATTTTTAAACTCAAAATTGACATATTTTTTTTTTTTAATTTTTAATCAACACAATGATGAGTATTGTAAACTATCTAAAAAGTATTACACATTGTAAGTTTTATTGTTTCATAATTTTTAATGAAACATCTCAATTTTGAGTTTGAAAATATCTCATATTGACTTTCAAAAATTATTAATAATCATATAATTTGGAACTGAGGAAATTTTAGGTAAGATGATCTTATTTTGATTATTTTCATATAAAACTATATTACTAATTCTTGTTTCCTTATAAAATTATAATTCTAATTCTCAATTTTGATTTGAATGGATAAATACTTAATTTTGATAAATTTATTCACCAATAATAGCAAGGGACTGATGTGTACCTTTTTTTTGTTTTAATTTTTACTAATTTGTTTATTATCATTGGTGCCGTGGTAATTCTTCCTATGATTTTCAACACCATGAGCCTACATATGTTTGACTGTAAGCTGCTTTACTATTTTTAATGTTTCATGGTCATTCCCTAACGACCAGACTCTTACTATGTAGCTCTTGTGAAATTAGTATACTAACATTCTTTTATTAAACGTGATCTATGGGGATAATGACCATATTTTTGTTTCTTTCTTCTGCTTTTCTATCTTATTTTTGAACTTAATTGTTTCATGCAGAATCTGTTATGAAACATTACGGCAAAAAATAAAAACCATCAAATTTAAAAATAAGACTTTACCTAGACTATCATGAAGTTGCTAATAATTCATTACTACTATCGAGCTAGTATTGTCTCAAATAAGTTTTCCATGCATCTACTTTTAGAATGGAAGGAGTACTGTAGCGGAATTACATGATCCATCCCTCATCAATTCATTACCATGCATCGTACGTATGTGTAAACTGGTCCAATAAACATATTGGACCACCCCTTAGTTAAAAGGTTAACATATTAAATTGAGGTTCTACCATACTTCTTAACCCATTTACACTCTTAATTTATCGAATGTAGAATTCATGTGAAATATCCCAACAAGTACAAATCAAGAAAATACTTCATTAGTTCTAAAATTAGAAATAATTTTATGTTATCAAATATAACCTTACTATTAGCTAGGATTGCATCATGTCATTTTATCTTTTGTAGCTATTCCAAACTCCAAACATGACCAACTTTTTTTCTCCTTCTGCCCTCTTTTTTCCTTTTGACAATTCCTTTGTTAAGCAAAACCATTAATCTCTGGGGACTGCAGTGCCAAAGCCTATAAGAAGTCCCCATTTCAGTCGAAACCTTCACTCAAAAATATTCAAACTAAAGGAAGCAGAACAACAAGAGTCCTACAAACAGAAAACTTAGCATGACATTCTTCTTGGATTTGAAGATGACTAGTTATCAGTTTACCTTGGGAGGAGCCATTGTTTCTTTTTTTGGGTTTGCTATGTTTTATTTGCTATGCAGAAACAAGAAGAGCGACAACAGTACTAATTTGGTACAGATTAAACGAAATGAATGCGTGAAAACTGCCCATGATGGTGAATGCCAGCCAGAAATAGTTGGAAACCCGGACATCATAATTGTTGGTGCTGGTGTTGCTGGTTCTGCTCTGGCTTATACTCTTGGAAAAGTAATTTTTCTCTCTCAACTCATATTTGATTCTTGTAAGCTTGTAGCATTTTTTCTCCGCAATTCAAGCACACAACATTGAGTGACTAAAGATAGGAACTGATTTCTAAAACATATGTCTTTGTATATAGACAAACATAAATGCAAAAGGAATGATTTTTATTAAAAGAAAAAACTTAGTTGGAATGCAAAGTAGCTCAATCAGAACATGACATTGAATTTTGTAGTCAAATGCAAGACCTTATCAGCATATACAATTGTTGTCAGCATAAGCATGACTTCTTTTGGCTACCAAACTGGGAACCAGATTGGAGAAGTATATATTATGTCAAAAAGTACTCTTTGATCAGTGACTTACTTGTAGGACTAAAAATTAATATTCAATAATTAATAGTGGAACTGAAACAGGATGGGCGGCGAGTCCTTGTAGTTGAAAGAGACTTAACTGAGCCTGACAGAATCGTCGGTGAATTGCTTCAGCCAGGAGGCTATCTAAAACTAATTGAGTTGGGTCTAGAAGGTAATAAACAGCATAAAAACTATTATCATCTCTTTTGGCAGAACATTCACAAAATGAAAATTTCTTATATCTGCTGTACAATATTTATATAATTTTGACTCCATAGTTTGGTGCTTTATCTATGCCTGCCGCTTAGTCTTGTTTCACCATTAAATTAATTATCTCAATTATTTTTCTGCAGATTGTGTGAATGACATTGATGCACAACAAGTGTTCGGATATGCTCTCTTTAAGGATGGGAAAAGTACCAGACTGTCTTACCCCTTAAAAGAGTTCCACACTGATGTGACTGGGAAAAGCTTTCACAATGGTCGCTTCATACAACGAATGCGTGAGAAGGCTGCTACAATTTCTAAGTATGTCCAAGAGTTATTACTTAGGACTACTAATAGAGGTTCATCAGTATGATTGAAAACTTTTGTATTGTCCTTCCTAACATGCATCATTTGGAATTCTTAGTGCTAACAGCACTTTATTATATTTTTATTCGTAGCTTGGCAAACTGGCTTCATTGTAGAACAAGTATATGAAGCCAACTCATTGCTAAGTTTGATAACTTGTTGCAGTTAGTGCAAAGCAATTTTATTTATTAGAAGACTTGTTGTAAATTCTTATTAAATCTGCCCCTTCTGTTTTATTCTTTCTTCTTATTGATCTTTTTTTGTTCTTTTTATGTTTCTTAGTGTAAAACTAGAGCAAGGAACTGTGACATCTCTTATTGAACGAAAGGGGACTGTCAAAGGAGTACACTACAAGACTAAAACTGGTCAAGATATGACAGCATATGCTCCTCTCACAATTGTATGTGATGGTTGCTTTTCAAATCTGCGGCGATCCCTTTGCAACCCCAAGGTGAGGATCCTGCACTATTCTTTTCATAGCACCATAATAAGGTTTACATATCTCTCATGAATTTCTTTTGACTAAAATAAGCAAAAGCTGTAAATTTTAGTTCTTGTAAGTTAAGTTCAAGTTTGCTAAAAGCATGCAAGCATTCTATTTCATGCCTTCGCTGGCTGAGACAAATTAATCTTTAACATGACAACATTTTCTTTATGCAGGTTGACATCCCTTCGGTTTTTGTAGCCTTAATCCTAAAGAACTGTCAGCTTCCATATCCCAATCATGGACATGTTATTCTAGCAAATCCTTCACCATTTTTGCTATATCGCATCAGTACCACCGAGATTAGATGCTTGGTTGATGTACCTGGTAAGAAGGTACCTTCCATTGGAAATGGCGAAATGACCCATTACTTAAAGACTCTGGTGGCCCCTCAGGTATATTCAATAATTCTATTTATGAAATCTAGCAATTTATTTGTTTTCATATATATTAAAGCGAAGGTCATACTTTACCAAATATTCGGAAAAAATATCGGATGAAGATGAGTCCTAGAGTTCCTATGCATAACAACCTTGCAAATGTGAAAAATGCACATTTTAATTATTGATAATTTGACATAATGAAGCATTTTGTGCATTTCAGATCCCCCTTGAACTGTATGATGCCTTCATCACAACAATCGAAGAAGGCAATATGAAAACAATGGCAAATAGAAGCATGCCAGCTGATCCTTATCCCACCCCAGGTGCACTCTTACTTGGAGATGCATTCAACATGCGGCATCCTTTAACAGGAGGAGGAATGACTGTTGCTTTATCTGATATAGTTGTGCTTCGAGACCTTCTTAGACCTCTTGGTGATTTGAACGATTCACCTGCCCTCTGCAGATATCTCGAGTCCTTTTATACTTTGCGTAAGGTTAGAAGGATTCCTTTTAGCTATATACTAATACTGGTTACTCAATGTGATATCTTTAGAAACAGGAAATAAAAAATTGAGCAAAAGAAAGCCAAGTTTAAAAGAATTTGGGGAGTTAATATCTAATCCAACTATTTTGAATGAAAAAAAGAAGATATGAAAATCTAATTGAATTGGCATCATTTTCTTTGCAGCCAGTGGCATCTACAATAAATACATTGGCAGGTGCCCTCTATAAGGTATTTTGTGCATCGCCCGATCAAGCAAGGAATGAAATGCGCCAAGCATGTTTTGATTATCTAAGCCTTGGAGGTATTTTTTCTAATGGACCTGTGGCTCTACTGTCTGGTCTAAATCCTCGGCCCTTGAGTTTGGTACTTCATTTCTTTTCTGTGGCCATGTATGGTGTTGGCCGCCTATTATTACCCATCCCTTCACCCAAACGCGCATGGCTTGGGGCTAGATTGATTTCGGTGAGTATGTTCTGTAGCTATTAAAATCATTACTGCTTCTAGCATTTCATGCTAAGTAAGTTTCTGTTTTTTCAATAAAATCGTTTCTTTTTAATTCTCAGGATGCAACAACTATCATATTTCCTATCATAAGAGCTGAAGGAATCAGACAAATGTTCTTCCCTAGAGTTATTCCGGCATATTACAGATGTCCCCCCACCAACTGATACAATGAAATCAACTCCTATTCTTTTTATTTTAAATTCTTATTGTACTGAGATTCTTTTAGCAAACCTTATTTACTTTGAGAGTTCAGCAAGTCAGGAAAGATTTTTTTGTAACCTTAATTATTACATTTCAAAATTCTGGCAGTAATTCTTGTACTAGAATCAGGATTCAGTCTGTACAGGAATTATATTTCCTTGAAATGAAATTTAATATGCTTCGTTGTCGGAGTAGTTGCAATATGATTATCAGACTATTATAAACATGTTTCATGTAAATAACCATTTCAAGATGTGCAACTTCTTGTAGCCATTTTGGTTTTGTATTTAACTCAGATATTTAATGTTCCTGTTTTATGGTTTTATGCTAAAAGGCCTTTTGGTGTTTGATTAAGGTTTTTTTTTACATCAGAAATTGGTATGTAATTGGTTATGTCAATAGTGGATCCTTATGTATTGCGTACTTAATTGGTTAGTTTCTCAGTGTTCTGTCAGATCTCGGTTGGGATATTCGTACTGCAAATTGTAAGCTAATGAAATATATAAAAAGGTTCTTGAGACAACAAAATTGGCTAAAAATGCACAGGTTTGAAGGTTTTAAAGTACAAGATTGAGCACAATGGAGGTTCCTAGTGTACCGAGTACTTCAGTAGTTAATTTCTCAGTGTTCTGTAAGATCTCTGTTGGGACATTTTTGGACTGCATATTGGTAAGCTGATCTTTTGTGTTTGATGTCTCACTATCAACCTTCTAATAGTTTCTAGTTTGGTGATGTAGTTCATTGGCAGCCTAGGTTTCTTATTTATTTATTTTTACTCTATTTCATTACCTTTTTTTTATTTGAAGTAGGATTTCAAATCATTTTCTTCCACTGCTTTTGGGTCTGCCAAAAACAACCTAAGGGTCTTTTTGTTCAGTTTTTTGAGAGTTTGTTCCCTTAGCTTCCTGGGGGTATGCCCCCCTTGTAGGATGTATAATAAACGTATGCTTTGTTCTGTACATTTCACTCTTGCTTATTAATTGCAGGTAATGAATAAATACAAGAAAATAAACTTCCATATAATGTTTAAATAATTGCTTGGCAACAAAGTTTTGAACTAATCATTCAAGAATCAAGGTCAGCAAGTTACAAAGATGAAAGTTTAAACGTTAACCTTTTCTATGCATTAACATCAATCTATTATAAGCAAATTGTCCGTATATCAATCTATTATAAGCAAATTGTCCGTACATATATATATATATATATATATATTCTCGCTATTGCTCCAGCAGTTATCAGGACCTAATGATTTTTCACCATTATCCTTTTTTTACTGGTGCACCAACCTTTCTATACCATTTAAGAAGGTTCCATAATCTTACATTGTACAGTTCTGTTTGTCATGATGCGCCAATGTACAAGTCACAAAACACCGGTTTTCTCTACCCTAGCTATCTTTATTTTGTATAGTAATGCCTTGTAATTTGGGATTCATCCAAAAACTTGTTCTAATATAATCTGGTTCTATTTTTATAAGGTGTCTATTTATGAAGCAATTATTTCTGATCTCTGGTACTTCTTCCTAAAATTTTCAATACCATGAACAAATGTTTGACTGAACATAGCTAGCATATTGTTATTTTGTAGTATTTTCTTCCTCTCTTTCCCCTAATGACCAAACTCTTACTAGTAATCCTTAGGGGATCATGAATATTGACCATCCTTTGTTTCTTTCTTCTTGCTTCTTTCTATCTTCTTTATATTTTTAAAAAATCAGTAATTAGACAGTTTCCTTTCTTTCTTTTTTAATTTTCTTCTATTTTATCCTTTTTTGTATCCAAGACTATACAATTAAACTGTCATTACATGACCAACTTTAAAAAAAAATCCTGCCGACCTTTTAGCTTTTGAAAATTCCTTTGTCTAGTAGAACCATTATTTTTTGCATCCTATAAGAAGCTAGGTCCCATTTCAATTGAAACATTCACTAAAAAAAATACAAGCTTACAGAAGCATAACAAGAAAAATTCTGTAAGGGATATATTAACATGACATTCTTCACGGATTTGAATATGGCTGATCAATTTTTCTTGGTTGGAGCTATTGCTTCTCTTTTCAGTTTTGCTCTATTTTTCTTCCTAGGCAAGAAACAGACGAGTAACAACATTTCTAAATTAGTGCAGATCCAAAGAAATGAAAATGCCAAAACTGTGCATGATGGAGAATGCAAGCCAGAAATGGTTAGGAGCACGGACATCATTATTGTTGGCGCTGGTGTTGCTGGTTCTGCTCTGGCTTGTACTCTTGGAAAGGTCATCTCTCTCTTACTCAACTTACATTTGATTTCATTATGAAAACAATGTCCAACAAGGTTTTGTATGATAGTGTTAATGCAATACCTTGTTTTCATAAAAGTGTCACTGTTGGTTTAGAAAGAAAGAGGATATAAGTCTCCAAAAAGCATCAATAAATCTACATGCATTTCTTATTAGCAAAAGTATGAGTTTTTTGCTAGGAAAAAGGAAACCAGATTGTTCAAGTATTATGTTAGAAAATACTAATGATCAATGGCTTTTTTGACAAGAAAGCTAATTATCTGTAAATGAAACAGGATGGGCGGTGTTAACGCCAAGATCTTCTCCAACGTCCCAATCACGTAAGACGCCCTAATCCTGCACACTAAACACAGTCAACACCAAAAGCTTGACGGTTTCGACCGTCGGGGGATAGGTCAGGCGTGAGAGTCAGTACAGACCATTGTAAGGGTTAACAATGGAGGATAAAATATCTAGTATCCTTAGATAGATAAAAATTGTATGTCGTGTGTATGCGTACCTGTTTCTTGAAGACTCCCTTGCTAGGTTATACTCTCTTGTCTGGTTTACTGTGCCACCCACTACCTACTGACACCACCCATCCCCACATTCGGTGACTCACCTGTCACTCCATCACCTTTGTTCACTGTTTTCTACCGCCGGCTGAAAATCATCCCATCCACATTAATGATTTGCAGTCAAAACAGTCAACCATTACCTTTTTCATCATTACAAGTCAAAGATGGATATATTTAAATGTATGATGGGTTAACCCATTGACCCGGTCCAATATTAAGGAGATATAATGTAAGGATTAGGCCCAATAACTTTAGGACTCAATAGTGGAGGCCCAAGGGACTAATTAATTAAACATGCCTAATCCATACGGCCCAATAGGAGAAATATCATGAACCAACATTGCCCCTAGTTTTCTATCAAATAGGATATTTAATGGAAAACTATAAGTGGTCCATGACTTTATTGGGTTTGATAGGATTGAAATAAGCCCAAGATGAAACTTACCAAAGCCCAACCGGTGAAGGATGAAAATAACAGGGGCGCTGAAAAGATGGATTAAAACCAGAAATCTAATGGGAGGTCCAATCCGTTAAATGCTTAAAACTCGATCCGGACGCAACCCTTTCAAATTCGTAATCATGACTATCCATTAAATGTGCCGCCCTCGAGTACCGTGTAACCTTCAGTATAAAAGATAAACTTTACCAAATAAATTTGACAGTTTTACCTGCCAATTTGAATTTCGGACCTTTAAGCTTTCTTCTTCCCTTCAGAAACTTTCTTCTGTTCTCTGCAAACACCATCAATAGCTTCCCAAGATTCTGAACAAGGTCATCCTCTGCTAGTGACACCGATCAGTGTCGCTCCCCCAGACACAAACCCAAACAAGGACGCCTTAAGCTCCAATTCGACCGCTGCAACTACTGGAAAGAAACCGATAACGAAATCCATTCCCAATCCTTCTGCATTCTATAGGAGCAAAGAACAATATTCCCACGCCAACACTCCCTCGAAAGTTACAGAGATTGATTTGATGAGATTTCGAACTCGCTGTCATATTCCGGATACCCATTTGGTGAGAGCTCCCAGGTCTGAAGAACGGATGTATCAACGCCCCGAAGGATGGATGGCTGTTACGATGACCATCTTGGAGAAGGGGGTTCGATTCCCTCTCCATGCTTTCATAGTAACTATTTTAGGGTTTCTGGGTGTGGGGTTCGCCCAATTGATGCCGAACTCTTACATACATATTCTAGCATTCATAGCCTTCTGTCACGAGCTGTCGAACCTACACTCGACTTTTTCTTTACTGTGTACAAGGTCGGCCAGTCTAGAGAGAAAGAATTTAGGACCATAAGCAAGCATCCTTCGAAAGCAGGAGAGAAGTTCGAGAGGCGTTCATTGGTAAACACTCCTTCAAGTAACAGAGGATGGCATGAGAGGTGGTTTTTCGTCAAGGGACCCGAAATCACCTCTTTACCGGACTGGACCACTGATGAGAAGACTTCTACTGACTGCGAAGACATCTCTGAAGAACGTGAGACCGAAATGATAGAACTATTTGACAACTTCCCGAAGGAAGAATGGAAATACGGACTTCTTTCTAAGCAAGCATGGTTATATGACCACAAATGTAAGTACAGATTTATTTTATTAATATTTGAAAATTTATGTGATATGGATTCTGATGTAGAACTGTTGATCTCCTGTAGTAACTTTGATTCAACCATCGTCTTTGGATGCGAAAGACTTAGAGGATTTTCTAACTGGAAAGTCGGTAGAAGCCACCGCCAAATCCTCACAACAGGAAGTCCCATCCGAAGATAATATAGCCGGAAAATCTACAGAGGTCGATGCTGGACCTTCACAACCGGAAGCCTCCTCCAAGTTCAAACCACCTACTGAGACATCAGCTGTTGAGACACACACTGCTGAACCTCAAACGCGTGCACCCGAAGATGATGTACCCATTCTCTCGGAAGAGGTCCTCTGACCTCGTGGGAAGAGAAGAGCCATCCGAAGACCACGACCAATTTCCATCCCATCAGACTCCGAAGCCCTTTCTGAATCTGAACCAACTGTCAACCCAATACCCCCAACTATCGATCCAATACCACCAATCGTTGATCCAATACCACCAACCGTCCACCCAATACCGCCACCTATAAAACCAACACCAGTTCGAGGAAGTTCATTAGACCTACCTGTAGATGCCCGAAATCAACTTTTTCGAGTGAAGAAGTTAAGAACTAAGATTACTCCTCTGACCCCCGATGAGCTGAGAGTGCCTTCTTCAAGTGTTCATCCCCCAACAGCACCAGTAGAGACTCGAACTGTTAATGAAGAAGAACAAACTGAACCCGCTGCAACACCATCTCGAAAGAGAAAACAACCATATGATAGCCACCCAAGCTTAACACCTGTACCTTTACCAGTTCGCGACCTTACTCTAGCTCAATCATCTTCCACCGAAAATATATATATGGATCCTTCTCCCGTTCGTGATCAACCTATGCCTTCCCCCCCAAGGCCTTCATCACAAGAATTTCATAAGGAGGCTACTGGAGCACCGACCTTGTGACCTCGATACAACGTCAATTTTCCCTTCCAGCTCTTTGATGCCTTCGTTCGGGAAAATGACGATCACCGATTTGATAATCATACGAACGGGAATTTTCTTGATGAAGGCATGAGTTATTTAGCAAAGGTAAGTGACAGTTTTCTTGGTTAAACACTTCTTTTCTTGTTTAAGTATCTAAAATTGACTGGATACTGTTGAATATGTGCAGGCAAATGCAGTCTTCGGGCGTTTACGTCCCAGACACATAAATACTGAGTCCGATGAGGAGACTTTGAGAAGGGAAAATAATATGTTGAAGGCTTCATTGGCTCGGGAGAGAGATGAGAACGAAGCAATTCTTCATGCCAATGAAGGCCTTCAGAGGGACTGGCCCAAACCAAGGATGATCTGAGGGAAACCCATGATGTGCTGAACTCGGCCAGAGAGGAATTGAGGACGACAAAAGCCAGTGAACAAAAATTGGCTGACATGAACGTCAAGTTTGTTGCAGAGACCGAAGCTTTAAAGACTACTAATGAGGGGCTTGCTGTAGCCAATCACAATTTGACAATACAAGTCAACAGCCTTCAGGTGAAGGTTCGCAAAAAAAAAGAGAAACATTCATCTAAACGTCGAAAGCTTTGTCGCAAATTGAATGTAAGACCCCAACTTTTATAAATAAAGATGAATTTTCTATAAATGTCAGTTTTGAATATTATGGAGTTAATTTGATATAATGTTATAGTTGTGGGTAATATTTATAAATTTTGCAAAGTACGCAAGTTGTTATATAATATTCGATTGGTCGGGGAATATTCGTTTTAACAGGGAATATTCGTACAACGACACAATTATTGGTGGACCCCACAACAGAATTATTGTCGGATTGAGAAAACGACAAAAATATTTTATTAAAAATAACGGCGGAAATTTTACCATTGTTACTGTTGAACTACTCGGTAGTAAAAGTACAGTAACACGTGTGGTTGCATAGTAGCACACGGTATTGATTATTAATGCTTATGTGAGAAGTCACTCAGTTTGATTCAATTATTGTCAGTTAATAATATGAATTATTTAGCGATAATGACGTTTTATTTTATTCGTATTATTAACGTAATAAAACAGAAACATCTTTTTATATAAAACAGAATACTTTATTAAAGTTATTCTATAAATAGAATATATTATATTTTATTTAAAAGATTTTTCTTTAAATATGGACCGTCAGATTAAAGTAATCAATCTGGACCGTTCATGGATTAGTTACTATGCATTCTGTTTTTCTATAAATAGCAGCTCATTCCTTCATTATTTCTTACGAATTCACTGAACTCTAGAGAGAGAAACTATAGAGAGAAACTATAGAGAGAGAGAAGAAGAGTATTCTGCTACTTAACTACTTCCTTATTTCAGCTCGTCTTTAAAACGGTAAGGGGTGTTATTCTTTCTTATTCATGAAGAGAACTGTTGTTATTCCATTTCTTATTATTCTGTTGGAATAACCTGTATACGTGGTCTACCCTATACTTGGTGACATTCTTCTATTATTCTGTTGGAACATCCTGTCTGTGTGTTTTACACCGGACCTGGTTCCATTTTTATTATTATTCTGTTAGAACATCCTATCTGTGTGTTTTACACCGGACCTGGTTTCGTCTTGTTATCATTCTGTTGGAATATCCTGTCTGTGTGATTTACATCGGACCTGGTTCTATTATTTATTATTCTGTCGGAATATCCTGTCTGTGTGTTTTACACCGGACCTGGTTCCATTATTTATTATTCTGTCGGAATATCCTGTCTGTGCGTTTACGCCGGACCTGGTTCCATTATTTCTTATTCTGTTGGAATAACCTGTCTGTGCGGTCTATCGCATGCATGGTGATTTCTTTTGTTATTCCATTCTTTATTATACTCAATTGGTTAAGTTTTGACTTCTATACTCCATGAAATTAGTGAAATATCCTTGATAATTGCGGTTCATCCAGTATCTTTTCATGAAAATATTCTTCTAAGTATTCTTGAATTTTACTCCACAAAGCAGTATCATGTTGACAATTTGGACGTTGTTAATTCTTGGATAAATTAATTCTTGAACTTGTTTTATTGAATTCTTATATCATTGTCATCATCCTCATGTTTATAAAATGTTGAAAGTCATCTGTGGCCTGTAGTGCATAGATGGACTTGGTATGATTATGACCAGGGATTATTCGGTATAATCATGACCGTAATGTTACAAATGATGTGGTAAAAGTCCTCATTGGCCCGTAGTGCATTGATGGACAGTTGTTGGCATGATCATGACCATTAATGAATATACGAATATCCTTGGCCGTAGTGCAGGGGTGATTCGATGATGTGGATTATTTTATTAAGCTGAGTCTCAGCGATCACAGTGTTGGAAAATCTTTTAAATCATAAAAGATAGTAGAGTTTATTTTCTACTTGACTCTTTTAATGGATTGCTTGTTCCGCTGCAGTTAAACTTGATGTCTATTATATTTTATCAGTTTAACATTGTTGAAGGCTAATGATAATTTATTCTGCATTATCTTAGTCATAATATTTCTTACTGGGCTAGTTGAGCTCACCCTTTCTTTCACTGTTCTCTTCAGGAAATGAGAACGTAGCTGGGGCAAGTCGGGAAACGGAGTGATGGTCCGAATGATAGTATTAGTTAGTAGTCCTCACTATTCTATGTAATGGTGTGTTAATAAATGTAATGAGGACTCCTTTTGAGTATGAATACTCTCTAGAAGATAATATTTGTATTCAAACTCACAGTTTATGTTTTGTCGTATTGTACACGACAGTTGTATTAGTAAGTTGTATTTGTATTTTGTACTATGTATCTGACGACCCAAGATGGGTGATGTATACCTAATTTTGGGGGCGTCACAGTTGGTATCAGAGCTTAGGGATATGATCCCTGGCTAAGATGTGAGAATAGAACTAGGAGGGGAGAGACGGGGAATTCCTTCGCTAGTATGACCTACCTAAGTTTATTTGCATGGTATTTAATTGGTCGGTTATAATATAAGGATAAAATATGACATATCAATTAATTTTTATTTTGTGGCAGTATCTGAAAATGGCATCTGAGAATGTTGAGAATAGCAATGGAGCACAGGCGACTGTTGATTCACCACATATCAATAATCAGGATAATGTGCATCAGGAAGGTGACAATCCTCATGCAAACAACAACACTGACCAAATGATGAATGATCAAATGTTCAGAGGCTTTATGCAATTCATGCAACAACAGGTGAAAGCGGCTCCTGTCCACAACGTAGGTGGAAATACTGGAAACTCTCTGGCGGTCACCGCTAAACAGTTTAAAGAGCTGGGACCACCGGAGTTTAAGGGAGAACCCAAACCACTTGTAGCTGAAACATGGATAAAGCAGATCACCAAGATATTTGATGTCTTGGGTTGCTCCGAGGAGCAAAAGGTTCCCTTTGCCGCCTTTATGTTGCGAGGAGAGGCAGATTACTGGTGGGAATCGATAAAGCGTACTCAACCTGCCGCACTGAAGATATCCTGGGAGAAGTTCCAAGAGCTGTTTAACGACAAATACTTTCCCGAGAGTATTCGTCACATGAAGGAGGTGGAGTTCATCAAATTGGAGCAGAATAATATGACCGTGTCGCAGTACGAGGCAAAATTTGCGGAGTTATCCCGGTTTGCGTCCCACCTGGTGGATAATGAAGAAAGAATGACGCGAATGTTTTTAAGAGGTTTGAAGCCGGAGATACGTCAACATCTTGTTTCTCATAAATTGTGTTTGTATTCAGATGTTGTAAATAGGGCTCAGTTGGTGGAGCGCGATAACGAGACAACGCAACCAAAAGAGAGCAGCCGGCAAAATGATAATACTAGTGAAAGCAGTCATCGAAGCGGTGACAACAAGCGTGGAGGGAATCAACAGGCCAGAAATGGTAACCACTTCGGTGGTAATCAGGGCCAAAATAATAAGAATGGGCATTTCAAGAAGAGGAGATTCAACAATGATGGAAAGACGTCAGCACCAGCACCTGTCGTTAAGGAAGGAGAACGACCACCTATCATATGTTTCAAATGCGGAGGGGAGGGGCACATCAGTCCAAACTGCGCGATGCCGTCCAAAGCATGTTATAATTGTGGAAGAGAAGGTCATTTAGCCCGATTTTGTCGTTTACCGAAGACAAATTCAGCTAGGATGGAGGCACCAAAGGCCGTCCCAGAAAAGTCAAAACCGGTTGTGCAAGGGAGAGCGTTTGTTGTGAACTCCCAGAAAGCAAGGAACCCGAATGAGGTCATCACGGGTAAGCTTATCATAAACTCTAACGAAGTCTATACTTTATTTGATACCGGTTCTACCCATTCTTTTATTTCTCCTACTTGCGCTCATCGATTAAATTTGATTCCGGAGAAATTAGACTTTGACTTAGCAGTTGAAACTCCATTGGGAGAAACCTTCATTACATCCACGGTTTATAAGTCTTGTTTGGTTCAAGTTGGTACCCACACATTACCTGTCGATCTGATTTCATTAAAAATACTTGCATTTGACGTGATTCTAGGGATTGATTGGTTAACTACTCATCATGCAAAAATTGATTGTTTTCGTAAGGTTGTTAGCTTTCATATTCCTAATCGACCTATTATGCGAATTCAAGCAACCAAACCATTAAAATCAATCGCTGTCATCTCAAGCCATAAAGCTATTCGTTTATTGAAAAACGGATGTCAAGCTTTCTTAGCTCATGTCACAGATCTAAACAAAAATACGTCAGCTTTGAATGATATTTCTGTTGTTAATAAATTTCCTGACGTATTTCCCGAAGAACTTCCTGGCCTACCCCCAGAGCGTGAAATTGAATTTTGTATCGACCTTGAACCCGGTACAAAACCCATTTCCAAAGCCCCATATCGAATGGCTCCTATTGAACTTCAGGAGTTAAAGACCCAACTGCAGGAATTGTTAGACATTGGTTTTATTCGTCCTAGTACTTCTCCTTGGGGTGCTCCTGTTCTGTTCGTGAAGAAGAAAGATGGGAGTATGCGACTTTGTATTGATTATCGGGAGTTGAATCATGTCACCATCAAAAATAGGTACCCATTGCCACGTATTGATGACCTGTTTGACCAGTTGCAAGGAGCACAATTCTTTTCAAAGATCGATCTTCGTTCTGGATATCATCAGCTGAAGGTTAGAACTGAGGATATTCCAAAGACGGCTTTCAGAACTCGGTACGGGCATTATGAATTCTTAGTTATGTCTTTTGGATTGACTAATGCTCCTGCTGCCTTCATGGATATGATGAACAGGGTATTTAAGGAATATTTGGATCACTTTGTGGTCGTCTTTATCGATGACATCCTTGTTTATTCCAAAAGCCGTGAAGATCATGAGCAACACTTGAGGCTGGTACTCCAAAAGCTTCGTGAATACAAACTTTATGCCAAGTTGAAGAAATGCGAGTTCTGGCTGGAAGAGGTAGCATTCCTTGGGCACGTAGTATCAAGTCGTGGAATATCTGTTGACCCGACAAAGATTGAAGCTATTCAAAGCTGGGAGCAACCTAAATCAGTAACCGAAGTACGTAGCTTTCTCGGTTTAGCTGGTTATTATCGGAGATTCGTGGAAGAATTTTCTCGAATCGCTACTCCATTAACTCAGCTGACTCGGAAAGATACAAAGTTCGGTTGGAGCGAAGAATGTGAGCAGAGTTTTCAAGAACTCAAGAGGAGACTCATTTCAGCACCTGTTCTAACAATACCATCTGGCTCGGAGGGATTTGTCATCTACAGTGATGCTTCGAGCAAAGGGTTGGGATGAGTTCTCATGCAACATGGAAAAGTAATAGCCTATGCATCAAGACAACTCAAGGAATATGAGAGGAATTATCCTACTCATGATCTAGAGTTGGCAGCTGTTGTCTTTGCACTTAAAATTTGGAGGCATTACTTGTATGGGGAGAAGGTGGAGATCTTTACGGATCATAAAAGCCTCAAATATTTCTTCACTCAAAAGGAACTCAACATGCGACAACGACGTTGGCTTGAACTGTTGAAAGATTATGATCATACCATTCAATACCATCCTTGAAAAGCGAACGTGGTAGCTGACGCATTGAGTAGAAGATCATATGCAAGTACGAGTGCGATATTGTCAACACAAAGACCCATTTTGTGTGATTTGCAAAGGATAGAGATAGAGTTAAAGACTCCAGGGACCCATGTGATGATGGCGAATATACGAGTAGAACCGACTTTAATCGATAAAGTTAAAGCTGCTCAAGCTACAGACCTGGAGCTGATGCGTATGAGGAAGAAAGTGCAAGAAGGTGCTATGCCGGAAGCAAGAATCGATGAAGAAGGAATACTTCGAGTCAACTCCAGACTTTGTGTTCCTAACAACCCTGATTTAAAGTATGAAATCATGATGGAGGCGCACAACACACCATTTGCAATCCATCCTGGAAGTACCAAAATGTATCATGATCTTCGTCATACATTTTGGTGGAGCAATATGAAGAGAGAGATAGCGTTGTTTATCTCAAGGTGTCTAACTTGTCAACGAGTCAAAGCGGAGCATCAAGTACCAAAAGGTCCATTGCAACCACTTGAAATTCCAGAATGGAAGTGGGAGCACATTACCATGGATTTCGTTACCGGTCTTCCAAGGGTTTCTCAAGGTATTGATGCGATTTGGGTCATTGTTGATAGATTGACCAAGTCTGCTCATTTCTTACCGATACGAGAAACTTATACACTTGAACGTCTTGCTCGTATGTACATAAACGAGATTGTAAGACTGCATGGTATGCCAGTATCCATAGTTTCTGACCGAGACCCAAGATTCACTTCACGATTTTGGGTTAGTTTACAAAAAGCTATGGGCACGGAGTTACGATTTAGTTCAGCATATCATCCTCAGACGGACGGACAATCAGAGAGGACTATTCAAACTCTTGAAGATCTATTAAGACTCTGTGTCTTTGACTTCAAGGGAAGTTGGGACAAGTTCTTACCATTGGTGGAGTTTTCCTACAACAACAGTTATCAAGCAAGTATTGGCATGGCTCCATTCGAAGCATTGTATGGAAGAAAATGTCGTTCTCCAGTATGCTGGGATGAGGTGGGTGAAGCAACGTTGTTTGGACCGGAGTTGGTACGTATGACTACAGAAAAGATTCAAACGATCCGACAACGTATAAAAACCTCACAAGATCGACAAAAGAGTTATGCTGATCTTCATCGAAAGGACGTGGAATTTGATGTAGGAGATCATGTGTTCTTACGTGTTGCTCCATGGAAAGGAGTTACGAGATTTGGAAAGAGAGGAAAGCTCAATCCTCGATTCATCGGTCCATTTTTAATCCTCGATCGAGTAGGAACTGTGGCTTATAGACTCGCTTTACCGCCAAGTATGTCTCGTGTTCATAACGTTTTTCACATATCCATGTTACGCAAATATGTGGAAGACCCGAACCACATTATTGAGTTAGAACCGGACGAAATAGCGGAAGATTTGACGTATGAAGAAGTTCCTGTTCAAATCTTGGATAAGAAGGAACATATTCTACGCTCCAAGGTTATACCTCAAGTCAAAGTTTTGTGGAGAAACCACGATGTTGAGGAAATGACTTGGGAGTTAGAATCTGAAATGAAATCAAGGTATCCTTACCTCTTCGACATACCAGGTACGTACCCTAATTTCGAGGGCGAAATTTCATAAGAAGAGGAGGTTGTAAGACCCCAACTTTTATAAATAAAGATGAATTTTCTATAAATATCATTTTTGAATATTATGGAGTTAATTTGATATAATGTTATAGTTGTGGGTAATATTTATAAATTTTGCAAAGTACGCAAGTTGTTATATAATATTCGATTGGTCGGGGAATATTCGTTTTAACAGGGAATATTCGTACAACGACACAATCATTGGTGGACCCCACAACAGAATTATTGTCGGATTGAGAAAACGACAAAAATATTTTATTAAAAATAACGGCGGAAATTTTACCATTGTTACTGTTGAACTACTCGGTAGTAAAAGTACAGTAATACGTGTGGTTGCATAGTAGCACACGGTATTGATTATTGATGCTTATGTGGGAAGTCACTCAGTTTGATTCAATTATTGTCAGTTAATAATATGAATTATTTAGCGATAATGACGTTTTGTTTTATTCGTATTATTAACGTAATAAAACAGAAACATCTTTTTATATAAAACAGAATACTTTATTAAAGTTATTCTATAAATAGAATATATTATATTTTATTTAAAAGATTTTTCTTTAAATATGGACCGTCAGATTAAAGTAATCAATCTGGACCGTTCATGGATTAGTTACTATGCATTCTGTTTTTCTATAAATATCAGCTCATTCCTTCATTATTTCTTACGAATTCACTGAACTCTAGAGAGAGAAACTATAGAGAGAGAGAGAAGAAGAGTATTCTGCTACTTAACTACTTCCTTATTTCAGCTCGTCTTTAAAACGGTAAGGGGTGTTATTCTTTCTTATTCATGAAGAGAAATGTTGTTATTCCATTTCTTATTATTCTGTTGGAATAACCTGTATACGTGGTCTACCCTATACTTGGTGACATTCTTCTATTATTCTGTTGGAACATCCTGTCTGTGTGTTTTACACCGGACCTGGTTCCGTTTTTATTATTATTCTGTTGGAACATCCTGTCTGTGTGTTTTACACCGGACCTGGTTCCGTTTTTATTATTATTCTGTTGGAACATCCTGTCTGTGTGTTTTACACCGGACCTGGTTCCGTCTTGTTATCATTCTGTTGGAATATCCTGTCTGTGTGATTTACACCGGACCTGGTTCCATTATTTATTATTCTGTCGGAATATCCTGTCTGTGTGTTTTACACCGGACCTGGTTCCATTATTTATTATTCTGTCGGAATATCCTGTCTGTGCGTTTACGCCGGACCTGGTTCCATTATTTCTTATTCTGTTGGAATAACCTGTCTGTGCGGTCTATCGCATGCATGGTGATTTCTTTTGTTATTCCATTCTTTATTATACTCAATTGGTTAAGTTTTGACTTCTATACTCCATGAAATTAGTGAAATATCCTTGATAATTGCGTTCATCCAGTATCTTTTCATGAAAATATTCTTCTAAGTATTCTTGAATTTTACTCCACAAAGCAGTATCATGTTGACAATTTGGACGTTGTTAATTCTTGGATAAATTAATTCTTGAACTTGTTTTATTGAATTCTTATATCATTGTCATCATCCTCATGTTTATAAAATGTTGAAAGTCATCTGTGGCCTGTAGTGCATAGATGGACTTGGTATGATTATGACCAGGGATTATTCGGTATAATCATGACCGTAATGTTACAAATGATGTGGTAAAAGTCCTCATTGGCCCGTAGTGCATTGATGGACAGTTGTTGGCATGATCATGACCATTAATGAATATACGAATATCCTTGGCCGTAGTGCAGGGGTGATTCGATGATGTGGATTATTTTATTAAGCTGAGTCTCAGCGATCACAGTGTTGGAAAATCTTTTAAATCATAAAAGATAGTAGAGTTTATTTTCTACTTGACTCTTTTAATGGATTGCTTGTTCCGCTGCAGTTAAACTTGATGTCTATTATATTTTATCAGTTTAACATTGTTGAAGGCTAATGATAATTTATTCTGCATTATCTTAGTCATAATATTTCTTACTGGGCTAGTTGAGCTCACCCTTTCTTTCACTGTTCTCTTCAGGAAATGAGAACGTAGCTGGGGCAAGTCGGGAAACGGAGTGATGGTCCGAATGATAGTATTAGTTAGTAGTCCTCACTATTCTATGTAATGGTGTGTTAATAAATGTAATGAGGACTCCTTTTGAGTATGAATACTCTCTAGAAGATAATATTTGTATTCAAACTCACAGTTTATGTTTTGTCGTATTGTACACGACAGTTGTATTAGTAAGTTGTATTTGTATTTTGTACTATGTATCTGACGACCCAAGATGGGTGATGTATACCTAATTTTGGGGGCGTCACATTGAAGGCCTTAAGGGAACTAAGTCCTCCCTTAACTGAAGAGCTGCGTAAGCAAATTCATACTGAATATCGAGCGTCTGAGGAGTTGAGTGCAGAAATACTTCAGATGTATTCAGATGGATACGAATTTTGTCGAAGTCGAGGCAAGGAAAAACTGGTGGCAACCCAATTAGATCCGGCCTTGCTTGACTCCGAAGATGAAGGTGCAACCTGAATCTGACGTTGCTTTATTTTAGTTTTTAGGACCTTTGTCTTTTGTTATTTTTGGAATTGTTTAAAAATTTTGTTGTAAAGAAATTTAAGTGAACTTGTTTAAGTGTTAATGAAACTTCGATTTTCTTTACCATGACTTCTGTGCAATTATTTTTTATCAGTGTTTAAATGTCAGTCAATTTGAAAAATGTACAAGCTCTTTACAAATTATGAATCAGATAAGGCATATAAAAGTTAAGTTGAGAAATGAAGTGAACTGAATTCAATGAGCTGAGCTGAATGAACAGAACTCAACACTTGAACAAAATAAAGTAGTGTATACTTATCGTTTCCGAAGTGTGAGGCAGGTTGTGTATAAGGTGAATTCGGCTGATCCTCCTTGCACCATCAAGATCTTGTTTACCACTCGGGGTAAAACAAGTATATAGGGACATTTGTTTACCACTCGGGGTAGAACAATTTTATAAGGACCATGGAGTTTGTTTACCACTCGCGGTAGAACAAATTTATAAGGACACACTAACAATAGGGCTACCATTGAATGGTCAGCGAGTCCCCCGTAACCTCCTTACTTCAGTGCATTTTGTTTACCACTTGCAGTAAAGCAGAATTAAAAGGACTGTGGAATTTGTTTACCACTCGCGGTAAATCAAACCCATGAGGACACTCCTACCAAAAAGGCTACCATCGAATGGTCAGGGAGTCCACCCCGTCCTCCTTTTTCCGATGAAGTTTGCCTACCCCGAAGGGCCTGACAAATTCATAAGGATCACCTGCCGAAAAGGCTACCATCGAATGGTCAGCGAGTCCCCCCCGTCCTCCTTACTTCATTGTGAACTCAGGACAAATAGGAAGAAGATCAATTGTGAAAAAGTGAATCTTTTATTGATGACGAACAACCATTTACAGACTTTCGATAGACTGACTCGATCTCTACTGAAAGTATTTTCAAAGTCTGCCAGCATGCCAAGTGTTCTTGATCTCGGATCCGTCTAATGCCTTTAATCGATAAGTCCCGGGTTTTGGTACTTCAATTACTTCATATGGTCCTTCCCAATTTGGCATTAGCTTTCCATGTTCTGTGGCGCAGATGTTTTGACTTCTCTGAGGACGAAGTCCCCACTTCAAATCTATAAAGCTTAACCCCTTTGTTGTAATGCTTGGCAACTCTCCTCTGATAGGCTGCTAACTTGATCAAAGACACTTCTCTGACTTCTTCCAATAGGTCTAAGTTGATCTTCAGTCCCTCTTCATTATAGATCTATTTGAACTGACTAACTCGAAGACTTGGAGACCCAATCTCGACTGGGACTAATGCATCAGTACCATAGGCCAATCTGAAAGGTGAATCCCCTGTTGTAGTCCTCGGTGTAGTCCGATAAGCCCACAATACACTGAGTAGCTCCTCTGGCCATCTTCCTTTAGCTTCGTCTAGTCTGCGTTTGATCCCATTCAGAAGTGTTCTGTTGGTTACTTCAACCTGTCCATTTGACTGTGGGTGAGCCACTGAAGTCTTCCTGTGCTGAATTCCCAATTCTTTCAGAAATCCTTCGAATTTTGATCCCACGAATTGGCGGCCCGTTGTCCGATATCACCACTTTAGGAATCCCGAAGCGAAACACTACGGACTCCTTCATGAACTTCAAACATTCTTGTTCCGTTATCAACCGAATTGGCTTCGCCTCTGCCCATTTGGTAATGTAATCAATAGCAACTATGACAAAACTAACCTGACCTTTAGCTTTCAGCAATGGACCCAATATATCTACCCCCCAGACAGCAAAGGGTATAGGAGATAATATCGAATATAGCTCTTCTGGTGGCTGATGTGGGATCAGACTATTAAGTTGACACTTCTCACACTTCTTCACATACTCTATAGCTTCCTTGAAGATCGTAGGCCAGTAGTACCCCTGCCGAAGTACTTTATAAGCTAGAGACTTAGCGGTCATATGGTCACCGCAAATACCCTCGTGAACCTCCCAAAGAGTATACTCAGCCTCAGATGAAACCAGACATTTCAACAATGGTGACGAAAATGCCAGCCGATAAAGATCCCCATCTATAAGAACGAAGTTGGCACTCTTGTATTTGATCTTCTTTGCCAACATCTGATCTGAAGGAAGGACGCCATCTGCCAAATATTCAATATAGGGAGTCATCCAATAGTTAGACCGCTCGATACAAATTATCACCTCATGCTGGATACTCGGCTGCTGTAAGACCTCCAAATAAACTGACCCATTAAAAACAACAGCATCCGTAGTGGCCAGCTTTGACAATGCATCGACAATGGAATTGTTGTTACGTTCTATGCCCAGAAACTCATAAGAAACGAAATACTGAAGCCGATCCTTCAACTCTGCCAAATACTTGATCATTCTTGTCCCACGAGCTTCATAATCTCCCGATAGTTGCTTGACGACCAGTTGAGAGTCACTGTAAATGACCAGCTTCTAAACTTCTAGACTCTTTGCCAATCGGACTCTTGCCAACATTGCTTCATATTCGGCCTCGTTGTTCGTTGCCCTGAACCCGAATTGGATGGCCTGCTGCACCTTGAATCCCTCCGGACTTGTCAAAATAATCCCTGCCCCACTGACATCTGCAGTAGAAGATCCATCTGCATACAGCGTCCATGAATTCTGACCGTGTTGAAGAACTGCCACTGCTCGATTGGACGTCTCAGCTTCTGGCAGCTCAGTATCTGCTTCGGAGAACGAACATTCCACCATGAAATCAGCCAAGGCTTGACCTTTGATAGCAGTTCGGGGATGATATTCAATAAAAAATTGGGATAATTCCATAGTCCATGCTGCTAATCTCCTCGAATATTCTGGTTTGCTCATTACCTTCTTCAGCGGTTGATTCATGTAGACAACTAGGAGTCGACCTTGAAAATATTGCCGAAGCTTTCGACTAGCAATTACTAAAGCGAAGGCAAATTTTTTAATATTTGGGTACCTAGTTTCAGCATCTCTTAGGATGTGACTGACATAATAAACCGGATGCTACTTCCCACTGACCTCCCAAACCAGTATTGCTCCAACTGCCAACGAACTAGCTGCCAGATATAAATACAAAGTCTCAGCTGGAGTAGGTTTCATCAATAAAGGAGCCGAAGACAGATATGTCTTTATGCCTTGGAAAGCGTCTTCACACTCCGAAGTCCATTGGAATGTCTTCGCATTCTTCGGTCCCTTTAGTGTGTCAAAGAATGGTAAGCATCTTTCTGCGGATTTGGATTTGGACATGAACCTCCTTAAAGCTGCAATCCTACCAGTCAGACGTTGAACGTCTTTGAATGACTGAGGAGTCTTCATGTCTAGAATGGCCTGGATCTTTTTCGGATTGGCCTCAATGCCCCTTTGACTAACCAGGTAACCGAGGAACTTCCCTGCACCGAGTCCGAAGGTACACTTTGTGGGATTGAGCCTCAATTTGTGATGGCGGACTGTCTGAAAGCACTCCTCCAGATCATCCAAATGCTTCTGAATCATCGTGCTCTTCACGATCATATCATCCACGTACACCTCTATGTTCTTTCCCAGGTACTTCTGGAAGACAAAGTTCATCATTCTCTGGTAAGTGGCTCCAGCATTTATCAGGCCGAAGGTCATCTTCTTGTAGGCGTACACCGAACTGTGTGTGATGAAAGCTGTCTTTGGAATGTCCTCCTTGTACATAGAAATTTGATGATAACCTGAAAAAGCATCCATAAAGCTTAGTAGTGCATACCCTGAAGTCGCATCAATAAGTTGATCAATGTGGGGTAGAGGATAGAAGTCCTTTGGGCATGCTTTGTTCAGATCGGTATAATCGATACTCTCCATTTCCCATTCTACTTTTGCACCAGTACCACATTTGCCATCCACTCCGGATAGTCAATCTCGAAGATGAAGTCAGCAGCTATCAGCTTTGTGATCTCCTCATCAATGATCCTTTGATGTTTAGGTGCAAAGATCCGTCTATTCTGCCGAACTGGCTTCTTCGATGGATCCACATCCAGCCGATGCTCTGCAATCTTTCGGCTAATTCCAGGCATGTCTTGTGGCTTCCATGCGAAGATGTCTGCATAGCAGCGAAGAAGTTCCATAAGGTTTGTCCGGAAAGGTTCCGACAAACCCGAACCAATCTTCACTGTCTTGTCTTTCTTTCCTAGGACCAGTTTGATCTCCTCTGTCTCTCCTATAGGAATAACCAATGGATCAGAACTGCTTTCAGTGAAGGGCTCGATCTCAATTGCCATGGTTTACTTCTGTTTGTTGACCCCCACTCCCGAGGAAATGACAGCATTTCGATAACAGCGTCGGGCCAGATCCAAATCCCCTGCCACCTCCCCAACTCCGTGTGTAGTAGGGAACTTGATCTTAAAATGAGGGATGGAAGTCACTGCTTGGAGAGTGATCAAAGTAGGTCTTCCCAGTATGGCGTTGTAGGCCGAATCTACATGCACAACATAAAATTTACATGTTATTTCTACCTGTTGTGGAGCAGTGTCGAAGATGACCGGTAGCTCGATAGTCCCTACCACTCTGACCGGATCGTTGCTGAAGCCATATGGGGGAGCCTCCTGTCCAACCTCAATTTTTTGCCCCTCAAGATGCATCCTCTGATAAGCACGGGCATATAAAATATCCACAGAAGACCCGTTGTCTATCATCATACGCTTCACATCTGCTGAACCCACTTGTGCAGTGATCACTAGTGCTCCTTCATGGGGCTTGATGGGTACCGAAGGATAATCTGCATCGGTGAAGGATATGACAGTTCCTAGAAACGATCTGTCGATCTTCGGGGGAGTACCTGCCACGGACAGGACTGAATCCAGATATCCCCTCCTCTTCTTTCCTACCAATTTTCCTGTTGTCCCACCGGTTATTACATCAACGACGTGCCTTGTTGGTGGATTTGGAATCGGCTACATGGGAGGAACCGTTTGAATCGCCTGAACAGTATGGTCAACATTCTGCTGATCTTGTTGGTTCCTCCCGACCACGTATTGAACCAGCAAACCGCTTTAAACTTTCCTCTCTATAAAATCTTTTAAATTACAACACTCATTAGTGTCGTGACCCGTAGCTTGATGATATCCACAATATTTCTGAGTATTGCCTTGTCCTGGCTTGAAGTTATCACGAGGTGGTTCGAAGAACGGTTGACCCCTAATCTGATCTAGAATCACCGACCTATCTGTATTCAGTTTGGTGTAGACCTTATTCACCTTTGGGGCACAAGTAGGTGGACGATTATTTCCCTGTCGCCATGTGTTATTATACTTCTTTGAGCTGCCTTCCGACCGATCGTTATATGCCCCACCTTCTTCTGATTGCCTTCGGTCTTGAGAGTAACGACCCCCTTTATTCGATCCGAAGAAGGTCATTTCAGGCTATTCATGGCCTCCTCCACCATGATATAACCTTCTGCCTTATCGAAGGCTTCTGACAAACTCTTCGGATGGTGAAACATCAGCTTCTTCACCAATTTTTCAGACTTTACTAGATCCAGCCCATTCTGAAACAAACCTACAGCCTGCAGATCATTGAGGTCTGCCACCTGGCCAACTGCTTCCCTGAACCTCTTCACGTACTGACCCAAGGACTCATCGGTGAATTATCTGACCTGTGCTAAAGAACCTGTGGGCTTCCCTCTTCTTCGGTTGCTTCCGAACCGGGCATAGAATTTGTCACACAGCTCGGACCATGAAGATACTGAATCTGCCGGCAAAGTTCCCATCCACTGCCTCGCATCCTTCCTTAGCGTTGTGACGAATGTATGACATTTGGCAGCATCGGTAAAATCATAATAATCCATCAGTCGGTCGAATACTTGGCTATGGTTATAAGGGTCTCCAGACCCATCGTAACTCTCCATGTGAGGCAACTTCTTGGTGGTGTCTTCCTTCTCCTTAAGAATATTCGAGGAAAATGGGGACGCCTTCTTTCCTGGAATATCCTTTACCTGTTGAACCTCAGCTAACTGTTTCCGGAGCTCCTTCAATTCTTTAACTAAATAATCTACCCCCTCCGGTTGAGAATACGCTTCTTTCTCCGGTGACTCTTTCCTTTTTCGAGTAGATCGGTCTTTTACCATAGAGCCCCCATCTCTCGAAGGACTTTTACGATGATGATGGTCTACAGAGCGGAGTGCCCTCGGTGGACTTTCTGGTGTACGACCCCTAGATCTGCTTCGTCTCTGAGTTCTATGGCTGTGATGAGAATGCGCAACAACTAGCGCCCTCTTTGTATTCTCAGGAGTGCGCTCCCTGAATCGACCTCTTCGTTCGCTTCGACCCTGTTCCTTAGAACCGACAGGGTGATGTGCCCTCTTCGATCTTTGAGGAGTAGGGCTTCTTGATCTTCTTCTTTCTCGAGGTTGGTCCCGAGACTCACGTCCTGAATGAGCAGGTTCCTTCCCACTCCGGTGCCCCCGTTCTTCGGACTAAACATAACTGGACGCTTCATCTCTCAACTCTGCCATCTGGGACATCTGCTCGGCTATATCCTGTTGTTGCTTCGTAAGTGCCTCCATGGCCTTATCTGCTTCGTCCGCCATCTTAGCCAACTGGGAGGCCTTTTCGTCTTGGTCATTTCGGTATCAAGTTTTAGGCGAGGTGCCTCCTACTCGTTTCCGACCGTGACCAGATTCTTTCTCTGCCGTGAAGACTGCTTTCTCTTAGCTTTGCTCATAGCCCTCGTACGAGAATCTCCATGCGAACGTTTGGATGCTGTGCTGGCATGAACATTTAGTGCAGGTCCCAAACGATCTTTAACAGAAACTCGTGGTGCTGATTCACTGACAGCCATCGGCTGCCCTTCAGGTGTAGGCGTTCTACTCTTCCCCATGAACACTGACGTAGAATGACCACAATGTGTGATTGAAAAATACTCAGGACACTAGAACTCAGCCCTCCTTCTAGCGCCAATGTTAACGCCAAGATCTTCTCCAACGTCCCAATCACGTAAGACGCCCTAATCCTGCAAACTAAACACGGTCAACACCAAAAGCTTGACGGCTTCGACTGTCGAGGGATAGCTCAAGCGTGAGAGTCAGTACAGGCCGTTGTAAGGGTTAACAATGGAGGATAAAATATCTAGTATCCTTAGAGAGATAAAAATTATATGTCGTGTGTATGCGTACCTGTTTCTTGAAGACTCCCTTTCTAGGTTATACTCTCTTGCCTGGTTTACCGTGCCACCCACTACCTACTGACACCACCCATCCCTACGTCCGGTGAATCATCTGTCACTCCATTACCTTTGTTCACTGTTTTCTACCGCCGGCCAAAAATCATCTCATCCACATTAATGATTTGCAGTCAAAACAGTCAACCATTACCTTTTTCATCATTACAAGTCAAAGATGGATATATTTAAATGTATGATGGGTTAACCCATTGACCCGGTCCAATATTAAGGAGATATAATGTAAGGATTAGGCCCAATAACTTTAAGACTCAATAGTGGAGGCCCAAGGGACTAATTAATTAAACAGGCCCAATCCATACGGCCCAATAGGAGAAATATCATGAACCAACAGGCGGCGAGTGCTTGTAATTGAAAGAGATTTAGCTGTGCCTGACAGAATTGTTGGCGAATTTCTTTAGCCAGGAGGCTATCTAAAACTAATTGAGTTGGGCCTGGAAGGTATGCAAAAGGATAACATTAAGTAGTGGCATCTTTTATATAGCACCTTCATGAACTGACAACTCTAAACAACTACATTACAATTTTACAATTTTGACTCCAAAGTTGGTACTTTGTTTTTTGTGTTTCTTATGCTTGCCATGAGTATAAATTAATTAATGAATGGGAAATGCATATCATATTTATTTTTCTGCAGATTATGTGAATGAGATTGATGCTCATCAAGTGTTTGAATATGCTCTCTTTAAGGATGGAAAAAGTACTAGATTATCTTACCCCTTGAAAGAGTTCCATTCAGATGTGACCGGAAAAAGCTTTCGCAATGGTCGCTTCATACAACGAATGCGCGAGAAGGCTGCAACATTTTCCAAGTATTCCTCCTTTTCCTTCTAGGCCTTCTTGCAATTTGAACCAAAATGTTTGCAAAACTTTGCTGTCCTTTTAGAATCTTGGACTAAAACCTGCAAATCTATGCATTGTAATAATTCCAAGTGCTAAGTTTCAAATATTACTGTATTTGATTTGGGGTCTAAAAAAGTTTGTTTTTATTCTTTTTGTCCCTTCATAACTAGTTCCACTTGATGCAAAGCCCCTATACTACATTAGAAAACTTCTTTCAAATTCTTCTAGAGCCCCTCTTTTTTTAAAACTTTTTTTCTTTTATATGTCACTCAGTGTAAAACTAGAGCAAGGAACTGTGACATCTCTTGTTGAACAGAAGGGGACGGTTAAAGGAGTACACTACAAGACTAAAACTGGTCAAGATATGACAGCATATGCTCCTCTCACAATTGTATGTGATGGTTGCTTCTCAAATCTGCGACGCTCCCTCTGTAACCCCAAGGTGAGGATCCTTTTCTATGAACTTGTGTTGCTTTTGTGATAGCAGCCATTCTATTTCATTCTTATTGGAAGTGTCAACTGATCGAGAGAAATTAACACGCTACCATTTTTTTTATGAAGGTAGACATTCCCTCGTGTTTTGTGGCCTTAATTCTAAAGAACTGTCAACTTCCATATCCCAATTATGGACATGTTATTCTAGCAAATCCTTCACCCATCTTGTTATATCCCATTAGTAGCACTGAGATTCGATGCTCGGTTGATATACCTAGTAAGAAGGTACATTCCATTGCAAATGGTGATATGACTCGATATTTGAAGACTCTGGTTGCACCTCAGGTAATATACAACATATTTATGGTATGATCAAATCTTAAAATTTCTGTACTTGAATATAATGTGCATTTACATAATGTGGAACTTGCAAGCATTTTGATATTTACCTTCTAATTATTTATACTTTGTCCTGATGAAGTTTTTGTGCATCTCAGTTTCCCCTTGAGCTATATGATGCCTTTGTAACACCAATCAATGAAGGAAACAATATGAGAATAATGGCAAACAAAAGCATGCCAGCTGATCCCTATCCCACTCCGGGTGCATTCTTAATTGGGGATGCATTCAACATGCGGCATCCTTTAACAGGAGGAGGAATGAATGTTGCTTTATCTGATATCGTTCTTCTTTGTGACCTTCTTAGACCTCTCCGTGATTTGAATGATGCATCTGCCCTCTGCAGATATCTCGAGTCATTTTAGCACTACAAAGTCCTGATATGTCTTGCGACAAAATATTGTTAACATGCATTTTGTTGCGACCAGACAAAAAGGCACACTATACAAACAAGTGCAGGTACATCAGTAATATATATATCGATGTGTCTACTCACAGCAAAAGTTCGACATTTTTACAAGATAAATCATTTTCCAAACTGTAAACATTGGATCAAATAAAGTTGAGTTATTTTATTATCTAATCTGACTGGAAACATATTGTTTGCAGCCTGTGGCATAAACAATAAATACGTTGGCATGCACCCTTTATAAGGTGTTTTGTTCATCACCTGATCAAGCAAGGAATGAAATGCGCCAAGCATGCTTTGATTATTTGAGCATTGGAGGCATTTTTTCAAATGGACCTGTGGCTCTACTATCTGGTCTAAACCCCAGGCCATTGAGCTTGGTGCTCCATTTCTTTTCAGTAGCTATCTATGGCGTTGGCCGCCTGTTACTTCCATTTCCATCAGCCAAACGTGCATGGCTTGGGGCTAGATTGATTATGGTTTGTACTCCATTTTTGTGAAATTATTGAACTAATTATTCTTCCAATAAACATTATCAAAAAATTGAAAATAATATTACCATTTTGTCTTCTTTTTTTGGCTTAACAGGATGCAGCAAGTATAATATTTCCTATTGTAAAAGCTGAAGGAGTTAGACAAATGTTTTTTCCTATAGCTATTCCAGCATATCACATATCTCCTCCAATAAATTGAGACAATGAAATTTACCCAATTTTACTTTCTTTAAGAAATATTGTTGTAGTTAGTGAGATTCTTTTTAGCCTAGAGAAATTGATATAGTAAGAAGAGTTCTTACATGTGTATTATTAGTTGTATTCCATAAATGAAAATGTGACACTAGAGATGCATACTCCAGCTCCCACATTTGTTAGTTAATGACACTGAACTAAAGTTCTTGAAACCATATTGCTGAGAAATCAGGCTCATACAAATACACTAAGATAAATACAAACACATTACTGTATGAGATATAAAAAATAATAACACCAGAAATTTACGTGGAAACGCAACTGAGAAAAACCACGGGGGGAGATCTCAGAAATTCACTATGAAAATAATATGGAGATTACAAACTCTCAACTGAGAAATAAACTAACTGTTTATTTCTACACCCTCACTCTCAGAATGCTCTAACTGAGCTTCTCACTCTAACTCTCTTTTGCTTTGCTAAGCTTCTTTGTTGTGGTGTTTTGGTGTGTGTTTCCCTTCTCATTTACTTCCTTTTTATAGCAAAATGGAGGGGAGGAGAATTAAATGAGGAAGGTGGAAAATTAAGGGGCAAGGTACATGGAAAAAAATGGAGGCCAAATTCAATGGTTGGGGACTTTGACCAACACATATTCATAATAGAAATGTTCTTGAAAAATATAATTATTATATTAAATTAAAATTGCAAAAAATATATAAAAACTTTGCATTGTTGCAGCTAAACCTGACAAAATATAGTTATGGGTTGGTTTTGATTTTCAAAATATAGTTATGGTTCCATTTAAAAACTAAAACCATATTAACCATTTTTAATATGGGTTATGTGGGTTGGAACCATATGATTATAGTTAAAAATCATATTAACCATATTAACCATTTTAAGATATTTTATGTAAATATTTATTTGTATTAGTTGTTATAATATTATTTATTTTTTATATTGTGAGTGTATCATATAATAAATAACTAAAATATAATAGTATTTAATTATAATTTGTGCTTGAGATAATTTTATTATATAATCTATCATAAGAAAAGAGGAGTGAGAACAGTAAAAAAAATAGAGTAGTAACTAAGAACATGTGATATTATGTGTAGAATTAAGTATATATACCAAAAAAAAGAATAAGAGTTTGATAACAGAAAAAAAGGAAAAAAGAGTTAAACTTGTTGCTGAATCATTAGTAATCACTAGGTGGGGGTGGGGGTGGGGGTAGGGGTGGCGGTGGGGTGGGTGGGGGTAAGTGGTTGGGGTGGGTAGGTTGGGTGGGGGTAGGGTGGGTAGGGTGGGTAGGGTGAATAGGGGTGGGGGTGGGGTGTGGGGTAGGGTTGGGGGTGGGTGGGGGTAGGAGGTTGGGTGGGGTGGGGGTAGGGTGGTGGGGTAGGGTGGGTGGGGGTGGGGTATGGGATAGGGTAGGGTGGGATGCGTAGGGTGGGTGGGTGAGTAGGATGAGTAGGGGGTGGGGTGGGGTGTATACATAATCACATAATATTATTTTTTTTGTAGGGGGGTGGGGGTGGGGGTGGGGTGGGGTGGGGGTGGGGTGTATACATAATTACATAATATTATTTTTTTTGTGGGGGTGGGTAGGGTTGGGGGTGGGTTAGGGGTAGGGGTGGGGTGCGTGGGGGTGGATGTGGGGGTGGGGGTGGGGGTGGCGCACCATAATGAGTTAGATCACAGTAGGCATGCAAAGTTTGACTCACAATTTTTGTATCAACCCTGCTCTTCTGGATAGTGAGGCACTTGACTATACACTATTTAGTTTAACTACAATGAAAATTATACAAATAAATACTATGAAAAAAATGATCTCATACTTCTGTTATTAGTATTTTTCCTTCCTCACACCCACTTCATAATACAAAACGCAATTACTAGCAGCTTCACATCACCAACTCAAATAAAATATGGGTCGAAAAATGGTTAACCAGGTTGGAACTATAACCAACCCAAATAAATATGGTTCCAAACTTTAACCAACCCAAATAAATAAATATAGTTAACCAACCCATTTGGTTCCAGTTAATATGGGTTGACCCGATAGTTAATCAACTATATTGCCATGTCTAGTTGTAGCACTGGGGTATGTATGTGTAGATGCTGCTAACCCAGTTTTCGCATCTGTCTAACGTCACACCTGCATTTCTTTTTGGGAAGTATTATTTCTTGTAAACTCTTTTAAGTTTTTATACTCAATTAATACCCGGTGACACACATGTTGTGTGTGCGTAAATTATGTAGTATAAAATAAAATTTTTATAAAAACCTTCAAAATTTTGTTAACAGTCGAGTCATCCGACTTTATATATTAGATGAAAGGTTCAATTGACTTGCATGAACATAACTGATCAACGGTTGAACCTAAGATCTCAGTGCGCAGGAAACGTCAGCTCATAGCATCGCGAATGACAAAACAGTTTTAACTCCTAATGGGGATTTAAAAGTATGGATCACTTTGTAAAAGTTCCTAATAAGACTATCTTAATTCAAGTTTTAATTTTACTTTTGATTCAATTGAGAGAGAGAATTATATATATATGGGAATGATTCATAACCATTAGTTGTTATGAACTAAGAACTGACATACACCATCTATACAAGAACGAAAACTGAAAACCGCTACTATTAATAGCGGAAACAATTTTGGTCCTAATCCGTCCTCTAATAAATAGTAGTGGACATAATTTTGGTCTACTTATGGACTAAATTAGGGGCAAGGAATCAAACGTTTGACTAATACGCCCGCTTCTACAGTTCATTATCAAATCCTTTACGTTCACTGATTTGATAAATTAGTTATATTGCCTTGCACAACTTAATTAGTAAATTATTCAAACTTAGTAAAGTTAACAAAAGTAGTATAATTAATAAATTATTAAAAATTAGTACATTTTAATAAAAAAATTTAAGTTTTAAAACTTTGTAAAAATTATTAAATTATTCTAAATTATTAAATTGTTGAAATTTAGAATAATACTGTTATTAAGTTTGTAGAGTTAAGGGTGAAGTCATTCTACTATCGTAGGGTAAAGAAGAAAAGTACTTAAAGATAATTCTAACATTGTTGAGTAGAATACGAGTTCGTAGAGTTAATATGACACCCCATATTTGAGTACTCGCTACTACAAATATGGTGGTCACTACACATTACTCTACCCAAAATCTACTAGTTATATTACATATTCACTACTCAGATACACAATTTACATCAAGTATGTAAATACAACCTAGGTCCTAATCTATTATCTACTTCTGTCAACATACATTCTTTAAATTTATACAATTTATACAAGACATATGACTTATCTGCAACTTTATTCGTTTGTTTTAATTTTTCTTTTCCCTTACTGTTATTTTGTCTTTATATGCAAAGAATGTATATAATCGCAAGGGTGAACAACAAGTTTGCTAAATAAGTATATGAGATATCAATAACTAAATTATATTGGAATGAAATAACTGAATGCGAATTAAATAAGAATAATGGATGGGAATAATGAACAAATTTAAATTAACGAGTATCAAATAATTTTTTTTGAGCTGAGTGGTCATAAGGACCAAGAACATAACTGTCCCATAGTTATATAAATTGTTGACTCTCCATAAATATTTATTAGTCACAAAGACTGAAAAACTCTTGATGAGTAGGTTTTTAACCTATGAATTGATCTCAATTAACTTGATATATTGTGAGTTTTTGGGTATATTCATGTTACTTGTCATAGGTCTTGTTTCATCTTGCAGGAGAATGGCTTGGAGAGGTTAAAGAACTGAATTTGGAGAAAAATAACAAGTTTCTGCACTTTCTGTCTGTGTTGCATGGGGCGCGCCACTATTGACCTAAACGCGGCGCGTGGCGCACTGAGGATCTCGACTACTTGACTAGAGCGGGGCACGCCGGTCTGACGACCTTGATGCTAATTTGGTTTCCTTATGCACAGAAGTTGACTTAATTAAGGATTTGTAATTCTCTTATGTAATAGGGTTTGGCTAGGAGTATAAAAGGGGAGTTCTTTCTTAGTTTTAGGGATTCTTCTGACTAACAATTATTGAGAGCCACCTTGTGGAGACTTGGAGATTGCATTGGAGAACATTGAAGACAGAGATTGAAGCTTGGAGATTGGAGATTCCTCGACAGAGTTTTTCTTCTTCTCTTAAATTCATTATCTGTACTTATGATGCTATTTAATTTTGATCTTCTTGTTTCTATTATGATGATGAACTAATTTCCCAATTAGGGGTACAATGGAACCTTTTGCATTTCAATAATTCAAAAATTATTATTTTTACTTGTTGATCCTATTGAGTTGATTATTATATTTTGTGCTTAATCTATTAATTGTTTAGCTATCAATTAATTTGATATCTTTGATGGAATTGAAAGAGAAAATTTTAGATTAGATTTGAATATAATAACGCATGAATTTGTTGATTCTTCTTAAAGATAACATAATAGTGTATGAGACGAAAGTACTTGTATGCCATATGTAACTATGTTAGGAGTTTGCGCTTAATGAACCAGTTTTAAATGTCTTGCATGAAAGTAGCAAAATAACTGAAATAGGTTTTTTTTATTAATCATTGAAAGATGTTAGTAAATTGATAAGCAATCCTAGTTAGCAACTCATTGGATTAATTAAGTGGTAATAAGATAAAGCGATTATTGCAAAGTAACTGGGGAAATTGTATTCCTATGTTTTAATCATCTGGTAATCAATATTTGTCAGTCTAATTAGTTTTTAATTATATTATTTTAATCAACTTTGACAAAACAATTGGAGTGACTGTTTAAGTGAATTTGAATTGATAAAAACTTGTTAATTAGATTAATTGTTAGTAATTGTTCTCTGTGGGTTCGATAACCTTTCTTATCACTTGATTGACCGTGTGCATTTGCGCGCATTTGTCATTATATAAATCAGACAACAAGTTTTTGGCGCCGTTGCTGGGGAAAGGTTCTAATAATTATTTTGGTAATAGTTTTTATTAGTTTAATTTATTAAAACAGAATTTTCTTATTTTATTTTTGTTTGTTTTTACAGTTCAAGTTTGTTCAAGCAGTGATCCGAGAATTATGTGTGCACAAGGGTAAGTTCAGTGGTTTATGGAAACACGTTCCAAGGGTCCAGAGTTAGTTCCGTACGACAATGAGATTGAACGAACTTTTCCGAGGAAACTAAACTTCAATCAAGCTACCATGGACAATCAGATTGGTATGGCAGAAGAAGAAAACAAACCGCTGCGAGAATATGGCATGCCGAAAGTTACAGATACCCAGTCGAGCATAGCACGACCTGCTATTACAACCAATAGTTTTGAAATCGAATGAGGCACAATACATATGATCCAGAACTTGGTCCAATTTGGCGGAGCACCAACTGATGACCCTAACGATCACATTATTAGCTTATTGGAGATTTGCGATACATTCAGATTTAATGGAGTGTCGGAAGATGCAGTGAGACTAAGACAATTCCCGTTGACCTTGAAAGATAAGGCTAAGAGTTTGCTACATTCATTGCCACTAGGGTCAATAACAGCCTGGAATGACTTGGCGCAAAAGTTTCTCGCTAAGTTCTTTCGCCCAGTAAAAACGACAAGAATGCAAGACGAAATCTTATCATTTAGGCAATTTGATTCTGAATCTTTATATGAGGCTTGAGAGAGATACAAGGATCTACTGTGAAAATATCCACATCATGGTCTACCACTATGGTTACAAGTGCAAACCTTCTACAACAGTCTTAGTAGACAAATAAGGATAAATATCGATGCCGCCACAGGTGGAGCTTTGAATGCAAAAATTTGTGAAGAAGGTTATCAGTTATTGGAAAACATGGCAGCCAATAACTATCAGTGGCTTACCAGCAGATTAACTCAACCAAAAGTGGCAGCAGTATTTGAATTGGATGCCATAACAGCTTTATCCGCTTAAGTAATATCACAATTTTTAGCGTTAATGACGAAAATTGATGCTCTAGGGGTGCCGAACGGTCCGAAATAGAAGTATTACGCGAATTACAGGGGCTCATCCACCGGAGTAATGAGCCATTAATATAGAATTAGTGCAGTTTATCGGAAATTCAAGCAGGCAGCCATATGGGGTGAACTCAATAGTTACAATAAGGGGTGGAGAAATCATCCAAATTTTTCGTGGAGAAATAATCAAACTCAGCACCAAGCTCAACCACAAGCTCCACGACAACCAGCACCACCGGAATTTCAATAAAAGCAATAGATCAACTTCCACAGCAAGAAAGGAGACCAAAACTTGAGGAATTATTGGTAAAGTACATCAAGGATAACGAGGCATGGAAGAACATGCATGATGTGACTTTACGAAATATAGAGAACCAGATCGGGCAATTAGCTACAACTATGAATACTCGGCCTCAAGGATCATTTCCAAGCAACACCGAAGCAAACCCGAGAGATGGAAAAGAACACTGTAAGGCAATTACTTTGAGAAGTGGGAAAGATCTAGAGGATTCAGCTGAACATAGTGCAACTAAGCAATAACTTAACGATGAAATCATTAGTGAACAGTTAGTACAAGAGACAGAGGCTTCGGATAAAGCAGCCAAGGAAAATTTTTAAAACATCAATAACATCACTCTTCATATAACAACATTTCATATATGATTTAACTCATCCTACACAACTACATATGTGAAAAGAATCACGTTTTTGACATACATATACAAAACACAATACATAGAACACACCAAGTTCTCAACAGTTATCAATATAACAAGCTGAGTGGCTCCCCACCTAAAACTAATGAATTATTTATCTTATCCTCTAAAATGTCTTAACAGTGAGTTAGATCAGTTATTAGCTCATCTTAAACCTCAACCCATACAAATACGTTGTTTAACTTAGTTACTACAAGTTAACGATTAAAAAACATGATTGTACAGACACCTTAAACTCAATTAACATATTAACATCTTTTATAGCTAAAATAATTAGCATAGACTCATTCTTAACGCCGTTCATGAATAAAAAAACTCTTTCAACTTGAACAGTTCAATCACAGAATAGTTCATCTTAATAGCACATAAGTGCAGAAAATTTGCACATGTCCTTATTCATAATCAACATTTTGTACAAATATAACACATTTACACATAAATAGAAAACTTTCTCAATTAAAACTCGAGTAAGTTAAAGAAACTAGCATTCATTTAATCAATAAGAATGAAGTTAGGAAACTTGCCTTAAGCATTACTTGCTGTGACACTCCCAAATTTAGGTACTCCAATTTCCACAGATCTGGTGTTCACTGTCCATTAAAATCATATCTATTTACCCAAAATAAAGGATAACAAAATTACATAAATAATAATCCCATCAAAGGAGTTACATCGTCAAACAAAATCTCAGGTTTGCTAACCTTAACCGTTACATTATTAGCGGAATAATAAAACAAAAACATAATCAAGTCTATTACATAAGCTTCATAAATAAACAGTAGACTAAACATCATCTATTCAAGCATCTCACCTTTACCCTTGCTTGTAGAAGGCTATTCAGACTTCTTGACCTCACCTATATTATTTTGTGCAAGAGTGAGTAAACAATTGCGCACAAGAAGAACAGTTTCCAATAAAAGTCTATGAATGACAATCGTCTAAGCTTTAGTTAGTAATATATTCTTACCGAAAATAATAAGCTTTACTTCAAGAGCTATGAGTTCAAAGGGATAATGAACTTTTAAATTAAACAAAAGATATTAATATCAAAGAAAATACACTGAGGATCACAAGACCACAAACTATGTTCTAGGTTGTCAAGTATTTCTACTTTAACCTTTAACGGTCTAAGTGACCATAATCATCATCTATGTCCTAGGTTAACAAGCATTTTTACTGTAACCTTTAACAGTCTAAACGACTATATGGACCATCTTTTACTTATTTTATATAGTTCCCTCGTCACACCTTTTAATCAAATTCTAATATTAAATTTAATTAAATTAAACTAATCACACCTTTTAAACAATCAAATTATATTAATATTATTTTATTAATAAATCTAATTAAATATTTACTAATTATAATTTTCGTTTAATCGGTATCAATTCTCTAATTCAATTATTAAATCAAATTAGAAAATCACCATTACACTATAATACCGTTATTTAACAATTCACTTATCCTTTAATTTAATGATTTAAATTAAATTAAAACATTACATTACCAACATATTAGCGTAATAAAATATGCTTAATTAAATTATTTAACATCCATTTATATTCTAATTTAATTATTCCTTTAATTTAATTATTATTTGATTATCTCAACCACCTCCACACTTTAATAAAATTACTCCACAATAACATCCATTAGATTTATTCTGTTGACAAATAAACCATCTAAAATATTTATTTAATACAGATAACTATTTAATAACAATTTACAAAATTCTCAACTCTCTAATTTAATTACATAATTAAATTAGAATAGCATCAATATAATCACGTAATAAAATACGCACCATTTATAAAATTATTTAACATCAAATGAATTAATACTATCGCACCTAATAAAATTAATCCAGAACAATTTCATCAATTATTTATTTTATTCAATATATAAATCAACTAAAATATTTATTTAACTCAATAAATATTTTAAATTAAATATAAAATTTTCGATCGTTACATCCTTCCCTCCTTAAAAGGATCCTGTCTCCAGAATCACAACACAATTAATTCATCCGTTACACTTACAGCTTACACTATACTGCTATTCGAAATTCCTATATATCATATAAGGACCACATATCAAGTAGTCATATATTGAACCTCATATTGGTTTATTTTAACTTTAACTTATTTCATAATTTACGATGTTCGGGTTTTATAACTCGAATCAATGTATCCAGCCTTATACAATTCGGTATATTCTTCGCTTAACATCGTTCATAACTAAGAATTTAACTTCAGAGTTCCTTTTTATGAATTTACTATCTTCATTTTGTTTTATATGGTTCACGTTTTATAAAATTATGCGACCAAACTTTTAAATTCGTTTTTCGGCATTACGCCATTCGTACGTTGTACATAAGACTTGTCTAACCCGAATGCTTAACCGACACTCCATTACGTATGATTAACATGTCCAATACATATACCATTCCTTGGTTTACACTTCTCTAGACTATATTTCCAAAGTTAAATGTTTACAAATCAGAAATACTAGTCCAACATGCCTTGGTGCCCCGACAATCCAAAGAAACCACACCGGTTTGCCTCTAATTACACAACAATCCTAGAAAGACTCATTTTAGACACTGTGTTGGGATTTTGGCACATAAAAGCAATACGCAGCAGAATATAAATTGAACAAAACAACATAATTTTCGAAACCCAAAACAGGATTCATGCGAAACAGACATTAATTCAATGTTAAAGAGATTATACTGATTGAGAAAAGCTTCGAATCTCCAACGTAATCCGAAGGAACCACGTCTCTATAGTATCCACACGAACGTTCTGCACGTCGTCACACAAACTGTAGTCAAGGGAGTTGCGGTACTAGCCACCAAAAGAACAGGATTTTCGCTCTAAGAGCGGTTAGGGTTTTTATTTTATGATAATCCCTAAAAATGGCGGCTGCATATCATATAGCGGTTAAAAAGGAATTAACCAAAAACCTAATTTAATAAAATCCGAATTTATATAAACCCCCCTTGGACCCCCCCGTCGTAGCGCATGATGGTCGTGACCCCAATATGTTATATATAGTTTTCTTTAATTATATATAAACTGTTATGTGCTTATTGTGATATACATGGTGCACAGTTATGGCCTTTTGACCCATAGGTTAGTGGTTTTTGGTTTTGAAATACGGCTTGCATGTCGTGCCTTTCTATTAATTCTGATGTAACATTCTCTTCTCATCTAAATCCCCTCGAATGTAACTCGAGGTTTCTTTATGTCATGTAATAATCGATAACAAGATGTAGATGAAAAGATGAAGAACATGATGAAAGTTGAGGATGGAGAGAAGGCACATGCATGAGGAAGATCTAAGGAAGCTACTATTTTGAAGATCTTTTACCACCTTAGATTGACCTTAAATCTTTCATTAGCTTGAAAAGATTGACAGTGGATTGGGCCATAACTGTGTCACATTTAATTTTTGCACTTTATTTATGCTTGTATACGATATGATATGATAAATAATATGCATACTTAATAAGATTAAAATTGGTGAGATCTAAATTAATTTATAAAATCCCTCAATAAATTATTAAGTCTAAATCAGATGCCTTCCAATGAATAACACTCATAAAGGCCTTGATCAATAGATGTAGGTTTGCCGAAGCAAAGTACCCTATTTATCTAGGTAAGATGCGATAGGATAGTTGTGATATCCAAACTGTTAAAATCATTGGGCCCGACTTAACTAAGTTATCTCAATAGGATTGTAGACTTAGAGGCATGGAGTTTGGTAGGTACCATTAGATGGACTAGAAACAAATGTTGTTTACCAAACTATCTAGGAGTTATATATGATATAATTGACAAGGGGTTGTCTATCTAAATAATTATGTTTTGAGAGAATAGCCAAAGCTAACTTAAGGCATAATGAAATATGAATCTTGGTTAACTAGAAAGATTTAATAGAAAATGTTTTTCGAATTAATGGTGAGGGCTATTAATTTGAATAAAATAGTGGGAGGTATATTTTGAATGTACTATTATCAATTACATAATATCAAAAACTCTACAATTTGACTTATTATTTTTGCACTTATAAATTGTAGATATCAATAGCAAACAACAACAACACAAGTAGTCTTTCACTACGATCAGTCCTTGAGAAGGACAAGCTGAGTGGAATTAATTTTCTTGACTGGCATAGGAACTTGAGGATTGTCTTCAAACAAGAGCGCAAGATATATGTCATTGAAAAGCCCATTCCTGCAGTACTAGCTGACACTTCACCACGTGCAGAGCATAATGCTTACAAGAAGCATCAAGATGATGCTCTGGACGTGAGTTGTCTCATGCTAGCAACTATGAACACCGAGCTTCGAAAGCAACATGAGTTGATGGATGCTTATGAGATGATCGAGCATCTCAAGAAATTGTTCGAAGGGCATGCTCGACAAGAAATGTATGATACAAGCAAAGCGTTGTATCACTGCAAGATGGGTGAACGTGATCCAGTTGGTCCACATGTGTTGAAAATGATTGGGTATATTGAGTACCTTGATAGGTTGGGTTTTCCAATCACTCCGGAAGCCCAAACTGGTCTTGTTTTGCAATCTTTGAACATCAACTACTCTCAATTTGTTATGAATTATCTCATGAATGAAATTGAGAAACCACTTACTAAGTTGTTGAGCATGTTAAGAACTACCGATAACAACATAAAAAAGGCAGGATCCACTCCCATAATGATGGTGTAAAAGGGGAATGCTAAGGGAAATTGGAAAGATAAGAAAAAGATAGGATCTAAATCTGGTGCCAAACCTAATTCCAAAACCAAGCAGGCTTTAAAACCTAAAGGTGGAGTGGCTAAAGAAGGTGATTGTCACTTCTGTGGAAAATATGGACATTGGAAGAGGAATTGTCACGCTTATTTGAAAGAAGTGAAGAAAAGGAAAGGAAGTGCGACTTCTGATTCAGGTATATATGTTATAGAAGTCAACTTGTCTACTTCTACATCATGGGTATTGGATACTGGATGTGGTTCTCACATTTGTGTTAATGTGCAGGAACTCCGAAGGAGTAGGACTTTGGCAAAAGGTGAGGTTGACCTACGAGTTGGGAATGGAGCAAAGGTTGCTGCACTAGCCGTAGGAACTTATCATTTATCTTTGCCCACTGGGCTAGTATTAGAATTAGAGGATTATTATTATGTTCCTTCTATAAGCAAAAATATTATTTCTGTTTCTTGTTTGGATAAGAAAGGTTTTTCATTTATAATAAAGAACAACCGTTTTTCGTTTTACTTAAATGATATATGCTATGGTGTTGCACAATTGTTTAATGGTCTCTATATTCTTGACTTAGAAATGCCTATCTATAACATAAATACAAAATGATTTAAATCAAATGATTCAAAACCAAATCTTCATGCTTCTAATCCAATTAGAATAGAAGTTGTTTACTGATATTAGGCAGTTTAAGATACAATTAATAGAACATCATATACATGTATATCTATTACTGATATTCATAATACCAAAATATGCCTACATATAGAATATTATATATTCAATTTCAGATCGGTAAAATTGTATCATCATATATCATATATATAATATAATCAATTTTATATCGATAAAATTGTATCATCATATATCATATATATCAAAAACAATAAAACACGTAATCTAAATTAATGGTTTTCGCAAGTAGCTCTGATACCACTGTTGGGATTTCGGCACATAAAAGTAACACGCAGCGGAATATAAATTGAATAAAATAACATAATTTCCGAAACCCAAACTAGGATCCATGCAAAACAAACATTAATTCAATGTTAAAGAGATTATGCTGATTGAGAAAAGCTTCGAATCTCCAACGCAATTCGAAGGAACCACGTCTCTACAGTATTCACACGAACGTTCTGCACGTCGTCACACGAACTGCAGTCAAAGGAGTTGCGGTACTAGCCACCAAAAGAACAGGATTTTCGAAACTGTTTCTCTCTAGTCTCTCTCTAAGAGCGGCTAGGGTTTTTGTTTTATGATAATTCCTAAAAATGGCTGCTACATATCATATATATAGCGGTTAAAAGGAATTAATCAAAAACCTAATTTAATAAAATTCAAATTTATATATATATATATATATATATATATATATATATATATATATATATATCTTAATTAAGTCTTACTTAATTAATATACCTATATATAAATTATCCTATTAATTTAAATTCATAATTTAAATACTATCAATCATATTGACATATTTAAATCTTTACAATTTAAATTAATTCTCTTTTAATTACGTTCTATGTGTGTGACCCTATATGTTATTATTACGTTGGCAATAATTTTAAAATCATATTATAAAATTATAAACAGTGAGCGGCATTTAGTAATGCATCACTGTTACCCAAGTAATAATAATATTGATGATTCGATGCAACCTTTTCGTGGCTAATGTTTCAATGTAATTTAATCATTTTAACCTTAATATCCTAGATTAAACTCGAGTCATGGAATGTGTCACACTCTTCATAATTTAATCTTAGTTTTTCTTGATCAATGAGTAGACTATATGAAATAAATCACTATTTGAGCATGGACATGCATTTCATAGTCCTACTCAATCAAGAGGCCTATGGATATCACCCCTAATACATAGGAGTGTTAAATTCCATCTAGATCACTCATATTCCTCACACGATTCATGATGTACCCAATAATCACCTTTATAGTCCACCCTATTAAAGGTGACCTTTGATGATATCAAAATACATAAATTTTCGTGTAGTAATATAGTGATTTCAGGTCGGAGGATCATTGCATCATTGTCACTATGAGAATCGCTAATGACACTTCACATAATGCTACATATAGAATTCTCATGGTGGGTCTGTCCAGTACATCGTTCTCTAACACGTACCTATGCATTGACTTAATATCTAATATATTTATGACCAATGAGATTTGGTCATCAGTCAATCCACATACTAATCTCAATGCATCATTGTTGTCCCATCAACAATGATACTCGACTAGGGACATTTAAGAGCAATGATACTAATAGTAATTATATAATCTCATGTTCAAGTCACAGACTTGAAACTATATAATTTGTATCACTATTCTAAGGAATTTTATTATGTTAACATTTATATAACATAGTAAATAAAACCATAATAAAATCATTCATTTATTCAATCAAATAAAATATCAAAATATTAAGCAATTATATCAAATAATTGGCCTCTAGGGCATAAACTCTAACACATTGATCCCAACCTCAAATCTCAAAACTTAAAGAATTAAAATTGTATTTCTATTTCTTAGCTTTTCGGGTCATCTTGAATCACCACAATCGGAGCTTTGAAGAAAGAGTTATGATCAATTTATTACAAGACGACAAAACAGTCCAGCCCAACACTATTTAGGCGTCGCGACGCTCAAAATGGCTTTGAGGGCAGCACTGCAGCGCCTGAAATTCGGCCCACTTCCTGTACTTGAGCGTTGCATCACCCATAAAACCTTAGAACATGGCGTTGCAGCATCGGTTCCTCAAAATTCAAGCTTTACAATTTTGTTTCATCGCACTTACTTCCACACCTCATAACTTTCTCACCCGCTATCAGAAGGAGTCCATTCTTAAGGCTATAGATAGCTTGTAACACCCTCTACCAATATCCCTGGATAGAATAATTTTTACAGGTCTTTAAATAGCCTTTAAATTGGCTTAGAAGTTTTTCGTCGCTCAATTTGTTTCATCTTCACATTCTTAACGGTAAATTTTCATTTCTTTGTAACTTACTCATCCGAACCCGGAATGAGTTCATTCTTGAGCCTGCGACTCATGTTTTCTACGCTCTACACCATTTTCATGACACCTTAATTATTTGGAATCATTAACTTGCATTATAAATTTTTTCAGAAAGCATATCGAACTAGAATTTCAACGTTTAACGTCTTTTACTAAATTTTTTTGCTATAACTTCGTTATATCATATTTTTACTCCGTTTCTCTTAGAACATTTTCATAACTCATACACTTCTATATCCTCTTACTCAGATATTAAAAACTAACTTCCTAACAATGGTTTTTAATTTATCCATTAATAACATACGAATGATGGTTTTAAATTTGTCCATCAACAACTTTTAACACATTCTTCGTTTGTTCTTCATTCTTTCTTCATTTTACATCGTTATTTTGATTACGATTACACTTTGCATACATATATTAGTGTTTTAAGTCAACTAATTCTTCCTTATTTTTCCAGATCACTTATGATTCACATGAATCATCCAACCACCAACAAAGCACTTCATAACTATGTGAAAACTTTAAAATAAATAGATTAAATTAAGATTCAAGTTGTTATTAAGACATTTTTACATACATATTAACATAGTTTAACCATAATAATATCATTTTCCACCAAAATATACTTCTATATCAATAAGATATGTGCTTATACATATGATACTTAAAGGAAATGGATTTAAACTAGGATTTATTACCTTTCTTCTTTACTTATATAATTAGCTTGCTAATCTTATTCTTCATTTTCTCCTACAATTTCGAGCTCTCTCTCTTTCTCTGTAAATATATGAAGAGTTTTTTCTCTTGATCACTTTGATCTCTTTTTGGCGGCATTGTTCTATGTAATAACATATGCTATTTTCTCATCCTTCATTTTAAATAATGATTTAAAATTTACTTATCACATAACGCATACTAATACACACATTTATATTAATATGCATTTCATAATACACTATAATTTTCTTTTTATAGCTTCCTGCTATTTCATACATAATCTTCTATTACTACGAAAGGTCTTATAATTCTCGGACTAATTCTTTCGTTCTTACACCTTTTTGACCCTCTCCCTTTCAGGTCTTCTTTACTTTGACACTATCTGTGTCTATTCTTCTTTAACATCATTTGTGTCTTTTCTATCTTGACACCACCTATATCTCTTCCATTATGATACCACCTATATCTTCTTTATAACAACACCACAAGTGTTTATTCTTCTTATTATGACACCACCAGTGTCTGGTTTAACAACACATGTGTTTATCTTTCTTTGACACCACCAATGTCTATTTTATTATGACACCAGCAATGTTTATTTCATTATGACACCACCAGTGCCTATTCTTCTTTTGACACCACCAGTGTCTATTCTTCTTTAACATCACTAATGTATGTTTAATACCTGTAATATTAGGGTTATTCACCTTTAACTCAATTTAAAGTTTGCTATGATCATTTCTCTTATTCATCCTTAGTTAATACCATAACTATATGCTTAGGTACAAATACTAGCTTATCCTTAACAACAAGATTAGCTATATTTTCTTCTTCTATCAACCAATTTTAATTTCTTGATTAATATATTGTAATTTTAAGCAATATAGTTTCATTAGAGAACTTACCATACATTATGAGTTCAAAAACTTACTACATTAGTATGAGTTCAGGAACTTGTCATACAAATATGTAGTTTAAGAATACATTATGAACTATCCATACAACTATGAGCTCAAAAACATACCATACAATTATGAGTCACGAACCTACCATAATAACATATAATTATTTTCACATAACAATATATCATTTTACTTTTACTTCCTTTTGATGAATTTACTCAATTCATCCCTTAAAACTCTTTTTGAGTTTATCTCTTTACCATTTTCAATAGTTTTTCTCAAGTTATAGCCTAAGGTTCTCCACCTAAGGTTTCTAACCTATCAGCTCTGATACCAACTATGACGCCTCTGAAACTCGGTATATCTTTAAATCCAAGTTCGGTGTATTACGGTGCGTTACGGTGCTACTCATTCCACACATAAATCCATATATCCTTAAGATATAATTAAATCTTCAAAATATTACAATATATTTTGTCAAATCCTATGTTCTTTTACCTTAAAATCTTCAATACAATACAAACAATGAATATTACATTATTTATTCACTTCCGTAATACAAATGTGACTTTTATCCATCAGAATATATATATATATATATATATATATATATATATATATATATATATATATAAAGTTTTAACAATTACTCTCAAGACTCGACTTGATCTTCTGCTCAATCTTCATCGGACTCTTCGGATCTTTATAACTTCGCTGAAAATATTTTTATTTTAAGTAAGTGTGAGCATTCAATTGCTCAGCAAGTTCTAGCAGTTGAATAACAACAAAATCAAGAATAGAATATTCGTTTATTTGAAAACTTCAATAACTAAACAAGAGCTATGAAGCGGCTCTAATAACAGGAATAATTCTTATTCCTATCATTTTAAAATATCAATTACATCACTCTTCACATAAAAAAATTTCTTATAATAGTTCTAGGACTTAACGCATCCTACTCAACTACATATGTGAAAAGAATCACCTTTTTGACATACATATACAAAACACAATACATAACACAGACCGAGTTCTCAACAGTTATCAATATATCAAATTAAGTGGCTCCCCACCTAAAACTAATGAATTAGTTTCTCGTCTCCTCTAAACTATCTTAACAGTGAGTTAGTTAGATCGGTTACTTGCTCAACTTAAGCCTTTGCCCATACAAAGGAGTTGTTTAACTCAGTTACTACAATCTAACGATTAAAAAACACGATTGTACATACACCTTAAACTCAATTAACATCTTAACATTTGGTTCAACTAAAATAATTAGCAGAAACTCATTCTTAATGTTGTTCATGAATAAACAGAACTCTTTCAACTTGCACAGTTCAATCACAGAACAATTCATCGTAATAGTAGATAAGTGCATAAAATTGGCACATGGCCTCATTCATAATCAACATTTTGTACAAATATAACACATTTGCACATAAACAGAAAACCTGCTCAATTAAAACTCGAGTAAGTTAGAGAAATAAACATTTATTTCATCAATATGAATGAAGTTAGCAAACTTGTCTTAATCACTGCTCACAACATACGCTATACTGCTCTTCGAAATCCATATATATCACATAAGGACCACATACCAATTAGTCAAATATTGACCTTCATATTGGTTTATTTTAACTTATTTCGTAATTTATGATGTTTAGGTTTTATAACTTGAAATAACGTCTCCAGCCTTGTACACTCTAGTATATTCTTCGTTTAACTTCGTTTATAGCTGAGACTTTAATTTCAAAGTCCCTTTTTATGATCTTACTATATTCATTTCGTTTTATATGATTCACGTTTTATAAATTTACGCGACCAACCTTTTAAAGTCGTCTTTTTCCGTAATGACATTCGTATGTCGTACGCTAGACTTGTCTAAACAGAACACTTAACCGACACGCTATTGTGTATGATTAACATGTCCAATACCTCTACCATTCCTTGGTTTACACTTCTCTAGAATATATTTTAAAAATTCAATGTTTAGAACTCGTAAATACTAGTCTAACATGGCTTGGCTACCTGACTTTCCGAAGAAACCTTCTTGATTTAGCTTCAATTACACAACAGTCCTAAAAAGACTCATTTTAGACCTTTATCCCGACCAATCTCAAAACTTAAAGAATAAAAATTGTAGGTCTACTCCTTAGATTCTCGGATCATTTTGAATCACCTCAATCATATTTCAGATGAAATATTTATGATCAATTTACTCTAGGACGTCAAACCAATCCAACCCAACACTATTCGTGACGCCTAAAATGGCCTTTAGGACAGTGCTGCAACATCTGACATTCAGCCCACTTCCTGTACTTGAGCGCTGCAGTGCCCAGAAAGCCTTAGAACATGGCGCAGCGACGTCGGTTCCTTAAAGTTCAAGTTTTGTAATTTTATTTTACTGCACCTACTTCCGCACGTCATAACTTTCTCACCCGATATCAGAATGAGCCCGTTCTTGAGACTATGGATGCTTGAAACTTCCTCTACCAATATCCCCGGACAGAATAATTTTTACGGGTCTTTAACTAGTATTTAAATTGGCTTGAAAGTCCTCCGTCGCTTAGATTGTTTCAACTTCGCGTTCTTAATGTTAAATTTTTATTTCTTCATAACATACTCATCCGAACCTAGAATGAGTTCATTCTTGAGCCTACGACTCAAATTTTTTATGCTCTACACCATTTTCATGAAGCCTCAATTATTCGGGAACATTAACTTGCATTATAAATTCGTTCGGAAATATACCGAACTAGAATTTCAACGCTTAACATCTTTTACTAAAATTTTCGCCATAACTTCGTTATAGAATATTTTTACTCCGTTTCTCTTAGAACATTTCCATAACACATGCACTTCTATATCCTCTTACTCAGATATTAAAAAATAACTTCCTAACAATTATTTTCAATTTTTTCATTAACAACACACGAATCATGATTTTAAATTTGTCCATCAACAACTTTTAACACGTTCTTGGTTCGTTCTTCATTCGTTATTTGTTTTACATCATTATTTTGATTATGATTACACTTTGCATACATATATTAGTGTCTTAAGTACACTAATTCTTCGTTATGTCTCCGGATCACTCATGATTCACATGAATCATCCAACCACCAACAAAGCACTTCGTAACTATATGAAAGCTTTAAAAGAAATAAATTAAGTTATGATCCAAGTTCTTATTACATCCATTTTATATACATATTAACATAGTTTAACCATACTAATATCATTTTCCACTATAATATACTTCCACATCAATAAGTTATATATGTGATTACACATATTAAACTTAAAGGAAATGGATTAAAATTAGGATTTATTACCTTTCTTCTTTACTTAGATGATTAACTTGCTAATCTTCTTCTTCCTTTTCTCCTCCAATTTCGAGGCCCCTCTCTCTCTCTCATTATAGAAAGAGTTTTTTTTCCTGGGATTATGAATTGGTAAGGAAAAGAATGAAATGTCAACAAAAACTCTTTTTATTCAATAATAATTCTTATATCTAATTTACAAGACTATTCAATTTCTCGGGTTGTCATAGTGGTTGTGATAACCATGAATTAGCAAAAAGGAGGCAAGTTGTTGTTGTGCGGAGCAATAAATAAGGAAATTTATAGGTTTAACAATCCTTAAATACCTACGAAACCTGTCCCTAAATCTAATGCACACAAGATGTTTGAAAAATGTCCTCTTAGGGACCGTTAAGCTTAAATCATGGAATTAAGTGAAGTTTGAGGTTAAGAACTTTTTATACATGTTATATTAAGTAAATTAAGTGATTTTTGTAAGATTAATGGGATTAGAAACTATTTTAGAATGAAAGTCATGTTTATGCTTGGTTTAGAAACTGTCTCAATAGAGCAGTTTGGGGTCTTTGTTAGACTGATCTATATTGTCTGAAATAGATGAGTTATATTTTTAAAAATACTATGATATACCTTCTATAACATCCTCAAGTTTGGTTGCAATTGGATTTATGGTTTAAAAGTTAGAAATTTACAAAGTGGCCTATTTGGCGTGGGGGCTGGTTAGGCTAGGACAGCTGTAACGACCCCAAAATCCGGCTTATTTTCAACCCCAATCTTGTGCTTTGAAATATAACTTCATTCTAATTTCCCATTAATAATCAGTATTATAATTGATAAAACTTGTATATTTTAAAACTTTTTACAACATTCAATATTAATAAAGATATAAAATTTTTGTTATTTCCAATTTTTCTCATAATTTAATAACATCTCTAAATTCAAAATCTTTTTTTTTTCATTGTTCTTCGTCCCCGAAATCGCAACCTTTATAATTCATACTTATATTCAAAATCATATGTACTATATATGATTTATCTCGAAACGTCAATTGTGAATATAAAAGTCAACTTTTGAAATTAAATTCATTTTTCTATACATTCCGTTGTAATTAATCAAGCTAAGTACATTATACAACAGGCTGAATTCATAAAACACTATTTTCGTACAACATCTGCATTGAACAATTGTTCTTTACAATAATTTACGTAAAATTTAACAATTTAAAATTCAATCCACTACCTATAATTCAATATTACGAATCTTAAAATAATCACGTTCAAGTTTATTACAACAAGTCAATTTGAAAAAGTATTAAGAATACAGAAGCATTGTCATTTTTTCAATTATTCACTTACGATATTTTAACTATTAAGTGGTAGAGTCAGTCATTAGTGCTTAATGTCAAAAAAAAAAGCTTCAATAACTCTTAGTGAGAACTCACCCAACAGTCAAGTGCCATAACAAAATCTGCATCCAAAAGTTAAATTGAATCAGGGGAATTATCTGATCCATTGGTAGGCTTAAACTAACCCAACCCACCCCACTCCACTCCACTTTTTGAACATAACTGGTATTCATACCCCAACTCCAATGGAAACTCTCAGTGAGTAAAACCAACTTCTATTTATCAACTATACTCCCTCCGTTTCAAAACATAAAATTATTGACTTTTTAAAGTCAACTTAAGATATTTTCAAACTTAAAATTAGCATGGATTACTTAATTTTATTCAATAGAATGACGAATATTGTAAACTATCTAAAATGTCCCAAATTGACTTTCAAAAGTAAATAATAATATACGGAGGAAGTATTTTACTAATAAAAGGTCATTTTCATTCATTCATTCATATCAATATCATGTACTCAATCCAAGCCTGTCATCAAAGGCTTACTTCAAACTGATCATCTATGAAAGGAAATTTCTGTGATAACCCGGGATTTCGAATAATCCAAATCTTACGAATAAATTTTTTTTAATTAATATTATTATTCATTATCAATTTAGTGACAAGTATCTGTGATACGAGTTTAGAGAATGAGTTAATTTGTGTATTGACTAATAAATTTAGAGTAGAGTTGTGCTTAACAAAGAATAGAAACCCTAACCCTAAGTCCGGATAGAGATTCGCTAGAAATTATAATTTAAATAATTATATTATGAAATACGTGTCTGTACTGTTTAGAATTATCGATCAATGATTGATCGGATAAGGTTTAAAATTAGTAAACCCTAATAAGGGATTAGAAACCCTAATCTCAGGATTAGAAACTCTAATGCAGAGTTAGAAACCCTAATCGAAAGTCGGGAAATCCTAATTTTAAATTCAGGAATCCTAAACCCTAATTAGGAAACCCTAATCCTAATTAGCAAGCCTAATGTGATTAGTAAATGTTAATATAATTAGGAAACCCTAATTATATTTTTAGAAATATTAATTTCTATTTAAAACCCTAATTACATTTCCAAAATTCTTAATTTTCTATTTTTAAACCCTAATTAGAAAATTCAAGAACTGAAGTATTTAAAACTTAAGGGTTAGAACTTTAGGGTTATACCCTAAGGGTTTGTGCATTTGTCAAGATTGCCATTAAAATCAATTTGCTAATTACTTAAATACCCTTTTTCATTTATTTAATTGGTAACTTGCAAAATTCACCAACACCTTTAGTTGGTGAACCACTACATTGACTTGGTGACTCATTAAACTCCAGCAAATCAGTCCATAACATCAGATCTTGCAACATCTAAGTAATATATATAGATTCAAGAGAGAGAAAATCACAAAACTTGCTCATTTAGCCAACTTGCTCTCACCAACTCTCTCTCTCCTTGCATCCGAAATTCTTAGGCAAATCAGTTCCATAAACACCCACTTGATCACCTAGATCAGATTTGGAGAGCAAGAATCAAAGACTGAATTAGAAAGGTAAAAACCTAATTTTTATTTTTGATCCAAGTTGCTAAGAAAGATTTTGTGTTTATGTGTTTAGATCTTTGCTAGATGATGTTTAATGATGATCTATGTTGATATAACATAGATCCATAGCATCAAAATGCTTTAAAATCAAGTTTTTCCAAAACTGTCAAGAACACGATTTGTGGTCTGACAAGCTAATGTCATGAGCCACAGATCCGTGTCTGTTTTTGATTTTTCTTGTTTGATGTTTTGGTTCGGTAGTCTGACATAAGGACTATAATTTGGAAGTGGAATCACAGCCATTACATGTCCAGATTGCACAATATTCATGGTCAAAGTGAGTTGACCGACGTTGATCATCTACTTTCTCGGTAACCTAGAAAGTGTAATATAGTGTCTGACAAGATTTTTGTAGCGAGTAGATCGGTCAGATTGTAAATGTTTTATTATTTTTGTTGTATTCAAATTGTAGCCAGTAAGGTGGACTATAGATTCTAGCCTTTAAACACCTTAAATTATCAACAGATAAAATGTAGAGGACGGTCAAACTTGACCATTTGATCACGTTTTAATTTTTCTGGAAAACCCAGAAACAGTTAGAACAAACGTTCTGACATAGTTTGACCGGAATAAATATGACGATTTCGATGTTGTTTAACTGGGATGTTGTTATGTAACTGTACCTTGACACTAGTACTATATATTTGGACCATAACATAACTGATTCGACGATCAGAACTAAGAATATATTGAGCCCCAAAGTAGTACCCTGAAGCTGCCTGGGTTTTTGGGTTACCCAGAAAGCCCAGGAGCTGTCTGACTGTCATTTTGAAGGGCCTAATCTTGCTGTGTTATTACGTTATGACTCTGTTAATGATTTATAGTTGTAGTATTATATGTGTACTACGATATTGAACCTTAAGTTAGCCCAGAAACAATTTTAAACCGAACATTTCGGCTGGTCAAACATGACAGGTTGATAACGAAGCTGTCAGTGTTCTTGAGCTCAAGAACACCAACAACGACGCTTTGTGTCGCTAAAGCCCTATAGCGACGGTTTTTAATATAATTATTTTCTGAATTTCTGAAAATTATTTAAAAATAGAAATAAATTATAAAAATTATTAAAAATAGTTTTAAAAATTATTTTAAATTCTGAAAAATAATTTTTGACCAATTGAAATATTTTTCTTTAATATTTATAATTATTTAAATATTAAAGGTATTTAATTTATTTAATTAGTATATTAAATAAATTAGAGAAAAATGATTTAATATTATAAAAAATCATTTTAAATAAGAATAATGTATCTAAAAATATTTTGAGTTATAAAATGTAACTTCTAATATTTTTGAAGAATTTTTATTAATAAATTAATATTAATGATATTAGATTTATTTAATTATTAAATTAAATAAATAAGTTAAAAATGATTTTATTGATTTAAAAATTATTTTAAATAAGAATAAAGTGTTAGAAAATATTTGGAATTATAAAATATAAATTTCAATATTTTTGGAGAATTCTCATTAATAAATTAATATTAATTATATTAGATTTATTTAATTATTATATTAAATAAATAAATTAAAAATGATTTTATTGATTTAAAAATCATTTAAAAATGAGAAAAATGATTTAAAAATATTTTAAGTTATAATTAATGACTTTTAATATTTGAATAATAATTTTATTAATATTTAGATATTAATGGTGATGATTTAAAAATGATTTTAATTATTTTAAAAATTATTTAAGTGGAATATTGTTGATTTAAAAATATTTTAAGTTATTATTAATAACTTTAATATTTTGACAAGTATGCCATTAATATTTTAATATTATTAAATATTAATGATGATAAGATTATTTGATAATTAAATCATTTAAAAATAATTTAAGTGTTTGAAAAATTATTATAAATTATAATAATTGCTTATAAATTATTAAAAGCTTCCGAAAAATATTATAAATGATATTTGAATTAGCTAAAATAATATTGAAGCTTAGAGACCGAGTTTATTTGACAATAAATATGTTTACTGTCGGATAGGGTGACCAGAACATTGAGATGAGACCGAAGTTCAACCAGACCGAACTAGTTAGACTTGATAAGTGTTTATATAGGTTATAAACACTGATTTGACTATGTGGTAATGTGTCTAGGAGAAAATTGACTGTGAATTACAGTGCTATGTGTTATAAATTATGGTGCTAATTGTGAGACCGATATTATTAATTATAGATCTTTCAAACACAGATAAGTATATTGTGTAGCTGTAAACAGCGGAAGAGACAAGTTTCTTAACTCAACCTTGCGTTATATTCATTCAATTATTATAGTGGTTAATTATTGTTAATTAGACCACGTCCAAGAATTTACTATTGATTATTCGCAGTTAGTGCATGTTTAGTAATTCAAATTGAATTACTGATTCAGAAAATATAAATTTGTAGAATAACTGTTGTTGGATACTCACATCTGTAGAAGCTATTATTGATTTCAAATAGTACAGTTAAATTATGTCTATTGTTTAATCATATTGAAACATGTCTTAGCTAATTGTTTTGGCTAGACGAATATTTGTTAAGACTTGATAGGTTCAAGAGGAGAAGAGAATTCAATTATTATTATAAATCAATGCCAGTTGTTTCGACTAGATCGAAAAAGTAAAACTTGATAGCTTTGAGAAGAGAAGAGAAGAGAAGTGATTAGATATTGAAATTATTTCATTTCGTTGTTAAATCAAATTCTGATTCAAAGACTGAGAAGAACAACCTTTTATATAAAGGAAACATTTTAGGTCGTATATTCGGCCATTGCGCACTGTTAAGTATTATGCATAATATAAGGTATAATAAAGTTGGTCACTTGTTATACTTGCAGAGGGGTATGATTTAATCTTTATGGTTATCTGATACTCCTGCGTATGTATCAAAGTAAATCTTTGGTAGATACCCAAGAAGAGAAGTTGTAGATCTTGTGTGATCACTCAACATAAATCTGGAAAATATTCCACTTTGTTATTGCGTAGAATTGATTCTTGTTTATTCAATAGAATATCGTAGAAATTCTGAAAGCGTTTTACTCTTTCATTATCATATTATTGTGTTGCCTAGAATACGAGAAGACTTGTTATTGATTAACAATTTGTTCAGCTATTTCAAAGTTCTCCAAACTTTGGTGTCATTCTATCAAAATAGATAGTCTATTATTTTGATACTTATACATTCATTGTATATATTAACTTGCGGGGCAAATTTGTTGTTCACCCTTGCTAAATAAAACTTTTCAGCTAGGGACGAAGTTGTAGAAGGTGCTGTGAAGAATAGAGGCAAAGGCATAGTGATAAATTAGTTATGATGAAGCATATTTATTATGTTGTATTTATGAACCCTTTTTGTGTATCTAAAGGGTATGTTTGTAATGTTAAGGTTAGAGAACCTATGATTAATGTATTAACAATCTTTGTTAATGACTTATGTATTACTATTTCTATATGAATGGGTAGTTAGATGTTATTATATTGTGGATTGTGAATACCAAACTCGGGGGTCAGGTAACCCGAATTTGGGGGTGTCACAATTTCTAGACGTTACACTGCTATGGTATTATAAGTCACAAATGTTTAAGATGATATAAGAAATAGTTGTGCAGTACAAGTAACATATAATATCTTTACCAAAAATTGTAATTCCTCTAAAAATAACTTGTGACAATCAGAGTTACTCTCACATTTAAAGTTTACCTTTCTACACTTTTCTTGACCTCTGTGTTCATAGAAATAGTATGCTAGATCTAGGTTATCACTTATACGAATAAGAACATCTTCAACCATAGTAGGAAAAAAAAACTCTTCAAATTGAATTTTGTTTACCTACATGGCAATTTGAAGAACATTATTTACTTCTTTAATATTTTGTGTCTTATCAGTCTTTTCAATTTAATTAATGTAGTATTTGACTTAAAACAATAATAATTGATAACATATGAAATAATTAATAACATTCTAGAAAATAATTTATATTTAAAAATTAATATTTAATTAAAACTAAACTCCCTTCCAAGAATTAAATTAATATTTAACATTCATTTTCTTGTTTATCTTATCACGTTGACATTATAGAGATGAATAACCCAGCAAGCAAACTTGATTATACAAGTTCATTGGATAAATCTTTAATTCACGTGATTATCCATAGGGTCATATTGGATAAACCAGAGGGTCATAATTTACGTGATTATCCAAAGGATAATCAAAATAACATTTTATCCAATATGATAAATAAATAAATAAATAAAAAGGAATGATATTAAATTTTAAAATGAGTTGTGCATCAAACCCATCAAGCAAAATAAATATTTTTAGCATTTTTCATATGATTTTGATTCTCCCAAAATAAAATAAATTGTAAGACCCCAATTTTTATAAATAAAGATTAATTTTTCTCGAAATATCATTTTTAATATTATGGTGTGGTTTTGATATAATGTTATAGTTATGGGTAATATTTATAAATTTCGCAAAGTATGCAAGTTGTTATAAAATATTCGATTGGTCGGAGAATATTCGTTTTAACAGGAAATATTCATACGATGGTAACAGGAAATATTCGTACGATGGCACAATCATTGGTTGACCCCATAATAAAATTATTGTCGGAGTTAGAAAACGACAAAAATATCTTTTTATGAAAATAACGGCGGAAGTTTTTACCGTAAACTATTGAAATACCCAGTGATAAAAGTACAGTAATATGCGTGGTTGCATAGTAGCACACGGTATTGATTATTGATACTTACGTGAGAAGTTACTCAATTTTATTCAATTATTGCTACAGTAATTGCTGCATAGTATCTCACGTTATTTGATTCAATTATTGTCAATATTTTGTATATTATTAAATCAATAATTGAGATGACAAGTTATTCTAATTATTATATGCATAATTAACAATGTCTAGAAAGTTCTGTCGAGAAAAGGGATTTGGTCACCTAATTACACGCTAATAGGGAGAAATCCTTATCGGAAAGTCCCCTCTTTCTTGGGAACGATTTGGTTGTTAATATTGTGAATTATAATAATGATGAATAGTTGTTGTTAAAAATATTGAGGGAATTTTTTTATGAAATATTTGATGTAAATTTTACTTATTTTATGGACCCTTATTTACCCATTTTTCAAAATAATCGGTAGAAAGCTATTCATAATATTTATATATAATAAAGGTGGGGGCCACACGTGTGGGGCCCATATGTAGAAGAAAAAATGTAATGTCTGGGAAGTTGAGAATTTTGGTCACGGGTGGATTGATATATATATATATATATATATATATATATATATATATATATATATATATATATATATATATATATATATATATATATTATACAATAAGTTTTGTTTTATATGAAAAATAAAATATATTATATTTTTTTATGCATAGTGTTTGCATAGTGATTGCATAGTAAAAATTTGAAAATTCGACAGAAAATTTCTACGCGTCCGTGAGAAGCACTGTTGGTCCGTGAGAAAAAAAATCAAATAGTATCCTTCCATTCTCCTATAATAAGGATGCTTAGTTATAATTGAAAATCACACCAGAATCAGAGAATTCTTCTTCTATAATATTGAGCGTATTTTCTTTAGAGTTTAAGGAAGTTTTGAGCGTAGAAAACAATTCATGTTTTCTTCAAGAATATCCCCGTTTTACCAGTCAGAATACTCTTCTTTTTAAGGAAAGAGATATTATTTTTGTTCAGTATCCGTATGAAATAATATTTTCTTCCATACTCTGTAGTATGTAAGTAATATTATTTCGTTTCAGATTTCGAATTATATACTCATTTTGTTAAGTTTTGGCTTCTATACTCCATGAAATTAGTAGAATATCCTTGATATTTGCGCTTCATCCAGTATCTTTTCATGAAAATATTATTCTGAGTATTCTTGATAAGTTTTAACCTTTTTATGCTGGAGTACTATTCACGGAGTACTATTCTCGAATTACTATTCATGGGATACTATTCACTCAGTTACTATTCACCCGGGGCACTATTCATAATAAAAATTGATTTCTTTTCGGTCCAAATCATTTTTGATACAATATTATTCTTGAAATTTACTCCACAAAGCAGTATCATGTTAACTGTGACATTCCAAGATTTTAGTAATTATAATTTAAAATATTTATTAAATGAAATAAATATTTTATTGATGTGGTTATTATTAGTAAATATTTATGACTAGATAATATTCTAAATTAAATTAATTTATAATTTAGAGAGTTGTAAAATAACATGAGATGTTATATTGTTATTTTAATTTAATAATTCAAGATGGTATGATAAGTTATTAAATAAAAATTGTAATAAAATTATAATTTTGTGATAATTATTTAAGTGGAAAATTTATTTAAAATATAGTATGTGATTAATTTATTTGATTAACGTGGATATGGAAATTCAAATAAATAATATGTGATGATAAATAATAAACTAAATTGTTTATTAAAATAAGTTAATGGAGTTTAATTTAGTTTTGCCAAACAAGACTTAAAATATTAAGTTTAATTTTAAAGGGTTTTGCCGAATGGAGTCTTATGACTTTTGGGATTTTTTTAGATTTTTAAATAATATAAATAAAATAAATAACATAAATTAATTAATAAATATAATATATTATAATATATACGTTTATTTTGTAACTGATACAACAATAAGTATGCGTATTATTATTAGTATCAGTTTGGTTTTTATGCATAACCTCAGTGCTAGGCCTTAACAAAATTCTGAGAATTCAGAGAGAGCTTGACAGAGAACTTGACAGATTGAGAGTGAATATATATATATATATATATATGAGTTTTTACGGCATAAAATCTCATGTCTTGTGAATTCAAGTTGTTGAATTGTTGATATGTATAACTGGTAATTGTGAGTATATGTGTTTATGATGATTAGAGTTTGTGTTTAAGCAAGAATTGTATGCTAATTTCATTTAAAAGTAGAAAAAATAATGACAGTGAATATTTTCTCACATGTCTTGTAAAAGTACCAATTTTAGTGGTCAATTCGTATGTTAATCTGCAAATTAAGACTTGATTATGTTGATTCATTAAGAAACGAAGAAAATGTAGTTTGAACGAAGTGATTTGGTGAAGAATTGAAATCACAGTGATGAATTTTGTAAAGGAACTCAAAATATGGAGTTTTCATATGAAAAACATGGAATTTGAGAAATTAAAATAGTTAAAAGTGTTGTTAAATTGTTCTATGTCGATGAATATATTAGCAATCATGTTTATGATAGTTTTATATTTATTGTATATGTTAATTTCACTATTTTGTGGGTGAAATTCGTGTTTATTGGGCTAAAGTCAGCTACTGTTCATAGCCGACTCTGCCTCTGTCTGTGCACTAGCACAGCTGCGCTGGTGCCAAGGTTAAAAACTGCGCAGCTGCACTGGCGCAGCTGCGCAAGTTCTAAGTCTGTGTCAGTTCCAAGTCTGTGTATGGTGCAGCTGCGCCATACACTGATCTGAGGCATAGACTTCTGCTGCTGCTGCTGCAGATTTTGAGTAGCATTACCACTTGGTCTAAGGTTATGTTAATGTGTCACACATGTAGTAAGAAGGTTAAAACAGAACCGTGTTATGTAATTGATAAATTCAAAGTTATGAGAATGATTAGTAAGTTACAAACGCGTTATGTGATAACTTAGTATACACAATGAATGTTAGACAAGTGTTGTGAAGTCAACACTTAGAATTTCTGAAATGTAAATGGTAATATAAGACTTGTACCGAAATAACTAGAAATTAGTGATATGAGATGTAGAGTAAAGTTTACATTATAGCTACTATGCGTTACTATGTGACTAATAGTTAATGTGAATAATGATATAACTGTGTAGGAATACACGAAGTGCAGATAAGCGATAAGCAGTTAAGTCGTAGTTCATAAACTACGAATCAGGCAAGTCTTTCAGTTCCTATTTGCTATGTGAACTTGGTGATTAACTGTTTTAAATCTTTATTGCAAATAACATGATGTGTTATATTTATGTTGAAAGCATGAAACGTTAAAGTCAACTTATGACTACGTTGATTGAGTAAAGCATGCTGATTGAGTAAGGAACACAATCTTTATACTTGTTATATGAACTGTAGCCTGTATGTTATGATAGTCCAATGTTTAAGAGACATATGTAGAGCATGTTATTATATGCTACGTGTTGTATGAAAACTGTTAGATTTTGCTGGGCTATCGAGCTCAACCTTGCAAATAACCATTTTTGTAGGTTAAGGATTGAAGATAACACTATGTGCTACTTGAATGAAGTGGATTAGAATTGCTATACGAATATGTATATTTTAGTTAAAGTTGTTATTTCCTTAAACCATGATTAAGACTCATGAGATATATTAAATGTTTTATGATGTATAGTTTTATATTGAGTTGTAAAGCTAGAGTTATAGTTATCTGATATATAAAGGTTATCGGATTAAAATGTAAAATTTTTATATGATAACAGTGATAAAGTGAATCAGAAAATAAGATTGATTCAAAGACATGTAGTTGATAAATGTTTTGATTAAGGGAATTAAAGTAAGAAGATATAAAAGTTTAAATTATTCCAGTTTTTATAAAGTTTAACATCGAATAATGATGTAAAATTAGAAGTTAAATGTATTGTTAACGACCGAAGTCGAGAATTAAATTGTATGAATTTTGGGGTCATTACAGTTGGTATCAAAGCTATAGGTTATAAACCTTAGGTAAGAGTACCGTAGGCTATAACCTTAGAGAATAGATGTGAAGATAATGAAAGAATAAGCTCATATAGAGTTTGAACATAAGAAGTAATTTAAGAAACGTATAGAGAAGGGACTAAAACATGCATGAGAGGATTTAAAGAAGAATCTCGCAGAGTTATGGGGTTACCCACCTCCAATAATAAGAATGTAAGGTGATAATAAATAGACAATGTCTATAAGAAGAGATTGGTAAGGAAGTTAAGAATAAAAAGTTATAGTTAAGTATGGTACAGTTGTATTCTTTAGTAGTTAATGTATGGTATCTGGGCTAAACGATTCTTTCATAGAGCGAAGGTATATACGAACTAGCAACTCGGAACCTAGTTTGTTGGTTGTTTGTAAGAAACCACTCAGCGTATCATATTGAAACTGGTAGAGACTCGATGTGTACCAAGTCTAGAAAATGGATTCGTATGATGAAAATGTAGAACTTGAATGAAATGTTGAACAATGTAAATGTAGTTAGAAATTCTTAAATGAAGAATTGTTATATAAATAAGAAAATTTAAAGAAGAATCTTGAAGAGATATAAAGATAAGAATTGGGAGTTTCCTAACCCCAATAGCCAAGATAAAGAATAATATTGTAAATGATGAAAAAGGAAAGAAAGGGGATCGTAAAACAAAACGATCATGAGTTAAGAAAAGAATTTTAAGGGAGATGATTATAAAATAAGATCACGACGTGATCAGTTTAAGTTATAAAAGAAAGATGGGCTGTAATTTTGAATAATTATAGCTTGATGCTATGAAGATATTGTACTATGAAATAGTACGAGATAACTCATGATGAGTTATAGATGATGTGATACGAGGAATTCATATCGAGCAAAGAGCAAGTTAAGAGTAAGATAAAGTTAGGTGGGATTTCAATTGAGGACCCATGTGATGGCTGAGTTGTACAAATCTTTGTATGGGCGAGGGTTTTGTGCTTGCTCTCAGTTTATCACAATGATAATCATTGGAATGTTGGTGTCACGCTATCAATGTATATGTGGTGAAAAGGTGATTCTTTTCTCATGTGTATGTTTGATAGTTAGAAACTATTAAGATTAGTAAGATAATATAAGGATTAGGTGTGGTTCTTAAAACTAATGCATATGGTATGTTCGTGACTCATAACAATATAGCATGTTTTGAACCCCTCAGCGAATGGACGCCTATGGTCTGAGTAGGATAAGTTCTTAAACTCATATTATTGTGGCAACTTCCTGAACTTCCAAAGTGTGGTAAGTTTGATGAACTGGGGTATAGATAAGTGTGAATGGAGTATTGAGAATGATAGGAATAAATAGACTGATTAAGCAATGGATCATTATAGAGAGTAGAGTTGATGGTGGAGACATAGGTTTTCTAAATCTACTAGCTATGCTAGACTTTCAAAATTTATTGACTTCGTGCTGATGTTTGCACTTTTATTTTCTTGAAAAACATTGAATCAAATGATGAAACCAATGAGTTTTAAAAATAATACCGTTATTCGTATGTCTATGCTAATTGCTTCGGCTAGACAAAAATGATTTAAAATATATCAAAATGTATTTTTATATCATCAATGCATCATGGAACCTGGTGCAAAGATGATAAAAACGATGTAGTCATCAATGCAGTATTACTTAGTGTTGGATGTGATCTAAGGATCGTCAACCCACTATGGTATGATGTAGTATAATAAAATCACCAAATGACGGAATCCTCAAACGGACTGTAAATACGGTGCGGTATCATGACGTCATAAAAAGATTTATTTTAGATTTCTTTAAGAAATGAGAATATATATATATATATATATATATATATATATATATATATATATATATATATATGGATATGTATATTTCGATTGATGTCCGAATTGTTGTAGAAGTCTATGCTATTTGATTCAGCTAGACGAATATTGAAAAATATTCATGAAATTCAAGCGTTTCTTGAGAAGTTATGCCAAACCAAATTGTTTTTGTGTGGATTCAAATGTTAAGAAGCTGAGGTGAACAACCCTATAAAAGGGGACATGTTATCGAAGACAATGGTTCCGAAAGTAACGCATATAGTCGTTACGATGTTAAGATGTAATACGTTGTGCACGACGTAGTGGTACGATAGGCTGATCACCTAGAGTACTTGTAGAGGGTGTTTTCAGTCTTTGTGATTGATAAACATTCTATTAAAAGGGTTTAAAGTGTGAAGAACCGGGGGTGAAGCACTATTAAACCTAGAGATGAGTTCATGGTCTTATGACCCCTCAGCATGATTTGAAATCTTTTAAATTCCGGAGTTATTCATACTGCTTTCCAATTATTGAAAAATTGTGAAAGATTTTTGCTATTCTAAAAGGCGAATGTGGTAAGGATGATATTCCTTAGAAAGAAGTAAGTCGTAGAATGCGACACGAAATGATAAATATATTGAATAAGTGAGAAAAGAAATTTTGAAATGAGAAGGAGACGAGTTATCAAAGAATAATGTAAAACTTTTAATAGAAAAATTTAATAATTATAGAAAGATCTTTGTGAGAAGAAGTGGTTATAAAACCCAATGAATGAATAAAGTATTAACGTAAAATCTATTTTGATAGATTGAATGAATGAGGATTAATAAATAAAATTTTGAGGAGGAAATTCTTAGAAGAATGGGTAAATGTAATATCCCGAGTGTTTCTGATATCGATCCTTAGAAAAGGAAATTAAAGGGTTAAAGAATATATAATACTCAAAATAAAATTGAGTCTAAGTAAAAGGTTATGAAATAAAAATCACTAAAATTTTTATCAAGAATGGTGGGGGTAGGAAATATAAAACCTATATTAAGGTAAAGTGTTGAAGTTATTCAACGAAGAGATTTGATGAAAACCTGAGTAAGGTAGAGTTTCGGTGATTCCAAGGACGGAATCCTTATAAGGAGGGAAGGATGTGACAACTCGAATTTTCAGAAATTATTAAAATAGGAATTTAATAATTAAAATTCTTATTATGAGATGTTTTGAATTTGAGTATGTATATATATGTGTTGTATATTTTGAAATATGTGATTTGGTATGAAGAGAAATATATATTCATATATTGGGAAAGTGAGTATTTTTAATTTTGGGGACAGAATCTTTGTAAGGAGAGAAGAATGTGACAATCCAAGATTTTAGTAATTATAATTGAAAATGTTTATTAAATGAAATAAATATTTTATTGATGTGGTTATTAGTAGTAAATATTTATGACTAGATAATATTCTAAATTAAATTAATTTATAATTTAGAGAGTTGTAAAATAATATGAGATTTTATATTGTTGTTTTAATTTAATAATTCAAGATGGTATGATAAGTTATTAAATAAAAATTGTAATGAAATTATAATTTTGTGATAATTGTTTAGGTGGAAAATTTATTTAAAATATAGTATGTGATTAATTTATTTGATTAATGTGGATATGAAAATTCAAATAAATAATATGTGACAATAAATAATAAACTAAATTGTTTATTAAAATAAGTTAATGCAATTTAATTTAGTTTTGTTAAACAAGGCTTAAAATATTAAGTCTTTAATTTTAAAGGGTTTTGCCAAATGGAGTCTTATGACTTTTGAGATTTTTTTTGGATTTTTAAATAATATAAATAAAATAAATAACATAAATTAATTAATAAATATAATATATTATAATATATACATTTATTTTGTAACTAAAACAACAATAAGTATGCGTATTATTATTAGTATCAGTTTGGTTTTAACGCATAATGATGTGATAAAAATATGTAACTGCAAGTGCACAATGTCAAATTAAAGAACTGGCAAATACAGGTCGAACCAACAGAGACTAAATTAATTCTTTAATATATCCTTAATTAATATTTTAGGCGAATTAAAAATAAATATGGTGGAGAAAATTTATTAACTAAATTATTCAAACTACTAATTAATAACGGAAACTATTAATGAGAAAAGATACCTAAGAATCAGAATCCACCAAATATTAACATAATAAATAATTTCTTATTTCTTAAATCAATTCCCAAATTATTATCTCTTCCCTTTAAAAATAATGATTCATATAATTAATATGGGTAAGCATAAGTTATGAAAAATTCACAGATTAACTATAACTTATCAAAACCTCGCAATCAATATAAAAATCATATGCAATTTATGCGGAGGAAAATATGAAGGCGAAAATAATTAGGCATTAATTTTAGAACGGAAAGAAAATATTATTATGAAATACTTAGTTTCATCATAATCCTAGGTATTAGAAATTTAGCTAGCCATGAAATTAAAAAACAAAAACAAATAATATTAGTACTACAATTCGCATGAAATAAGAACAATAATTAAAAAGAGAATTTCTATTATATAAATAAAAGAAAGATACAAATACTCCCTGACAGCAGTTTCACACGTGATTGAAATAAGAGAAAAGACAAACTCTAAATATCTTACTCCCTTCTACACTAGTGAAAAACTAAGAAAAAGAAAATAACAAGTGGTGCCTTCTCTCTAAAACAAGAGGCCTATTTATAGAAAAAATAATTTGGAACCTTAATTTAGGTTCATTAAACTTGGACAGTTTTGTTCCCAATCAACTTCTCAAAAAAATCTTCTAGATATACTTTCTCTTCTCTTGTTGGATTTGACTTGCACACCAAGATTGTTCAACTTCTTTCATACTTCTTGTAGGATTCTTCTTAGATATTCCTTAAATGAGTAAAAATATTAGATATCCCTTGATCACCAAGATTTTGACTTTATTGCAACAAATATTAAATCCTACAAAATAAAATAAAACATATTAATTTAATAAACTAATATAATTAAAAGGACAAAATTAAGGATAATAAAATGTATGAATTACGTGTCTATCAAATACCCCCATACCTAGCTTTTGCTCGTCCTTGAGTAAAATAAAAATAAAATAAAAATTACACTACCCCATTTTCGTAGGAAACACGATTATACTTAGCATGTGCAACAAACCTTTAAACCCCAAGGTTACCCCAAGTGGGCGAGTTGTGTCTCGTGAGGGTTTGCAGTGAATATACCCACAAAATTAAAAAATATATTTTTGGGTTCAACAAATTATGAAATTGAAAGAAAACTTCTAAATATCCATGGACATTATACATAAGCAAGATTAAATTCAAAATCACACTTTCACTTTATCAAAAATACTCAATCTTTATTTTAGACACCATCCTTCATTAAATTAATTTCATGTGATGCATGCATTGTGTACATGATGAAAATCTTAGTAGGGATTTTTATTATGAAAATCAAGCAAATTCATTTTTTCTTTTTCTTTCTTTTTTTTTTCTTCCTTTTCTATTTTTTTTTCAATTTTGATTCTTGACTTGTGCAATGTCTCATTTTCTTAGGCTTTTTAGAGTTACCCATGTAGAGCGAGCGTTGGACCAATGACTCCCAAACCAGATGGATTTATGGCACTAGGTGTAGAGACACCCCTAAGGACTTACTAACTCGAGTAACAAAGACCACAAAATTAGACTAGTCAAGCTGCTTTTATCCATCACACTTTTCAGCGTGAATATCGATGCTTCTTGAGGCTTGGATACCCAGTTATTTCATTTAATGAACATTGAAGCAGTTATTTATTTCTTTTTTTTTAACTTTTTTTTTCATTCATTCTTTTTTTTTCTTTTTTTCTTTTTTTTTGAAATTACTCGAATCATGGTTTATACCCCACAACTAAGAAATTAGTTCAAACGTGAAGTGCAAAAATGCTCGTGAAATCAATTTAATCCAGATGGTGTTTCGAACTAAGATTTTGTATCTTATCAAAAATTTAAGAATTCTAAATCTTTCAATCTTACTTATGAGTTTTGATCCACAAACACTTATTAGAATTAATCTAATGTATAAAAAGTCAAACAAAAAATTTGTAATAATTTTTTTTGTGTTTTTTACTATTTTTTCCTAAAAATAAAAAAAATATAATACAATAATACAAAAAAAGTCTCCCCCATACCTAAATCATGCATTGTCCTCAATGTATGCAAATGAAGAAAAGAGAAGAAAGATGTAAAAAAAAATTGTACCTTGTATGCGGGGCATGGCATTTGTTCTGCAAGAAAATGTGGTGAGAAAGAAAACAAATGCAAATATCTACAAACTTTATGCATCCTAAAAACTATGCGACTGTAAATGATCAGGGATACAAACAGACAACCTAGAGTGGATTGCGTATGATTTTCAGGAGGTCTGGGTAATTGGAAATAGTTAGAATTTACAACAGAAGAACAATTGTGAGCATACCCGACTGATTCTTTTAAAATTGAGTCAGGGAATGATAACGAAAAATGATGGTTCCTTTTGAAAAATTCTAACTTCATAAAATCTATCCAAACTTGCCATCCATATTTGTTATCGTGGGGCACTAAAACATTTTCATCATTTTGAATAACTATTAGATCAAGATGTTTAGACACCACTGGATTAAAACATGCATTATCTGAAATGGGAGATATGATCTCATTATCTAAACATGGAAGATTATCATTATTCACAACCTTTGGTTCATTTGTTAAATCACATTTAGTGTTTCTGGAAGGCGCTTCGGATGGACCCAAGGTAGACTTAAAATGATCATAAGAGGATTGAAGGTCAATTTGATTCTCGTGAAAATGCTCAACTATAGGTTCCAATCTTGAGTAAGATTTTTGGGCTGTGGAGTCCAACATCTCATTGACCTCATTCAAGTATTCAGTTTCATCCCAATTTTGACCAAAATAATTTAGACAAAAGTTAATAATTTCATCTTCCCCCGTAAGTTCATTTTCCGACATTTGTTGAATCATGTTCACTTCAACGGACTGGTCAAACAAATCACTAGGTTGCTCTCCCACATTAAACACATTTAAATCAATTGTCAAGTTCCCAAATGTCAATTTCATTAGTCCATTTCTACAATTGATTAACGCATTAGAAGTTGCTAGAAATGGTCTACCTAAAATTATACCCTTGGGATTGGCAACAGGCTGGGTTTCAAGGACAACAAAGTCAACAGAAAAGACAAAATCACCAACCTTAATGAGTACATCTTTAACTATTCCTTTCGACACTTTAACAGAACGGTCAGTTAGTTGGAGTGTGACACTTGTCTTTTTCAACCCCCCTAAGCCTAAGGTTTGGTACACAAAAAATGGTAACAGGTTCACACTAGCTCCTAAATCAAGCAAAGCTTTTTCAATTAACGTGTCACCTATGATGCATGAAATTATAGGACAATCGGGGTCCTTATACTTCACAGGGACTTTACATGACAAGATAGAACTAACATGGGCTGTTAGAAAAGCTTTCTTAGGAACATGAGTGGTTCTTTATGTGTGCATAAATCTTTTAGACATTTAGCATATGAGGGAACTTGTTGAATGGCATCTAGAAGGGGAATATTAATTTTCACTTGTTTGAACACTTCTAGAATTTTGTCCAACTGGGCTGACTGCTTGTTTGAAATAAGTCTTTGAGGGAATGTGGCTTTTGGTTTGAAAACTTTTTCAATTGACTCGTAAGGCGTGGTTTGATCATCTTTTGACATAAGCTTAGGTGGGCCTACTGACTTAGACTTTGTGGGCTTTTCAGGTTGGGCTGACTTTGAAGATGGATCAACATTAAAATTTTTCTCTTCTTTATTATCAATGCAAGCATGATTATTAAAATAATTTCCAGACCTTAAAGAAATTATAGAATTCATATGATTGACTTGGTTGTTTTCAAGTGAATTAGCATGATAAGGTTTTTGATTTGGGACTGGAAATTTTGGATTGGTCTCAGGTTGACTAGGAAGCTTACCCTTCTCTCTTTCACTAACTATAGTGGCCAATTGACTCATTTGGATCTCTAGTTGAGATAAGGCTTGATTAGTGTTTTGCGCGAAATTATTATGAGATTTCATTAAAGTTTCTATGCTCTTCTCTAAAACGTTAAGTCTCTTCTCACTTTCATTAGAAAAACCTGGTGGATATTAGGTTGTTGAACTTGAATTTTAGTGCGAACCAGGATTTGGCTTTTGGTAAGGTTGAAAAGATTGATTTAGAGGCTGATTTACCTGATTTGAAGAATTATTTTGGTAGGGTCATTGGTTCCATGTAAAATTAGGATGATTTCTCCAACCTGGATTATAAGTGGGTGTAAATGGGTCATTCACAGGTCTTTGAAACATTGAATTGACTTGTTCATATTCTTCAAGTTGAGGCATGACTCTAGAACATTCCTCAATCACATGGCTTGGTGAATTACTTATACACAAAGGTGTTGGAGTTGAGACTTGGTTCACGTGTGCGTGTCCCCTAGTTTCTAAAGCTTCAAGTCTTTTAAGTACACCAGCCAACTTAGCTTCGGTAGCAATTGAATTGTCAATTATACGAACACCCATAGATGAACTAGGTTTATCGGTCTCTCGGGTAGTTTTCCATTGCATGGTTTTTTCTGCTAAGTCTTCTAAAAACTCCCAAGCTTTTCCCTCATCATTATTCAAAAAATCCCCTTGACACATTGACTCTAACATTGTTTCAGTGGGATAGTTTAAACCTTCATAAGCTATTTGACACAATCTCTATTTCTCAATTCTGTGGTGTGGGCACTGGGATAACAAATTTTTAAATCTATCAAAATATTTCCAAAAGGACTCTTTTTCAAGTTGGCAAAATTGATGAATTGCAGTCCTAATTTTAGCAGTTTTATGATTTGGAAAATATTTTTTTAGAAATGTAACAACAAATCCCTCCCAGGTTGATATGGAATTATTTGGTAGGCTATATAACCACTTTTTAGCATTATCTTTTAAAGCAAATGTTATAAATCTTAGTCTAATTGAGTCATCAAACAATTATTGAATTTTCATTAGGGCACAAACTTCCTCAAATTCCTGAATAAATAAATATGCATCTTCTATCCCTGTGAACCTAGGTAACATATTTATAAAATGTGGCTTAATTCAAAATTGTTACCAGTTACCGGTGGTAGACTGATACATGAAGATTGGGCAGAGCGGGAAGGATAACATCGATCCCTTAGAGAAACAGTTTGTGCGCCCTCCATTTTTCTTAAAGTGAGATCTTTTAAAGTGAAATCCGAAAAATCAAGTTTTCTCACTAATCGGGATGTTTCGTCCCTAATCCACACTTTTTGCATACATTACTTAACAAATAAGCAGATAAGCACAAAAAAAACAAAAAAAAAATTTTACTTCTAAGGTCAACCTAAATAAAATCTAGACAGCTCCTAACTGTTCCAAGTTACACCGCAAGGTCCACCAAATTGAAAATTAATCACACCACTAGCCAGGTAAGTGTAAGAAAGGCGGGAGTCTCTCCGTAGAAACGGTGACTAATTGATTAACCACACAATCTTTAGGCGTATACCTTTTGAACCACTTGCCTAGACACCAGTAGTTTGATTAATTTTAAATTCAGACTCCTCTTGGAGTTTCTTGTCCTAATTGAGCTCGAGAGTCCTAAGGGCCAACGTCTACTTGATTTTATTAGGTCATGGTCACGCAAAATGTAAATTGGATTGTTTGTAGGCCAAGGAAGGGTGATAAAATCCCCACCTTATGTTTTTACAGGTTGTGCCCTTATTGTTAGATTAAAGATGAAAATGCACAAATAAGAAAAACTGTAAACAAATAAAGTGTCCTGAAACTATGTGAATTACGAAAGATGGAGAAATTTTGACGTACCTCAATCCTTCAGCAATCACCACAGTTTATATTTGACAAAAAATAAAAATAAAAAAAATAAAAACTTAACAGGATGTGCTCTACGTGAGTGAATGCATGAATGCGGCAAATAAAAAAATATTAATAATAATAAAAAAACTAAACTATTTTATAATTATTATTTTAAAAAATATGGAGATACGAAGTACCGAAGAAAGCGCAGTAACAAAATTTTTATCTTTTTGCTCCTTCGACCAGCTTCAATAATCCTGAAAAAAAAATAGAGTTAAAGCTAATTCGAATAAATAAAAATTAAGGAATAAATAAAAATTAATTCTAGTACTCGGCAACGGCGCCAAAAACTTGATGTGATAAAAATATATAACTGCAAGTGCACAGTGTCAAATTGAAGAACTGACAAGTACAGGTCGAACCCACAGAGACTAGATTAATTCTTTAATATATCCTTAATTGATATTTTAGGTGAATTAGAAATAAATATGGTGGAGAAAATTTATTAACTAAATCATTCAAACTACTAATTAATAACGGAAACTATTAATGAGAAAAGATACCTAGGAATCAGAATCCACCAAATATTAACATAATAAATAATTTCTTATTTCCTAAATCGATTCCCAAATTATTCTCCATTCCCTTTAAAAATAATGATTCATATAATTAATATGGGCAACATAAGTTATGAAAAATTCACAGATTAACTATAACTTATCAAAACCTCGCAATCAATATAAAAATCATATGCAATTTATGCGGAGGAAAATATGAAGGAAAAAATAATTAGGCATTAATTTTAGAACGAAAAGAAAATATTATTATGAAATACTTAGTTTTATCATAATCCTAGGTATTAGAAATTTAGCTAGCCATGTAATTAAAAACAAAAACAAATAATATTAGTACTACAATTCGCATGAAATAAGAACAATAATTAAAAAGAGAATTTCTATTATATAAATAAAAGAAAGATACAAATACTCCTTGACAGTAGTTTCACACGTGATTGGAATAAGAGAAAAGACAAATTCTAAATATCTTACTCCCTTCTACACTAGTGAAAAACTAAGAAAAAGAAAATAACAAGTGGTGCACTTCTCTCAAAAATAAGAGGCCTATTTATAGGAAAAATAACTTGGAACCGTAATTTAAGTTCATTGAACTTGGACAATTTTGTTCCCAATCAACTTCTCAAAAAGATCTTCTAGATATACTTTTTCTTCTCTTGTTGGATTTGACTTGCACACCAAGATTGTTCAACCTCTTTCCTACTCCTTGTAGGATTCTTCTTGGATATTCTTTATATGAATAAAAGCATTAAATATCCCTTGATCACCAAGATTTTGACTTTATTGTAACAAATATTAAATCCTACAAAATAAAATAAAATATATTAATTTAATAAACTAATATAATTAAAAGGACAAAGTTAGGGATAATAAAATGTATGAATTACGTGTCTATCACATAACCTTAGTGCTAGGCCTTAGAAAAATTCTGAGAAATCAGAGAGAGCTTGACAGAGAACTTGAGAGATTGAGAGAGAAAATTTGAGCAACTTCAGTGTTTAACAAAGAGGATTTCCAAGCTATTTGAAGGTATTTTTAACACCTTGATATATATATATATATATATATATATATATATATATATATATATGGATTTTTACGGCATAAAATCTCATGTCTTGTGAATTCAAGTTGTTGAATTGTTGATATCCATAACTGGTAATTGTGAGTATATGTGTTTATGATGATTAGAGTTTGTGTTTAAGCAAGAATTGTATGCTACTTTCATTTAAAAGTAGAAAAAATAATGACAGTGAATATTTTCTCATATGTCTTGTAAAAGTACCAATTTTAGTGGTCAATTCGTATGTTAATCTGTAAATTGAGGCTTGATTATGTTGATTCATTAAGAAATGAAGAAAATATAGTTTGAACGAAGTGATTTGGTGAAGAATTGAAATCACTGTGATGAATTTTGTAAAGGAACTCAAAAATGGAGTTTTCATATGAAAAACATGGAATTTGAGAAATTAAAATAGTTAAAAGTGTTGTTAAATTGTTCTATATTGATGAATATGTTAGCAATCATGTTTATGATAGTTTTATATTTATTGTATATGTTAATTTCACTGTTTTGTGGGTGAAATTCGTGTTTGTTGGGATAAAGTCGGCTACTGTTCATAGCCGACTCTACCTCTGTCTGTGCACCAGCGCAGCTGCGCTGGTGCCAAGGCTAAAAACTGCGCAGCTGCGCCGGCGCAGTTGTGCCAGTCCCAAGTTTGTGTATGGCGCAGCTGCGCCATACACTGATCTGAGGCAGAGAATTTTGTTGCTGCTGCAGATTTTGAGTAGCATTACCACTTGGTCTAAGGTTATATTAATGTGTCACACATGTAGTAAGAAGGAAAAAATAGAACCGTGTTATGTAATTGATAAATTCAAAGTTATGAGAATGATTAGTAAGTTACAAACGCGTTATGTGATAACTTAGTATACACAATGAATGTTAGACAAGTGTTGTGAAGTCAACACTTGGAATTTCTAAAAATTAAATGGTAATGTAAGACTTGTACCGAAATAAATAGAAATGAGGGTTATGAGATGTATAGTAAAGTTTACATTATAGCTACTATGTGTTACTATGTGACTAATAGTTAATGTGAATAATGATATAACTGTGTAGGAATACACGAAGTGCAGATAAGCGATAAGCAGTTAAGTCGTAGTTCATAAACTACGAATCAAGCAAGTCTTTCAGTTCCTATTTGCTATGTGAACTTGGTGATTAACTGTTTTAATCTTTATTGCAAATAACATGATGTGTTATATTTATGTTGAAATCATGAAACGTTAAAGTCAACTTATGACTACGTTGATTGAGTAAAGCATGCTGATTGAGTAAGGAACTCAATCTTTATACTTGTTATATGAACCGTAGCCTGTATGTTATGATAGTCCAATGTTTAAGAGATATATGTTGAGCATGTTATCATATGCTACGTGTTGCATGAAAACTATTAGATTTTGCTGGGCTATCGAGCTCAACCTTGCAAATAACCATTTTTGCAGGTTATGGATTGAAGATAACACTATGTGCTACTTGAATGAAGTGGATCAGAATTAATATACGAAGTTGTATATTTTAGTTAAAGTTGCTATTTCCTTAAACCATGATTAAGACTCATGAGATGTATTAAATGTTTTATGATGTATAATTTTATATTGAGTTGTAAAGCTAGAGTTAGAGTTATCTGATATGTAAAGGTTATCAGATTGAAATGTAAAATTTTTATATGATAACAATGATAAAGTGAATCATAAAATAAGATTGATTCAATGACATGAAGTTGATAAAGGTTTTGATTCAGGAAATTAAAGTAAGAAGACATAAAAGTTTAAATTATTCCACTTTTTATAAAGTTTAACATCGAATAATGATGTAAAATTAGAAGTTAAATGTATTGTTAACGACCGAAGTCGAGAATTAAATTGTATACATTTTGGGGTCGTTACATTGACAATTTGGACATTATTGAATTCTGGATACATTAAATTATAAATATTTAAAAATTTATCATTTTTTGCTTTCTTTTAATTGAATTCTTATATCATTTTCATCATCCTCATGCTTATATTACGATGAAAGTCATCTATGGCCCATAGTGCATAGATAGACTTGGTATGATTATGACTAGGGATTATTCGGTATAATCATGACCGTAATGTTATCAATGATGTGGTAAAAGTCCTCATTGGCCCGTAGTGCATTGATGGACAATTGTTGGCATGATCATGACCATTGGTGATTACACGAATATCCTTGGCCCGTAGTGTATGGATAATTCGTGGACGTGATACTAATGAATATCCTTGGACCGTAATGCAGGGATGATTCGATGTTGTGGTTTATTTATTAAGCTGAGTCTCATCGATAAAATTTGTGATAAACTCTTAAATCATAGAAGATAATAGATTTCATGCTCTACTTGACTCTTATAATGGATTGCTTGTTCCGCTGCAGTTAAACTTGATGTTTATTGTATTTTATCAGTTTAACACTGTTGAAGGCTAACAATAAATTATTCTGCATTATCTTAGTCATAATATTTCTTACTAGGCTAGTTGAGCTCACCATTTTGCTTTCATTATTCTCTTCAGGAAATGAGAATATAGCTGGGAGTAGTCGGGGAACGGAGTGACGGTCCAGATGGTTGCATTAGTAGTCTTCACTATTCTGTGAAATAATGTGATAATAATTATAATTATGACTTATTTTGAGTTTGAAACTGTCTAGAAGATAATATTTATATTAAAACTCACAGCTTATATTTTGTTGTATTCTACACGACACTTAACAGTTGTATAAATTAAGTTTGCATTTGAGTTATGTACCATGTATTTGGCGACCCAAGATGGGTGATGTATACCTATTTTGGGGGCATCACAGTTGGTATAAAAGCTTAGGGATATGATCCCTGGCTGAGATGTGAGACTAGAACTAGGAGGGGAGAGACGAGTAATTCCTTCGCTATTATGACCTACCTAAGTTTAATTGTCATTTAATTGGTCGGTTAGAATATAGGGATAATATGTGGCATGTCAATTTTCCCTTATTTTGTGGCAGTATTTGAAAATGACATCCGAGAATGTTGAGAATAGCAATGGGGCACAGGAGACCGTTGAGTCACCACAGATCAATACCCAGGATAATGTGCATCGGAAGGTAATAATCCTCATGTAAACAACAACACCGATCAAATGATGAACGATGGGATGTTCAGAGGTTTTATGCAATTCATGCAACATCAGACAAGAAGGACTCCTATTCAAAATGCAGGTGGAAACACTGGCAACTCTCGGATGGTCACCGCTAAGCAGTTCAAGGAGCTGGGACCACCAGAGTTTTTGGGAGAGCCAAAACCACTTAAGGCGGAGACGTGGATAAAACAGATCACCAAGATATTTTATGTCTTCGGATGCTCCGAGGAGCAAAAGGTTCCCTTCGCCACCTTCATGTTGCGAGGAGAGGCAGATTCTGGTGGGAATCTATAAAGCGTACGCAGCCTGCTGCACTGAAGATGTCTTGGGAGAAGTTCCAAGAACTGTTCAATGACAAGAACTTTTCTGAAAGTATTCGCCACGTGAAGGAGGTAGAGTTCATCAAGCTGGAGCAAAAAAATATAACCATGTCGTAGTATGAAGCTAAGTTTGCGTCCCACTTAGTTGATAATGAGAAGAGAATGACGCTGATATTTTTAAGAGGTTTGAAACCCGAGATACGTCAATACCTAATTTCTCACAAACTGTGTTTGTATTCAGATGTTGTAAATAGGGCTCAATTATTGGAGCGCGATAATGAGTCATGTAACAACCCAAAAATTCATACAATTTAATTATCGACTTCGGTCGTTAATAATACGTCTAACTTTTGATTTTACATCATTATTAAATATTAAACTTAATAAAATACGTAATAATTTAAACTTTTCTATCTTCTTACATTAATTCCCTGAATCAAAACCTTTATCATCTACATGTCTTTGAATCATAGATAATCCATGATTCACTTTATCAGAGTTAATATATATACTTACATATCAAATCGATATCCTTTATACATCGGACGACTCAAACTTTAACTTTACAACTCAAAATAAAATATACATACATAAAACATTGAGTACATCTCATGAGCCTTAATCATGGTTTAAAGAAATAATAATTTTAGCTAAAATAATAATCTTCGTGTATTACATTTGGTTCATGTCTTTCAAGTACCACATAGTGTTACCTTCAATCCTTAACCTGCAAAAATGGTTATTTATAAGGTTGAGCTCGACAACCCAGCAAATCTTACAGTTTTCATGCATCACGTAGCACATAATAACATGCTCAACATATATCTCATAAACATTGGACCGACATAACATACATACTTCAGTTCATATAACAAGTATAAAGATTGAATTCCTTAATCAATCAGCATTTATTACTCAATCAATGTAGTCATAAATTGACTTTAAAGTTTCATACTTTCAACATATATATAACACATCATGCTTTTTACAACAAAGATTTAAAACATTTCATCATCAAGTTCACATAGCAAATAGGAACTAAAAGACTTTCCTTGATCGTTGTTTACCAATAACAGTTTAACAACTTACAGTTATCTGCACTTCACGTGCCCTTCAACTTGCTAAAATAATCCTTGCCAATCAACTGAAATTGCTTTAGAAATTCTAAGGTTTTCTCTCAAATTTCTCTCAAGTTTCTCTGAATTCTCCTCTTAGGCTTAAGCCAAAAACAACAACTGATAACAAGTATACGTAAAATAAAGTAACCGAAATGGCCTTAATACGCCTACTAGATATATCAGTTACACTATTAAACGTATAGTTTTAAATATATTATATTTATTATTTATTTTATTTTATTATAATTCAAAATTTAAAAAAAATCCAAAAGTCATAAGGCTTTGTTTGGCAAAAAGTCTTTAAAATAAAGACTTAATATTTGTAAACCTTGTTTGGCAAAACTGAATGAAACTCCTTTAATTTATTTTAATAGCTCCTTTATAAACAGGTTATTTGTCACACTTTATTTAATTAAACTTTAATATTCAATTTAATTAATTCTAATAACAATTTATTAAATTACTTTAACACATAAATCAATACAACATAATTATAATTTTCTTTATAATTATAACTTTATTTAATCAACTAACACATCATTTTAATTACAAATTCAAATTAAAATGTAATAATTCATTTAATCATTATAAACTCTCTAACTTAATTATTAAATTAAATTAAAATATTATCTCATAACAATTAATTTTCTTAACTCCTTAATTATTTTCTTAACAAATAATTAACCAATCAAGTCAAATCAAATTAAATATTTATTCAACAATAAACACATCCGTTAAATATTTATATAACTCAATAAATATTTAAAAACTATCACTAAAATTCTGGATTGTTACATCCTTCCCTCCTTACAAGGATTCTGTCCCCAGAATCACAACTCAAATAAATCACTCGTCACATTCTTCCCTACTTATAAGGATTCTGTCCTCGGAATCACCGAAAACGTATCTTACTTAGGTTTTCATCAAATCTCTTCGTTGAATAACTTCAACGCATTACCTTAATATAAGTTTTATATTTCCTACTACACTCATTTTTTCAACAAATTCTAGGTTTTTATTTCATAACTTTCACTTGAACTCAATTATATATATTCTTTAACCCATTCATTTCCTTTTCTAAGGATCGTTATTATAAACACTCAGGATATTATATTCACCCATTCTTCTAAGAATTTCATCCTCAAAATTTTATTTATTAATCTTCATTCATTCAATCTATCAAAATAGAATTTACGTTAATACTTTATTCATTCATTGGGTTCTATAACCACTTTTTTTCACAAAGATCATTCTACAATTATTAACTTTTCTATTAAAAATTTTACATTATTTTTTGATAACTCATCTCCTTCTCATTTCAAATTTTCTTTTCTCACTTATTCAATATATTCATCATTCAGTGTCGCATTCTATAACTTACTTCTTTCTAAGGAATATCATCCTTACCACATTTACCTTTTAGAATAGCAAGAATCTTCCACAATTGCTCAATAATTGGGAAGCAGTATGAATAACTCAGGAATTTAAAAGATTCCAAATTATGTCGAGGGGTTATAAGACCTTGAACTACGTCCACGGTTATAAGTACTCTTTCAACTTAAACCTTAACAGTCATTAGACTATAGGGACTCCCGTACTTAGGGTGTTAAGCCCTTCGTACGATGTATTGTGCACTCTGTCCACGGTTATAAGTACTCTTTCAACTTAAACCTTAACAGTCATTAGGCTGTAGGGACTCCCGTACTTAGGGTGATCAACCCTTTTTACCATGTATTATGCACAAACATCTAAATACTATGCATAAAATAACTCCCCTATAAAAGGGTTGTTCATATAAGCTTTTCAACATCTGAATCCGCACCAAAGCAATTTGGTTTGGTATAACTTCTCAAGAAATGCTTGAATTTCATGAACATCTTTCAATAATCGTCTAGCTGAATCAAATATCATAGACTTCTACAACAATTCGGACATCAATCGAAATATATATATATATATATATATATATATATGTTCTTATATCTCAAAGAAATCTCAAAAATCCTTTTATGGCGTCATGATTATGACGTTGTCATACTACATCTCACCATAGTGGGTTGACGATCATATGATCACATCCAACACCAGGTTCCATTGCATTGATGACTCCATCATTTATCATATCACCCGATACATATAGTTAAAATATATTTTGAAATTTAAAAAAAAATCATTTTTTTTTCTAACCGAAACAAACAGCATAGATACGCGAATAATAACACTATTTTAAAAATTATTTGGTTCACTAGTGTAATCCAACATTTTTCAAAAATAAAAGTATAACCATCGACATGAAGTCAATAAATCTAGCATAGCTAGTAGATTTAGAACATCTAGGTATCCATCAACTTCAATCTTTACTCTATTACTTCATTACTTAACCATTCTATCAATCTTCAACTTCATAAATGCTCTCTATACTATAACCGTTTTCTACCCAATATAGTTCATCAAACTTACTACACATCTGAAATTCAGGAACTTGCCACAATAATATGAGTTTAAGAACTTATCCTAGTAAGAGCATATGAGTCCATTTGCGGAGGGGTTCAAAACATACCAAATTATTATAAGTCACGAACTTACCATATGCATTAGTTTTAAGAACCACACATAATCCTAATAATATCTGACTAATCTTAATAGTTTCCGACTATCAAATATACACATGAGAAAAGAATCACCTTTTCGCCACATATACATTGATAGCGCGACACCAACAATCCAATGATTATCAATGTGATAAACTGAGCGCAAACACAAAACCCTCGCCTATGCAAAGGTTTGTACAACTCAGTCATCACATGAGTCCTCAATTGAAATCCCTCTTAACTCTATCTTACTTTTAACTTGCTCTTTGCTCGATACGAATTTTTCGTACCTAATCATTTATAACTCCTCGCGAGTTTACCTCGTACTATTTCATAGTACATTATCTTCATAGCATGAAGCTATAATTATTCAAACATTACTGACCATATTCCTTTTATAACTTAAACAGATCACATCGTGATCTTATTCTATAATCATCTCCCTTAAATTTTTTTTCTTAACTCGTGATCGTTTTGTTTTACGATCCTTTTTCTTTCCTTTTCCATCATTTACGACATTATTCGTTATCTTGGCTATTGGAGTTAGGTAACTCCGATTTCTTATCATTATATCTCTTTAAGATTCTACTCTGAATTTTCTTATTTATATAACAATTCTTCCTTTAAGAATTTCTAACTTCATTTACATTGCTCAACATTTCATTCAAGTTCTACATTTTTATCATACGTATCCATTTTCTATACTTGGTACACATCGAGTCTCTAATTGTTTCAATATAGTACGCTGAGTGGTTTCCCACAAACAACCAATAAACTAGGTTCCGAGTTGCTTGTTCGTATATACCTCCGCTCTATGAAGGAATTGTTTAGCCCAGATACTATATATCAACTATTAAAGAGTATTATTGTACCATACTTAAATATAACTTTCTATTCTTAACTTCTTTATCATTCTCTTCTTATAGACATTGCCTATTTATTATCACCCTACATTCTTATTATTGGAGTTGGGTAACCCCACATTCGTATTCCTTATAACTCTGCGAGATTCTTCTTTGAATCCTCTCACGCAAGTTTTAATCCCTTCTTTATAAATTTCTTAAATTACTTCTTATTGTTCAAACTCTATTTGAGCATATTCTTTCATTATCTTCATCTTCCTTCTCTAAGATTATAGCCTAAGGTACTCCTACCTAAGGTTTATAACCTACAACTTTGATACCAACTGTAACGACTCCAAAATTTATACAATTTAATTATCGACTTCGGTCGTTAATAATACGTCTAACTTTTAATTTTACATCATTATTGAATGTTAAACTTAATAAAATGCGGAATAATTTAAACTTTTTTATCTTCTTACTTTAATTCCCTGAATCAAAACCTTTACCATCTACATGTCTTTGAATCATAGATAATCCATGATTCACTTTATCAGAGTTAATATATATACTTACATATCAAATCAATATCATTTATACATCGGACGGCTCAAGCTTTAACTTTACAACTTAACATAAAATATACATACATAAAATATTGAATACATCTCATGAGCTTTAATCATGATTTTAAGAAATAACAATTTTAGCTAAAATAATAATCTTCGTGTATTACATCTGGTTCATGTCTTTCAAGTACCACATAGTGTTACCTTCAATCCTTAACCTGCAAAAATGGTTATTTGCAATGTTGAGATCGACAGCCCAGCAAATCTAACCGTTTTCATGCATCACGCATCACATAATAACATGCTCAATATATATCTCATAAACATTGGACCGACATAACATACATACTGCAGTTCATATAACAAGTATAAAGATTGAGTTCTTTACTCAATCAACATTCATTACTCAATCAATGTAGTCATAAATTGACTTTAAAGTTTCATACTTTCAGCATATATATATAACACATCATGCTTTTTACAACAAAGATTTAAAACATTTCATCATCAAGTTCACATAGCAAATAGGAACTGAAAGACTTGTCTTGATCGTTGTTTACCAATAACAGTTTAACAGCTTACAATTATCTGCACTTCACGTGCCCTTTAACTTGCTAAGATAATCCTTGCCAATCAATTGAAATTGCTTTGGAAATTTTAAGGTTTTCTCTCAAATTTCTCTCAAGTTTCTCTAAATTCTCCTCTTAGGCTTAAGCCAAAAACAACAACTGATAACAAGTATACGTAAAATAAAGTAACCGATATAGCCTTAATACGCCTACTAAATATATCAGTTACACTATTAAACGCATAGTTTTAAATATATTATATTTATTATTTATTTTATTATAATTCAAAATTTAAAAAAAATCCAAAAGCCATAAGGCTTTGTTTGGCAGAAAGTCTTTAAAATAAAGGCTTAATATTTGTAAACATTATTTGGCAAAACTGAATGAAACTCCTTTAATTTATTTTAATAACTCCTTTATAGACAGGTTATTCGTCACACTTTATTCAATTAAATTTTAATATTCAATTTAATTAATTCTAATAACAATTTATTAAATTACTTTAACACATAAATCAATACAACATAATTATACTTTTCTTTATAATTATAACTTTATTTAATCAACTAACACATCATTTTAATTACAAATTCAAATTAAAATATAATAATTCATTTAATCATTATAAACTCTCTAACTTAATTATTAAATTAAATTAGAATATTATCTCATAACAATTAATTTTCTTAACTCCTTAATTATTTTCTTAACAAATAATTAACCAATCAAGTCAAATCAAATTAAATATTTATTCAACAATAAACACATCCGTTAAATATTTATATAACTCAATAAATATTTAAAAACTATCATTAAAATTTTGGATTGTTACATCCTTCCCTCCTTACAAGGATTCTGTCCCCAGAATCACAACTCAAACAAATCATTCGTCATATTCTTCTCTACTTATAAGGATTTCGTCCTCGGAATCACCGAAACCCTACCTTACTCAGGTTTTCATCAAGTCTCTTCGTTGAATAACTTCAACACATTACCTTAATATAAGTTTTATATTTCCTAATACACTCATTTCTTCAACAAATTCTAGGTTTTTATTTCATAACTTTCACTTGAACTCAATTATATATATTCTTTAACCCATTCATTTCCTTTTCTAAGGATCGTTATTATAAACACTCGGGATATTACATTCACCCATTCTTCTAAGAATTTTGTCCTCGAAATTTTATTTATTAATCTTCATTCATTCAATCTATCAAAATAGATTTTACGTTAATACTTTATTCATTCATTGGGTTCTATAACCACTTTTTTCACAAAGATCATTCTACAATTATTAACTTTTCTATTAAAACTTTTACATTATTCTTTGATAATTCATCTCCTTCTCATTTCAATTTTTTTTCTCACTTATTCAATATATTCATCATTCAGTGTCGCATTCTATGACTTACTTCTTTCTAAGGAATATCATCCCTATCACATTCACCTTTTAGAATAGCAAGAATCTTCCACAATTGCTCAATAATTGGGAAGCAGTATAAATAACTCAGGAATTTAAAAGACTTCAAATCATGCTGAGGGGTCATAAGACCTTGAACTACGTCCACGGTTATAAGTACTCTTTCAACTTAAACCTTAACAGTCATTAGACTATAGGGACTCTCGTACTTAGGGTGTTAAGCCCTTCGTACGATGTATTGTGCACTCTGTCCACAGTTATAAGTACTCTTTTAACTTAAACCTTAACAGTCATTAGGCTGTAGGGACTCCCGTACTTAGGGTGATCAGCTTTTCGTACCATGTATTGTGCACACACATCTAAATGATATGCGTAAAATAACTCCTTTATAAAAGGATTGTTCATATCAGCTTTTTAACATTTGAATCCGCACCAAAGCAATTTGGTTTGGCATAACTTCTCAAGAAATGCTTGAATTTCATGAACATCTTTTAATAATCGTCTAGCTGAATCAAATAGCATAGACTTCAACACCAATTTGGACATCAATCGATATATATATATATATATATATATATATATATATATATATATATATATATATATATATATATATATTCTCATATCTCAAAGAAATCTCAAAAATCCTTTTATGGCGTCATGATTATGACGTTGTCATACTACATCTCACCATAGTGGGCTGACGATCATATGATCACATCAAACACCAGGTTCCAATGCATTGATGACTCCATCGTTTATCATATCACCCGATACATATAGTTAAAATATATTTTGAAATTTAAAAAAAAATCATTTTTTTTCTAGCCGAAACAAACAGCATAGATATGCGAATAATAACACTATTTTAAAAATTATTTGGTTCACTAGTGTAATCCAACATTTTTCAAAAATAAAAGTATAACCATCGGCACGAAGTTAATAAATCTCGAAAGTTTAGCATAGCTAGTAGATTTAGAACATCTAGGTATCCATCAACTTCAATCTTTACTCTATTACTTCATTACTTAACCATTCTATCAATCTTCAACTTCATAAATGCTCTCTATACTATAACCGTTTTCTACCCAATATAGTTCATCAAACTTACTACATATCGAAAATTCAGGAACTAGTCACAATAATATGAGTTTAAGAACTTATCCTAGTCAGACCATAGGTGTCCATTCGCTGAGGGGTTCAAAACATACCATATTATTATGAGTCACGAACTTACCATATGCATTAGTTTTAAGAACCGCACATAATCCTAATAATATTTGTGACGAATGAGATTTTTGTAATTTAATTTAAATATTTATTGAATTAAATAAATATTTTTCGATGATTTAATTATTGGATTAAATAATTATTTGATGCGATTGTGGTGGTTTAATTTAATTATATGTGTTACATTTATTAAATTAATGTAGAGAATAATTATTATTCGAAGTAGGTCATTATGTGAGCGTATTGTATTAAAAGAAATATTTAATAAGCGTAATGTTATTTAAATTAATTTAATTATTAATTAGAGAATTAATAATTTGACATTATTTATTTATGAGAACATTAAATATATGACTATGTGAATTTATGAGAAGTTATTATATTTTATTTATATTAAATAAGATATATGAATTATTGTGCAATTGGGTGTGACATTTATTAAGCTATATGATAAAGCTTTATTAAATTAAATAGTTTTTAAAACCTATTCTAACTAGCCAAACATGGCACTAAAGGGAGTTGGGGCCAGTTAACCCATGATTGGGTAACTGACCACCAACGCGCGTCAGACTTTTCTTTTTAACAATACGACGTCTGATTTCCTTCATTTGTTTTCTAAGCCTGATAAAACTAACCAGAGAGAATTTGAGAGAGAATTCAGAGGAATTGTGAGAATCCCTGTGTTGAAGAAGCTTGTAAAGGGTTTTATCTCTACTCGTTAACACTCTGGGTAATCTCTCCTTCCCAATTCCTACTTTACGTATTTTAGTTTTCATGAAAATGGCTTTTAAAGTTTTTGGTTTAACCTCTGTAATTGGATTATGAGTAATGATTATGGGTTGTATGTGTGTTATGACATGTCAAATCGTGTTTAATTATATATATTATGTAAACCATATCATCAAATTCATGAAAACATGTCGTATTATTGATGACTTGTTATTTCAAAATATACAGAGTTTGGGTTTTGGCCATATGGCCTTATACGTAACTTTAAGGTATCAAACATAAATATTTTCGTAAAATTTACACTCTTATTTGATTATGCATGTTGATATGAAGAGACCAAGCCTTAAATGAACGAATTCGGTGTTATAATGAATCCGTAGTGTTAAATTATATGTATTTGTTCAAAATCTTCAAGAACATCAAGAACAGTACAATTTGCATAATTTAATTCTGTGATTATGTGTTGTAAATGGTTAAAATCATTTTATAAATGTTGGGTTATGTTTATGCATGAATTATAACATGTGTATATGATTAATTTCGTGTAGTAGTAATTTAATTGGAAATTTTTGGGCTGTGTTCTGCAATTTTCCCGAATTACAGAACAATTTCTGGCTCGCCGCGCCGCGGCGCCAGTCCAGTGACTTAAGTCCCGCGCCGTAGCGCCAAGTGTCCGGCCGCAGCGCCATAGCGCCGCAGCGCGAAGATCAAGTGTAGCAGTGGCGCCGCAGCGCCACTCTCCTGAAAGTACAGAAATGGATTTTTTTTTTAAAAAAGTTTAAGTCTAGCAATGTGTTAGTAACTTAATGTAATGAACATAAAACTATGTTAGAAGTATAATGTGATGTTAAAATAAATGTTTAACATGTAAATAACATAAATACATGTGGATTGAATTAATGACTTCATAATTAAATTATTATTCATGAAGTGATATTATGTGACAGTAAATGTGATAAATTGACTAATATAGTTAATAATCAAAGTAGACAAAGAGAATGAGTTTTGATGATTAGCTAAGTTATAATTAACTGGTATTGTGAATGTGAATGGTATGTAGGATTAAAATCAAAGAACGAGTGTAGTTAAAGTTTAATCTACGCACGAGGCAAGTTTCCTAACCCTACTTGTTATCGTTATATAAGTTGATTAATTCACCTTTCTACATTGAGCAATTTCTCATTATTATTGATCAAGTCTATTTTTTATATTAAAATTTATAAATCTTTCAAGCATGATGATGTTATACAATACTTATTCTATTGTATACCTTTTGAGATTTTATTCAATTAAGTTATCAATTATTGTTAAACCATGTTAGACTAGCGAACCCTTTTTGATTCGACTAGTCCATAGTTGATGAGCGTTTTAAATTTCAGAACCCTTGATGAATTATCCAAACCAAACTTTCTTTGGTGCAGACTCGAATGTCAAACTGAGATAAACAACCCTGTATAGGGGATAATTTACGCTTTAGCGTTGAGATATTGTGCACAGTATGGTACTAAGGGCTGATCCCCCTAAGTACGAGAAGAAGGTCCATAGTCTTATGACTGTTAAAGGTTTCAAGTATAACCCTTGATAACCTAGGACATAGTTCAAGGTCTTATAACTCTCAGAAATCTTTTGATTCTTGTTATTCATTCTTGATTCAAAAGTTGAGCTTTATTTCAGATGTCTTTGATTCATTCGCATATTATTATACTGTTATTTCATTATTATACTTGTGGGCATTTGTGCTCACTCTTGCTTAATAATAACATTGCAGTTAAGAACGAAAGAACTGATGAACCTTCCACTAGTAAAGGCAAGGGCAAAGTTAGCAAGTGACGAAGACTTGTTGTTTTATATGAGGATGTATTTGTTTAAGACTTAAGTTAATGTTATTGTTTTAGACTTATTTGTCTATGATTCTGCACAGATGTTTAAGGTTAGTTTAACCTGGGATTGTATTATTATTATTCAGATGTTGTAACCCTTAAGGGGAAGATTTTATTTCTATCTATTGCATGGTTTGCATTTATTATGGGTAGATAGATAGATGATATTTGTATCGTGAACACTAAATCCTGTGGAAATGGAAGTACCGGATTTGGGGGTGTCACAGGTTGGTATCAAAGCTGTAGGTTGTGAACCTTAGGTGGGGGAACAACCTTAGGTAGTAGCCTTATAGAAGAAGATAGTAATGGAAAACTCTTATCGAGTTCTAAGAAATGAATTGTTGTAATTCACTGAAGATAATAAAAGAATTTATGTGCTTATGTGTTTAATTATGTGCTCACTAGTACGACTTAGTAACTAAAACTTGAAATTTTGTTGTCAGGATGTCTGACGTTGGAGGAACTAGTCGACCAGGGGAGGAGGAACCCCGAATACCTACAATACCGACAGAGGAGGAGCCCCGAGACATTCATGTCGTTAGGGAACAGTTGGTACAGAGGGAGTCATCTCTACTGATCACCGTTGTTGGTCAGGAGCATGAACCTGAGACTGATCCTGAGGAGGATCCTGAGGAAGAGGAAGAAGAGGAGTTACCGCGGTACACTGTTGATGCTGAGATGTATGACACGTTATACGATCGTAACGTTGAATTACAAGACGAGGTTCAGGAATTGACTGAGCGAGCGACAGTTCAGCAGTCTACTCTAGAGGAGAAGGAGAGGGAGATTTCGACTCTTCACTCACGATTGGGAAATGTAGAATGGGATTTGGTCCATGAGAAGGGTCAAATTGAGGATAAGACCAAGAAGATAGAGAAGCTGAAGAAGGAGCTGAAGGAAACCTCCGGAAGACTGAAAATAGCAGAGGAAGGATGGGTAAGAGAATCACGTCGAGCTAATTGTGCAGAAGATGATAGTCGTACAAAGAAGGCGAATATTGGAGAGACATACTCTACACTTAACAAGGAAATGAATGCGACCCAAGATCGAGTTTTGAGGTACCCAATCCAGTTCGAAGGACTACCATTGTACATGATGGATCGCAGGACGATGTATCGCATCTTAGAAGAGGAGCGTAGCAAGGCTATTCAGTACCTTGATCGACAGTGATATGATTTGCTTAATTATGTGAAGAACTTAATTAGTTTTTACTGATGTATTTATGAAAAAAGGAATGGTTTAAATGTTTTAAATCCTGTGGATTCTTTATTCCAAGATAGTCGATGTAAATAGCAGTTATGCTATCGTTTAATGTTAAAACTTTTGATTTGAATGAAAATATATCAAGTTATTTGAGATGATGTATTAAATGAGTATGTTAATTGTTAAGAAATGCCTTAACTATTTAGAGAAATAAATAAAGTTCTAATAAGCGTTTATTTAGCAGAAAAATGCCACCAAGGAGAAGACAACAATGTCAACCAGCTCAGGAAGAGTCAACCAATATTAACAATAATGCCAATGCTAATCCCGTTCAGCAGTTGGTGAACTTACTAACTGGAGCCATGAATAATCAACCTCAAGCTCCACCAAACACAACGTTTAAAGACTTCAAGGCGGTGGGACCGCCATAGTTCAAAGGTTCGATGAACCCAATCGAAGCTCAAACATGGGTTATGGAGATGGAGAAGGTTTTCGACGTTGCTAGGGTTAGAGAAGACCAGAAGACCGCTTTTGCAACATTTATGCTGAAGTCTGAGGCTAGCTACTGGTGGCAAGCAAACAAAGTGCGAGGAGGTGAAGGTCTAATTACGTGGGAGAGATTTAAAGAGATGTTTTTCGAAATGTACTTCCCAACTAGTTCGCAGAATCAGATGGAGATTCAATTTCTAGAACTGAAGCAGGGAAACATGAGCGTACCTGACTACGCGGCTAAATTCAATGAGTTGGCAAGGTTAGCCCCGTACCAAGTACACTGATGAGAGAAAAGCCAGAAGATTCGAACAAGGGCTAAAGCCTTGGGTATACAGCAAGGTATCAATGTTTCAGCTAAACACGTTTGCCAGAGTATTGGAAAAGGCCATCCTCACTGAAGGTGGAAGCGATGCGGTGACCAAGTATAATCAAGAGCAGTAGAAGAAGAAGAGTAAAAATGAAGGTAACAACAAGACTGGTGGGAGTAGCACTGGGGTAATCATAATTAGAAGAGGAAATGGGATAACTCGTCATCTGGAAGCCAACAAGGAGGGCAGAAGAAAAAGATTGAAGCATGCCCGACCTGCAGAAAAGCTCATCTTGGAGTTTGTATGAAGGGAAAGAGAGTATGCTACAATTGTGGTCAGGAAGGCCACATAGCACCTAATTGTCCTAACCCAAAGAAGGGTACTTATTTCACTTGTGGTTCGAAGGATCATCTAGCAAGACACTGCCCTAAGAAGGGATCGGGAGGAGCCGTACCAGGAGGTAACCGTGGAAATAACAGTGAAAATGCCTTAACCATCACCGGACCAACCGCAACAAACCGACCGACCGCAAGAACTTTCAATACGACAGTGCAGGACGCAATCCAGTCTCGTGATGTGGTCTCAGGTATGATTCCGATCAATGAAATTAATGCTTATGTTTTATTTGATTCGGGTGCTACTTGTTCCTTTATATCCGAAGACTTTGCTAATAGTTTAGATTTGCTTATGGATGAGTTGGAATATCCCATGAATATAGAAATTGCAAATAGAGAGATAATTCCTATTAAGTACGTGTTTAAGAACTGTAGGGTGGATATTAAGGGTAATATCATGAACGTAGATCTTATCCCTATTCGGCTTGGGGAATTTGACGTTATTTTGGGTATGGATTGGTTATCCAATTGTGGAGCGGTAATTGACTGCCAGAAGAAGCGTATTAACCTTATGACTCCGTCAAATGTTGTATTTTATGGTAGCAAGTCGCCTAGACAAGTGAGTTGTTTGACGATGATGCAGGCCAGGAAGTTATTAAGACAAGGCTGTGTAGGATACTTAGCTTACATAGTCGACAGTCGAAAAGAGAATCCGAAGGTAGAAGAAATATCGATTGTGAGGGACTTTGTCGACGTATTTCCAGACGATTTGCCATGACTTCCACCAGATAGAGAGGTAGATTTTGTGATCGATTTGGCGCCAGGAACTGCTTCAATATCGAAGGCACCATACCGAATGGCACCAGTAGAGATGAAGGATTTAATGGTACAACTACAAGAATTGTTGGACAAGAAGTACATTCAACCGAGCGTATCACCGTGGGGAGCGCCGATGTTATTCGTGAAAAGAAGGACTGATCGATGCGGCTCTGCATTGACTACAGAGAACTGAACAAGGTTACGATTAAGAATAGATATCCATTACCAAGAATCGACGATCTGTTTAATCAATTAAAAGGAGCAAGATATTTTTCTAAGATAGACTTGAGGAGTGGTTATCACCAACTGAAGGTGAGGCCAGAGGATGTACCGAAGACAACATTCAGAACGCGATACGGTCACTACGAATTTTTAGTAATATCGTTTGGTCTAACGAATGCTCCTACAGCATTTATGGGACTAATGAATGGTGTGTTCAAGCCGTTTTTGGACAAATTTGTGGTGGTATTTATAGACGACATTCTGGTATATTCCAAAACCAAAGAAGAACACGAAGAACATTTGAGATTAACGTTGGAAGTATTGAGAAGGGAGAAGTTGTACGCTAAATTTTCCAAATACGAATTCTGGATCGAGCGAGTACAATTTCTTGGTCACGTGATCGATAAAAACAGAATTTCGGTAGATCCATCTAAAGTCGAAGCAGTGATTAACTGGGATCAGCCGAGAACGCCGTCAGAAGTAAGAAGTTTTCTTGGATTGGCGGGATATTATAAAAGATTCATTCAAGATTTTTCCAAGATCGCAACTCCGTTAACGAATTTAACTCGAAAAGGTGTGACATTTGTTTGGACGGAGAAGTGTGAGGAGAGCTTTCAAGAATTAAAGAAGAGGTTGAGTACGGCACCTCTGTTATCTCTTCCGGATGATACATGCAATTTTGTTATTTTAAGTGATGCGTCGCATAAAGGACTTGGTTGTGTGCTGATGTAAAATGGTAAAGTCATTGCGTATGCATCACGACAATTGAAGGATTACGAGAAGGGGTATCCGACCCATGATTTAGAATTAGCTGCAGTTGTATTTGCTTTAAAAATTTGGAGGCACTATCTCTACGGGGAGAAGTGTGAAATATATACGGACCACAAGAGTCTGAAATATATTTTCACACAAAAAGACTTAAATATGCGTCAGAGAAGATGGTTGGAATTAATCAAGGATTACGACTGTGAGATTTTATACCATCCGGGTAAGGCGAATGTGGTTGCCGATGCTTTAAGTAGAACGGGTCGTGAGAAATTGATGATGTTGACTGCTCAAGAAGAGCTAATTGTAGAAATGGAGAAAATGGAATTGGAAGTGAAGTATCCAATGGAGATTGATGAGAAGCTATTTCAGATGCAATCTGGTACAACTCTATTAGATAAAGTGAAGGAGGCTCAGCTTCAGGATGATGAATGCAACAAGGTGACAAAGAAGATATCTGAAGGAACCGAACCGAGATTTAAGATGGATAAGGAAGGAATACTGAGATTTGAGAGTAAAATTTGGGTACCGCCAGTACAAGAGATTAAGAAAGATATTTTAAGTGAGGCTCATAGTTCACGATATTCGATTCACCCTGGTAGTACCAAGATGTACCACGATCTTAGACAACATTTTTGGTTGCCAAATTTGAAGCGTGATGTTGCAGAATGTGTTGCCAAGTGTCTGACCTGTCAGAAAGTGAAAGCGGAACATCAGAGACCGAGTGGATTGCTACAACCGTTAGAGATCCCAGAGTGGAAATGGGAACATATTACAATGTACTTCGTGGTTGGCCTTCCGACGACTCAGAAAGGTTACGACGCAGTATGGGTTATCGTTAAACGACTGACGAAATCTGCACACTTCCTTCCGATCAAAATAAGATTCAACTTAGATCAGTTGGCTAGGCTATATGTAAAAGAGATTGTTTCGAGGCACGGATTTTCGGTATCAATTATTTCAGATAGGGATCCGCGCTTCACATCAAATTTCTGAAAATGTCTTCAGGAATGCATGGGTACGCAATTGCGAATGAGTACAGCTTACCACCCTCAAGCAGACGGACATAGTGAGAGAACGATTTAGACATTAGAAGATATGCTAAGAGCCTGTGTGATGGACTTTAAAGGAAATTGGGATGATCATCTACCGCTCATAGAGTTCGGTTACAACAACAGTTACAAAGCTAGTATTGGCATGCCACCTTATGAAGCTTTATACGGCAGAAAGTGCAGAACTCCGCTTTACTGGGATGAAGTTGGTGAAAGACAATTGCTAGGGCCATAAGTGGTACAACAGACGGCAGAAATAGTCAAAGTAATCCAAGCACAACTGGTAGCGGCTCAAGATCGACAGAAGAAATACGCTGATCCACATCGTAAAACTATCGAGTTTGAATCAGGTAGTTATGTTTTCTTGAAGGTCTCTCCCTAGAAAGGGAAGATCAGATTCGGAAAGAAAGGGAAATTGAGCCCAAGATTCATTGGACCCTTTGAAGTACTGAGAAGAATCGGAGAAGTTGCGTACGAGGTAGCCTTCCCTCCAGCACTTGAGAATGTCCACAACGTCTTCCATGTTTCTGTATTATGACTATACAAAGCCGATTACAAGCATGTAATTGAATACGAATCCCTGCATTTTGAGAAAGACTTATCTTACGAAGAAATTCATGTCCAAATTGTCGACCGAAAAGAACAAGTTCTCAGAAATAAAGTTATACCTTCTGTTAAGGTAATTTGGAGAAACCACAATGCTGAAGAAGCTACGTGGGAACTCGAAGAGAATATGATGAAGAATTACCCTCATTTATTTACTTAAATTATGTGTAAGCGATTCTGGGGACAGAATCTTTGTAGGGGGGAGAATGTAACGGGTCAAAAATTTTGAGTCGTGATTCTGGGGATAAAATCCTTTTAAGGGGGGAAAGATGTGACGAACGAGATTTTTATAATTTAATTTTAATATTTATTGAATTAAATAAATATTTTTCGATGATTTAATTATTGGATTAAATAATTATTTGATACAATTGTGGTAGTTTAATTAAATTATATGTGTTACATTTATTAAATTAATGTAGAGAATAATTATTATTCAAAGTATGTCATTATGTGAGCTTATTGTATTAAAAGAAATATTTAATAAGCCTAATGTTATTTAAATTAATTTAATTATTAATTAGAGAATTAATAATTTGACATTATTTATTTATGAGAACATTAAATATATGACTATGTGAATTTATGAGAAGTTATTATATTTTATTTATATTAAATAAGATATATGAATTATTGTGCAATTGGGTGTGACATTTATTAAGCTATATGATAAAGCTTTATTAAATTAAATAGTTTTTAAAACCTATTCTAACTAGCCAAACATGGCACTAAAGGGTGTTGGGGCTAGTTAACCCATGACTGGGTAACTGACCATCAACGCGCGTCAGACTTTTCTAAGCCTGATAAAACTAACCAGAGAGAATTTGAGAGAGAATTCAGATGAATTATGAGAATCCCTGTGTTGAAGAAGCTTGTAAAGGGTTTTATCTCTACTCATTAACACTCTAGGTAATCTCTCCTTCCCAATTCCTACTTTATGTATTTTAGTTTTCATGAAAATGGCTTTTAAAGTTTTGGGTTTAACCTCTGTAATTGGATTAGGAGTAATGATTATGGGTTGTATGTGTGTTATGACATGTCAAATCGTGTTTAATTATATATATTATGTAAACCATATCATCAAATTCATGAAAACATATCGTATTATTGATGACTTGTTATATCAAAATATACAGAGTTTGGGTTTGGCCATATGGCCTTATACGTAACTTTAAGGTGTCAAACATAAATATTTTCGTAAAATTTACACTCTTATTTGATTATGCATGTTGATACGAAGAGACCAAGCCTTAAACGAACGGATTCGGTGTTATAACGAATCCGTAGTGTTAAATTATATGTTTTTGTTCAAAATCTTCAAGAACATCAAGAACAGTACAATTTGCATAATTTAATTATGTGATTATGTGTTGTAATTGGTTAAAATCATTTTATAAATGTTGGGTTATGTTTATGCATGAATTATAACATGTGTATATGATTAATTTCGTGTAGTAGTAATTTAATTGGAAATTTTTGGGCTGTGTTCTGTAATTTTCGCGAATTACGGAATAGTTTCTGGCTCGCTAGGCCGCGGCGCCAGTCCAGTGACTTAAGTCCCGCGCCGCAGCGCCACTGCGCCGCAGCGCCAGGTGTCCGGCCGCAGCGCCATAGCGCCGCAGCGCGAAGATCAAGTGTAGCAGTGGCGCCGCAGCGCCACTCTCCTGAAAGTACAGAAATGGAATTTTTTTTTAAAAAAAGTTTAAGTCTAGCAATGTGTTAGTAACTTAATGTAATGAACATAAAACTATGTTAGAAGTATAATGTGATGTTAAAATAGATGTTTAACATGTAAATAACATAAATACATGTGGATTGAATTAATGACTTCATAATTAAATTATTATTCATGAAGTGATATTATGTGACAGTAAATGTGATAAATTGACTAATATAGTTAATAATCAAAGTAGACAAAGAGAATGAGTTTTGATGATTAGCTAAGTTATAATTAACTGGTATTGTGAATGTGAATGGTATGTAGGATTAAAATCAAAGAACGAGTGTAGTTAAAGTGTAATCTACGCACGAGGCAAGTTTTCTAACCCTACTTGTTATCGTTATATAAGTTGATTAATTCACCTTTCTACATTGAGCAATTTCTCATTATTATTGATCAAGTCTGTTTTGTATATTAAAATTTATAAATCTTTCAAGCATGATGCTGTTATACAATATTTATTCTATTGTATACCTTTTGAGATTTTATTCAATTAAGTTATCAATTATTGTTAAACCTTGTTAGACTAGCGAACCCTTTTTGATTCGACTAGTCCATAGTTGATGAGCGTTTTAAATTTCAGAACCCTTGATGAATTATCCCAACCAAACTTCCTTTGGTGCGGACTCGAATGTCAAACTGAGATGAACAACCCTGTATAGGGGATAATTTACGCTTTAGCTTTGAGATATTGTACACAGTATGGTACTAAGGGCTGATCCCCCTAAGTACGAGAAGAAGGTCCATAGTCTTATGACTGTTAAAGGTTTCAAGTATAACCCTTGATAACCTAGGACATAGTTCAAGGTCTTATGACTCTCAGAAATCTTTTGATTATTGTTATTCATTCTTGATTCAAAAGTTGAGCTTTATTTCAGATGTCTTTGATTCATTCGCATGTTATTATACTATTATTTGATTATTATACTTGTGGGCATTTGTGCTCACTCTTGCTTAATAATAACATTGCAGTTAAGAACAAAAGAACTGATGAATCTTCCACTAGTAAAGGCAAGGGCAAAGTTAGTAAGTGACGAAGACTTATTGTTTTATATGAGGATGTATTTGTTTAAGACTTGAGTTAATGTTATTGTTTAAGACTTATTTGTTTATGATTCCGCACAGATGTTTAAGGTTAGTTTAACCTGGGATTGTATTATTATTATTCAGATGTTGTAACCCTTAAGGGGAAGATTTTATTTCTATCTATTGCATGGTTTGCATTTATTATGGGTAGATAGATAGATGATATTTGTATCGTGAACACCAAATCCTGTGGAAATGGAAGTACTAGATTTGGGGGTGTCACAATATCTGACTAATCTTAATAGTTTCCAACTATCAAATATACACATTAGAAAAGAATCACCTTTTCGCGCGACACCAACATTTCAATGATTATCAATGCGATAAACTGAGCGCAAGCACAAAACCCTTGCCCATACAAAGATTTGTAAAACTCAGTCATCACATGAGTCCTCAATTGAAATCCCACCCAACTCTATCTTACTCTTAACTTGTTCTTTGCTCGATACGAATTTTTCGTACCTCATCATTTATAATTCCTCGCGAGTTTACCTCGTACTATTTCATAGTACATTATCTTCATAGCATGAAGATATAATTATTCAAACATTACAGACCATCTTCCTTTTATAACTTAAACAGATCACGTCGTGATCTTATTCTATAATCATCTCCCTTAAAATTCTTTTCTTAACTCGTGATCATTTTGTTTTACGATCCTCTTTCTTTCCTTTTCCATCATTTACGACATTATTCGTTATCTTGGCTATTGGAGTTAGGTAACTCCAATTTCTAATCTTTATATCTCTTCAAGATTCTTCTCTGAATTTTCTTATTTATATAATAATTCTTCCTTTAAGAATTTTTAACTTCATTTACTGCTCAACATTTCATTCAAGTTCTAAATTTTTATCACACGTATCCATTTTCTATACTTGGTGCAAATCGAGTCTCTAATAGTTTCAATATAGTATGCTGAGTGGTTTCCGACAAACAACCAACAAACTAGGTTCGAGTTGCTAGTTCGTATATACGTCCGCTCTATGAAGGAATCGTTTAGCCCATATACTATATATCAACTATTAAAGAGTATTATTGTACCATACTTAAATATAACTTTCTATTCTTAACTTCTTTATCATTCTCTTCTTATAGACATTGTCTATTTATTATCACCTTACATTCTTATTATTGGAGTTGGGTAACCCCACATTCATATTCCTTATAACTCTGCGAGATTCTTCTTTGAATCCTCTCACGCATGTTTTAATCCCTTCTTTATAAATTTCTTAAATTACTTCTTATTGTTCAAACTCTATTTGAGCTTATTCGTTCATTATCTTTATCTTCCTTCACTAAGGTTATAGCCTAAGGTACTCCTACCTAAGGTTTATAGCCTACAACTTTGATACCAACTGTAACGACCCCAAAATTCATACGATTTAATTATCGACTTCGGTCATTAATAATACGTCTAATTTTTGATTTTACATAATTATTCAATGTTAAACTTAATAAAATGCAGAATAATTTAAACTTTTCTATCTTCTTACTTTAATTCCCTGAATCAAAACCTTTATCATCTACATGTCTTTGAATCATAGATAATCCATGATTCACTTTATCAAAGTTAATATATATACTTACATATCAAATCGATATCCTTTATACATCGGACGGCTTTACAACTTAAATTACGGTTTAAAGAAATAACAACTTTAACTAAAATAATAATCTTCGTGTATTACATCTGGTTCATGTCTTTCAAGTACTACATAGTGTGTTACCTTCAATCCCTAACCTGCAAAAATGGTTATTTGCGAGGTTGAGCTCGACAGCCCAGCAAATCTAACAGTTTTCATGCATCACGTAGCATATAATAACATGCTCAACATATATCTTATAAACATTTGACCGACATAACATACATACTGTAGTTCATATAACAAGTATAAAGATTGAGTTCTTTACTCAATCAACATTCATTACTCAATCAATGTAGTCATAAATTGACTTTAAAGTTTCATACTTTCAACATATATATAACACATCATGCTTTTTACAACAAAGATTTAAAACATTTCATCATCAAGTTCACATAGCAAATAGGAACTGAAAGACTTGCCTTGATCATTGCTTACCAATAACAGTTTAACATCTTACAGTTATCTACATTTCATGTGCCCTTCAACTTGCTAAGATATTCCTTTCCAATCAACTGAAATTGCTTTGGAAATTCTAAGGTTTTCTCTCAAATTTCTCTCAAGTTTCTCTGAATTCTCTTCTTAGGCTTAAGCCAAAAACAACAACTGATAACAAGTTTACGTAAAATAAAGTAACCGATGTGGCCTTAATACGGCTACTAAATATATCAGTTACACTATTAAACGTATAGTTTTAAATATATTATATTTATTATTTATTTTATTTTATTTATTTTATTATAATTCAAAATTTTTAAAAAATCCAAAAGTCATAAGGCTTTGTTTGGCAAAAAGTCTTTAAAATAAAGACTTAATATTTGTAAACCTTGTTTGGCAAAACTGAATGAAACTCCTTTAATTTATTTTAATAACTCCTTTATAGACAGGTTATTTGTCACAATTTATTCAATTAAATTTTATTATTCAATTTAATTAATTCTAATAACAATTTATTAAATTACTTTAACACATAAATCAATATAACAGTATTATAATTTTCTTTATAATTATAACTTTATTTAATCAACTAACACATCATTTTAATTTCAAATTCAAATTAAAATGTAATAATTCATTTAATCATTATAAACTCTCTAACTTAATTATTAAATTAAATTAGAATATTATCTCATAATAATTAATTTTCTTAACTCCTTAATTATTTTCATAACAAATAATTAACCAATCAAGTCAAATCTAATTAAATATTTATTCAATAATAAACACATCCGTTAAATATTTATATAACTCAATAAATATTTAAAAACTATCATTAAAATTTTGGATTGTTACAAGTCAACCCAACCAAGAGAGAGCAGCCGATAAAATGATAATACCAATGGTAGCAGTCATCGAAGCGATGGCAACAAACGTGGAGGAAGTCAACATGCCAGAAATGGTAACCACTTCGTTGATAATCATGGTCAAGACAATAAAAGGGGAAATTTCAATAAGAGAAGATTCAATAATGATGAAAAGACGTCAGCACTAGCACCCGTTGTTAAAGAAGGAGAACGATCATCGATCGTATGCTGCAAATACGAAGGGGAGGGACACATCAGTCCGAACTGTACATATCAATCCAAATCGTGTTATAATTACGGAAAAGAAGGTCACCTAGCCCGATTTTATTGTGCAGTGAAATCAAGTCCAGCTGGGATGGAGAAACCAAAGGCCGTCCCAGAAAAGTTAAAGCCGGTAGTTCAAAGGAGAGCGTTTGTCGTGACCTCCCAAAAAGCGAGGAACCCGAACGAAGTCATCACGGGTAAGATAATCATAAACTCTAGCGAAGTCTATACCTTATTTGATACCAGCTCTACCCATTCTTTTATTTCTCCTACTTGTGCTCAACGTTTAAATTTAACTCCGGAGAAATTAGACTTTGACTTATCTGTTGAAACTCCATTGGGAGAAACCTTTATTACATCCACTGTTTATAAGTCTTGTTTGATTCAAATCGGTATCCGCACATTACCTGTCGACCTTATCTCTTTGAAAATACTTACATTTGATGTGATTTTAGGGATTGATTGGTTAATTACTCATCATGCCAAAATTGATTATTTTGGTAAGATTATTAGCTTTCATACTCCTAACCAACCTATTATGCGAATTCAAGCAACCAAACCATTAAAGTCAATCACTGTCATATCAAGCCATAAAGCAATTTGTTTATTAAAAAATGGACGTCAAGCTTTCTTAGCCCATGCCACGAATTTAAACAAAAATATGTCAGAATTAAATGATATTCCTATTATTAATAAATTTCTGGACGTATTTCCTGAAGAACTTCCTGACCTACCCCCAGAGCGTGAAATTAAATTTTGTATCGACCTTGAGCCTGGAATAAAACTCATTTCTAAAGCCCCATATCGAATGGCTCCTATTGAACTTCAGGATTTAAAGACCCAACTGCAAGAATTGTTTGACATCAGTTTCATTCATCTTAGTACGTCTCCTTAGGGTACTCCTGTTCTATTCGTGAAGAAGAAAGATGGGAGTATGCGACTTTGTATTGATTATCGGAAGTTGAATCATGTCACCATCAAAAATAGGTACCTGTTGCCTCGCATTGATGACCTATTTGACCAGTTGCAAGGCGCTAAATTATTTTCAAAGATCGATCTTCGTTCCGGATATCATCAGTTAAAGATTAAAACTGATGACATTCCCAAGACTACTTTCAGAACTCGGTACGGGCATTATGAATTCCTAGTCATGTCTTTTGGATTGACTAATGCTCCTGCTGCCTTCATGAATATGATGAACCGAGTATTCAAGGAATATTTGGATCACTTTGTGGTCGTATTTATTGATGACATCCTCATTTATTCCAAAAGCTGTGAAGATCATGAGCAACACTTGAGGCTGATACTCTAAAAGCTTTGTGAGAACAAGTTATTTGCTAAGTTAAAGAAATGCGAGTTCTATCTTGAGGAAGTGGCATTCCATGGGCACGTGATATCAAATCACGGAATATCTGTTGACCCAACGAAGATTGAAGCAATTCAAAGTTGGGAACAACCTAAGGCAGTGACCGAATTACGTAGTTTTCTCGGCTTAACTGGTTATTATAGGAGATTCGTGGAAGGATTTTCTCGAATCGCTACTCCATTAACTCAGCTGACTCAAAAAGATACAAAATTCGATTGGAGAGAAGAATGTGAATTTTTTTTTAAGAACTCAAGAGGAGACTCATTTCAGTACCTATTCTGATAATACCATATGGTTCGGAGGGATTTATCATCTACAGGGATGCTTCAGGCAGAGGTTTAGGATGTGTTCTCATGCAACATAGGAAAGTCATAGCCTATGCCTCACGAAAAATTAAAGAATATGATAGGAATTATCCTACTCATGATCTAGAGTTTGTAGCAGTCGTTTTTGCGCATAAGATTTAGAGGCATTACCTGTATGGGGAGAAGGTGGAGATCTATACGGATCATAAAAGTCTCAAATATTTCTTCACCCAAAAGGAACTTAACATGCGACAACGACGTTGGCTCGAGCTGTTGAAAGATTATGATCATACCATTCAATACCATCCTGGAAAAGCGAACGTAGTAGCTGACACATTGAGTAGAAGATCATATGCGGGTACGAGTGCGTTATTGTCAACGTAAAGGCCCATTTTATATGACTTACAAAGGATGAAGATAGAGTTAAAGACTCTAGGGACCCACGTGATGATGACAAATATACGAGTAGAACCGAATTTAATCGATAAAGTTAAAGCTGCTCAAGCTACAGACCTGGAGCTGATGCGTATGAGGAAGAAAGTACAAGAAGGTGCTATCCCGGAAGCAAGAATCGATGAAGAAGAAATACTTCGAGTCAACTCTAGACTTTGTGTTCCTAACGAACCTAATTTAAAGTATAAATTCATGATGGAAGCGCACAATACACCGTTTGCAATTCATCATGGGAGTATCAACATGTATCGTGATCTTTGACATATATTTTGGTGGAGCAATATGAAGAGAGAGATAGCGAAGCTTATCTTAAGGTGTTTAACGTGTCAACGAGTCAAGGCGGAGCATTAAGTGCCAAAAGGTCCATTGCAACCACTTAAAATTCCAAAATAGAAGTGGGAACACATTATCATAGATTTCGTTGCTGGTCTTCCCAAAGTTTCTCAAGGCATAGATGCAATTTGGGTCATTGTTGATAGATTGACCAAGTATGCTCATTTCTTACATATACGAGAAACTTATTCACTTGAACGTCTTGCTCATATGTACATAAATGAGATTGTAAGACTGCATGGTATGCTAGTATCCATAGTTTCTGATCGAGACCCAAGATTCACTTCATGATTTTGGGTTAGTTTGTAAAAAGATATGGGCACGGATTGACGATTTAGTTCGGCATACCATCCTCAAATGGACGGACAATTAGAGAGGACTATTTAAACCCTTGAAGATCTATTAAGACTCTGTGTCCTTGACTTCAAAGGAAGTTGGGACAAGTTCTTACCATTGGTGGAATTTTCCTACAACAACAGTTATCATGAAAGCATCGACATAGCTCCATTTGAGGCGTTGCATGGACGCAAATGTCGTTCTCCAATATACTGGGATGAGGTGGGTGAAACAACATTGTTGGGACTGGACTTGGTATGTATGACTACGTAGAAAATTCAAATGATCCGACAACGTATAAAAACCTCACAAGATCGACAAAAGAGTTATGTTGATCTTCATCGAAAGGACGTGGAATTCAATATTGGAGAGCATGTGTTATTGCATGTGGCATCATGGAAAGGAGTTACGAGATTTGGAAAGAGAGAAAAGCTCAATCCTCGATTCATTGGCCCATTTGAAATCCTTGACCGAGTAGGAATTGTGGCCTATAGACTCACTTTACCGCCAAGTATGTCTCGTGTTCATAACGTTTTTCACATATCTATGTTACATAAATATGTGGAAGATCCAAACCACATTATAGATTTAGAACCGGACGAAAAAATGGAAGATTTAACGTATGAAGAGATACCTGTTAAAATCTTGGATAAGGAGCATATTCTACGCTCCAAGGTTATACCTCAAGTCAAAGTTTTGTGGAGAAATCACGATGTTGAGGAAATTACCTGGGAGTTACAATCTGAAATAAAATTAATGTATCCTCACCTCTTCGACATACTAGGTATGTACCCTAATTTCGAGGACGAAATTTCATAAGAAGGGGAGGTTGTAAGACCCCAATTTTCATAAATAAAGATTAATATTTCTTAAAATATCATTTTGGTTTTGATATAATGTTATAGTTGTGGGTAATATTTATAAATTTTGCAAAGTATGTAAGTTGTTATAAAATATTCGATTGGTCGGGGAATATTGTTTTAACAGGAAATATTCGTACAGTGTCACAATCATTGGTGGACCCACAACAGAATTATTATCGAGTTGGAAAACAACAGAAATATCTTTTTATGAAAATACTGACGGAAGTTTTACCATTAATTGTTTAAATACCAAGTGATAAAAGTATAGTAATACGCATGGTTGCATAGTAGCTCATATTATTGATTATTGATGCTTACACGAGAAGTCACTCAGTTTTATTCAGTTATTGCTATAATAATTGCTGCATAGTATCTCACATTATTTGATTCAATTATTGTCAATATTTTATATATTATTAAATCAATAATTGAGATGACAAGTTATTCTAATTATTATATGCATAATTAACAATGTCTAGAAAGTTCTGTCGAGGAAAGGGGTTTGGTCAGCTAATTGCGCGCCAATAGGGAGAAATTCTTATCGAAAAGCCCCCTCTTTCCTGGGAACGATCTGGTTGTTAATATTGCGAGTTATAATAATGATGAATAATTGTTGTTAAAAATATTGAAGGGATTTTTTATGAAGTATTTGATGTAAATTTTGCTTATTTTATGGACCCCTATTTACTCATTTTTCAAACTAATCGGTAGAAAGTTATTCAGAATATTTATATATAATAAGGGTGGGGGCCACACGTGTGGGGCCCACATGTGGAAGAAAAAATGTTATGTCTAGGAAGTTGAAAATTTTGGTCACGCGTGGATTGATTTTTATATATATATATATATATATATATATATATATATATATATATATATATATATATAATAAGTTTTGTTTTATATGAAAATTAGAATATATTATATTTTATTATGCATAGTGTCTGCATAGTGATTGCATAGTAAAAATTTGAAAATTCAGAATAAAATTTCTGCACTTCCGTGAGAAAAAAAATCAAATAGTATCCTTCCATTCTCCTATAAATAGGATGCTTAGTTAGAATTGAAAATCACACCAGAATCAGAGAATTCTTCTTCTATAATCATGAGCGTATTTTCTTTAAAGTTTAAGGAATTTTTGAGCGTAGAAAACAGTTCAAGGTTTTTTTAAGAATATCCCCGCTTTACCAGTCGGAATACTCTTCTTTTTAAGGTAAGAGATATTATTTTCGTTCAGTATCCGTATGAAATAATATTTTCTTCCATACTCTGTAGTATGTAAGTAATATTATTTCATTTCAGATTTCGAATTCTATACTCATTTTGTTAAGTTTTGGCTTCTAAACTCCATGAAATTAGTAGAATATCCTTGATATTTGCGCTTCATCCAGTATCTTTTCATGAAAATATTATTCTGAGCATTCATGATAAGTTTTAACCTTTTTATGTCAGAGTACTATTCACGGGATACTATTCACTCAGTTACTATTCACCCGAGGTAGTATTCATAACAAAAATTGATTTCTTTTCGGTCCAAATCATTTTTGATACAATATTATTCTTGAATTTTACTCCACAAAGCAGTATCGTGTTGACAATTTAGACATTATTGAATTTTGGATAAATTAAATTATAAATCTTTAAAAAGTTATCATTTGCTTTCTTTTAATTGAATTCTTATATCATTGTCATCATCCTCATGCTTATATTATGATGAAAGTCATCTATGGCCCGTAGTGCATATATGGACTTGGTGTGATTATAACCAGGAATTATTCGGTATAATCATGACCGTAATGTTATAAATAATGTGGTAAAAGTCCTCATTGGCCCGTAGTGCATTGATGGACAGTTGTTGGCATGATTATGACCATTGATGATTACACGAATATCCTTGGCCCGTAGTGCATGGATAATTCGTGGACGTGATACTAATGAATATCCTTGGCCCGTAGTGCATGGATGATTCGATGTTGTGATTTATTTATTAAGATGAGTCTCAGCGATAAAATTTGTGATAAACTCTTAAATCATAGAAGATAGTAGATTTCATGCTCTACTTTACTCTTCTAATGGATTGTTTGTTCCGCTGCAGTTAAACTTGATGTTTATTGTATTGTATTAGTTCAACACTGTTGAAGGCTAACGATAAATTATTCTGCATTATCTTAGTCATAATATTTTTACTGGGCTAGTTGAGCTCACCCTTTTACTTTTATTGTTCTCTTCGGGAAATGAGAATATAGTTGGGACTAGTCGGGAAATGGAGTGATGGTCCAGATGGCTGCATTAGTAGTCCTCACTATTCTGTAAAATAGTGTGATAATAATTGTAATGAGGACTTATTTTGAGTTTGAATACTGTCTAGAAGACAATATTTGTATTAAAACTCACAGCTTATATTTTATTGTATTCTACACGACACTTAACAGTTATATAAATTAAGTTTGTATTTGAGTTATGTACCATATATTTGGCGAGCCAAGATGGGTGATGTATACCTATTTTGGGGGCGTCACATAAATGTTTTGAAGAGGCAAAGTTAACTTGCCAGTTTTGAAGAGAGAGAATGAGGTTGTAGATTTGATGACTAAGGTTGGAGAAGCTGTTGGAGATAATTTTTCAAATGTAGCTCACCTATTTGAGTATTTTAAAGTGGTTGAATAGGATGTTGGAAATGTTATAAGAGTTAATGTCAAAGAACAGTATGCTTCACTAGGCCACCACTTACCCCAAGAAAACTAATGCCCAGTGACGCGGATCCATTCTCTAGGCAGGAGATTGGTGTTCTTGGTAATACATAATATAAGCATACATAACCAAATTGTAAAATTGAACTAGATTTTGGGCTTACCCACAACAAACTACAAAGTATAATTACACAACCATTTGAAAGAAAAAAAATAAATAAATTAGAGAGCATAATACTGAGCATTTAAATTTAAGAGGCCTCAAATCAATTGGACCACAAGGAAAACAACAAACAAAAGTAAAGAAACTTTAAGCTGACAAAATTTGTTCATATCAAGTAATCACTGGCACAAATCACAATCAATCAAAGATGTCAAATGTATGACCCCAAATTTTATGAAATAAAAGTATTCAATTTTTCATATAATTACGATTCAGTAAATGGTTAAATTGATAAAAAGTTAAAGCTAAAGGTGATATATGAATTTTTTTAAAATAAGCAAGTGGTTATAAAATAATCATTGTTGCCGGGGAATATTCGTTTGGTCGTGGAATATTCTTTCTGTCGGGGAATATTCGTACGACGTCGCAGCTATTTGTGGGCCCCATAACGAATAACTGTCGGATGAAGATAACGACAAAAATTGAGTTTTTATAATTAACGGCGTAGTTGTTACCGTTAACACTGTTAGAATACCCGGTGGTTAAAATACAGTAATACGCGTTATTGCACAGTAGCACACGGTATTGCATAGTATTTTGAAATTATTGATTCTTACGTAAGAAGGCACTACTCAATAATTGTTACAGTAATTAATGTTCAATATTTTATTTTATTGATTCAATAATTGCTACGTTAAAATTTTATATTATTGTTGTTCAATAATTGTCACTGCACAGTATTTTCCATTATCAGATCAATAATTTATATTATTTGAATAATATTATTAGATAACATTATTGGCAATGTCTAGAAAGTTCTGTCTAAGGAGAGGTTTGGTCACCTAATTGCGCGCTAATAAGGACAAATCTTTATTGGAAAGGCCCCTCTTTCCTGGGAACGGCCTGGTTGTCATAAATGTGTTTCTGTAATATTATTTGTAATTAGTGATTCATATGATAAGGAAATATTTATTTTATGTGGATATAAATGAGGGATATATTTTTGTGGTTAAAAATGAAGGAGTTAATGTTGAGGTTTTTATCAGTATTTTTGTCGGAATGGAGGTATTAAAAATCAGGGTTTTTGAGATATTTTGCGGGGGTTATAATTTTTAATCCGACTGTTGGATCGTTGTAATTTTTGGATATGTTATATATATATAAGTTGAGTATATGTCCACAAATTTTGAACTATTAAAAATGAACGAATGATTTGTTATGAATTTTACGAGATGATTGGTTCAGAAATTGTTGAATTTTCGGAGTTTATCATTTTGGTAGAAAATTCTAGAATTAGTGGGCCCCACTCTTGGTTGATGAAGAAATGTGCTGAGATTTTTATTCAAATGTGGTGGGTGGGAAGAGTAGCAGGTAAAGCCATCAGGTTGCAGGTTAAGTCTGCTTCGGCGTGCTAACATTTTCCTATAAATAGAGGGCTAAGTTAGAATTGAAAAATACATCAGAATTCATAAGTTTTCTCTTTTTCTCTCTCTAGATTATTGAGTGTACTTTGTGGGTATTTAGATACTCTGTGAGTTTCTATTCATCCGTGCAAGTTTCTTTCAGCCTTATACCGATCAGAAGTATTACTCTTTTGAGGTAAGGGATAGTAAGGGATTTTAAGGGTTGTTATGTTTTTTTAGTTTCATAATTTTTCTGACCTTCAAAAATTCTGGAAAAATTTGAAATGATATTTTGATGAGTTTTCTTGATTGTGTCCAAAAATGGTGATTTTTGAATGTATAGATTAAGAGTTATGAATTTTATGAGAAAAGATTATTTTAAAAGTAACCGTTTATAACTCCTTGTGGTTAACTCCAAAATTGATGAAATTTTTATTGAGAGTACATGTATATGATAGAAGTATACTCTGTAAATTTCAGAATTTTTGGACAAAAGTACAATTTTTGATAAATATCTAAATATTCGGCTGTTTTGGCCATATGAAAAATTATAAATGACTTTTAAAAATTCTGAGAAAAATATATGTTCACTATGGGACTATATTATGCTAAATCCCATAAAAAAAATATTTTTGGAACTGATTTGGTATTTTTCATGAAAATGGTCTAGTTATGAGTAAATAAATTAAATATGTTTTGTGAAGTAAAAAAATTGGAAAATAAGATTTTATGACTTGAGAATCCTATATGAGGTATATGCAGATTTTTGATGAGGGTTTTGGTTATTGGTGATGAAATCTTATGAGTTTGGCATTTTAGAATGATTAAATGCATTATTTAGTAGAGTGTAAATAATTAAAATAAATTATTTATAAGTTTAAGAAATGTTATTCTTTTAAAATCATTATACCGAAATATTAGTATAGATTTTATTGTAGAATTTCTACCTTTTTGTATCGGGGTTACTATTCATGAGTTATTATTCACGAGTTACTATTCACGAGTTACTATTCACGGGTACTATTCATGACAAAATTGATTTCTTTTTCTGACCAAATTATAGTTGATTTATGAATATTACTTTTGAGATTAAAACTATATGTTGATCATATTATTTTTATTATCATATATAACATTTTTATAACTCTAATGATGATATTCTCTTTACTTGAGTGTAAAGATGGGTAGATTATTGGTATGATCATGACTAGGGTTATCTTTGGCCAGTTGTGCAAAGTTGAATTGGTGACTGGTATGATCATGACCATTAAATTTATAAGTGAATATCTCTAGCTTAAGTGCAAAGGTGAAATGATCAACATGGTTATAATTATTGTTTATATAAATTCTGAAATGATTATTTGTTTCTTTAAGATATGAATATATTTGGCCTGTAGTGCAAATATGAACTGTTGATGAATATCTTTGGCCTGTAGTGAAAAGATGAATTGTTGATGAATATCTTTGGCCTGTAGTGCAAAGATGACATGTTGTTGAATATCTTTGGCCAGTAGTGCAAAGATGAACAGGTGTTGAGATGAACATGACCAACTGGTACAAATGAATATCTTTGGCCGTAGTGCAAAGATGAAGTTATTAGTATGATTATGAACATGAACTGTGATTTGGTATAACCATGATCTTTGATGTTTCAGGTAAAGACAGGTGATGAAAATATTCTTCGTCCTGGGTGCGAAGAAAAATTTAGAGTCACAATTATGATTATGAGTTATTCATATGATTGTGGAAAGGAACTGTTGAGTGATGTTACATGGATAAAATAATGTTGGTGGATTTTTAACATGGAGGAGATAATAGACTTTATGGTCTATTTGACTCTTCTAATGGATTGCTCGTTCCGCTGCAACTATGGTTGAAATTTTTATCATTTACCATATGTTCTAAATCTCTGATTTATTATTGATAAAGGCTATTGATAATTTAATTATCTTTAGTCATGATATTCTTTACTGAGCTAGTTGTGCTCACCCTTTTGCTTCACAATTCCTTTCAGGTAATAAGAGTGTAGCTGGGTCGAGCGAGGGTAACGGGGAAATAGAACGGTGGTCTCTAGCTGCGGAGGTTCTCCCGAAGCAGTATAAAAAAGTTCATTTAGTAGTTTTATTTGGTGAATCCAATAGGGTAAGGTGTATCCAATGTTGGAAGGGTGTTTTTGCCACTATCATACAAGATGTCTAACGACGTACAACCTTATGTCATCATAAGACAGGATTGTGCACATCCGCTTGCCGAGTATATCTACAAGCACTACCTATATAATCTTGGTATTTGTTTGAAGTATAATTCTCAGTTAGATAAAGTGGAGATAATGATAAGTCAAGAGAAGACTCACCATTGGGAAGAATATGATAGTAATTTTCTCGTTTTTCTTTGGGGTCTATTGGGTCAACCAAGGATAATTCTGTGGCCATATGATATCTATCATAACCTAGAAGCATGACCTCCCATGTACGAAGGTTTCCTTGAGCACTTCCCAAAGATTCTAATTTCTAAAACAGTTTTTGACTATGCCTTTATGTAAGGTGTTATTGTGAGGTGTTGTCCACGGTTGGGACATGTGTCACATTTGGTATATATTTGTATTCAAACTCACAGCATATGTGTTGTTGTATTTTGTACGACAATTGTTGTAATAGAGTTGTAGTTGTTTTCTGTACCATGTATTTGACGACTCAGAATGGGTTGGATTGGGGTTGTTACATTTGGTATCAGAGCTTAGGGATATGATCTCTGGCGGAGATCGGGGAATACAACTAGGAGGGGAGAGACGAGTAAATCCTTCGCTAGTGTGTCCTACCTAAGCTTATTTGTTGGTCAGTCATACTATCAGGATATGATGTGATATGTTAATTTGTTAAATTAACCTTTGTTTTTGAAGCTGTATTCTAGAATGATATCTGAAATACAGGAGATGAGCAATGGAGAAATCATGATGACAGGAAAGATGGAATCTGAAATGAAAGCAAGGTATTCTCAACTCTTCGAAATACCAGGTACCCAAATTTTGAGGACGAAATTTCATAAGTAGGGGAGATTGTAAGACCCCGAATTTTATGAAATAAAAGTATTCAATTTTTCTTATAATTACGATTCAGCAAATGGTTAAATTGATAAAAAGTTAAAGCTAAAGGTGATATATGAATTTTTTTAAAATAAGCAAGTGGTTATAAAATAATCATTGTTGTCGGGGAATATTCGTTTGGTCGTGGAATATTCTTTCTGTCGGGGAATATTCGTACGACATCGCAGCTATTTGTGGGCCCCATAACGAATAACTGTCGGATGAAGAAAACGATAAAAATTGAGTTTTTATAATTAACGACGTAGTTGTTACCGTTAACACTGTTGGAATACCCGTGGTTAAAATACAGTAATACGCGTTATTACTCAGTAGCACACGGTATTGCATAGTATTTTTGAAATTATTGATTCTTACGTAAGAAGGCACTACTCAATAATTGTTACAGTAATTAATGTTCAATATTTTATTTTATTGATTCAATAATTGATACGTTGAAATTTTATATTATTGTTGTTCAATAATTGTCACTGCACAGTATTTCCCATTATCAGATCAATAATTTATATTATTTGTATAATATTATTAGATAACATTATTGGCAATGTCTAGAAAGTTCTGTCTAAGGAGAGGTTTGGTCACCTAATTGCGCGCCAATAAGGATAAATCTTTATTGGAAAGCCCCCTCTTTCCTGGGAACGGTCTGGTTGTCATAAATGTGTTTCTGTAATATTATTTGTAATTATTGATTCATATGATAAGGAAATATTTATTTTATGTGGATATAAATGAGGGATATATTTTTGTGGTTAAAAATGAAGGAGTTAATGTTGAGGTTTTTATCAGTATTTTTATCGGAATGGAGGTATTAAAAATCAGGGTTTTTGAGATATTTTGCGGGGGTTATAATTTTTAATCCGACCGTTGGATCGTTGTAATTTTTGGATATGTTATACATATATAAGTTTTGTATATGTCCACAAATTTTGAACCGTTAAAAATGAACGAATGATTTGTTAAGAATTTTACGAGATGACTGGTTCAGAAATTGTTGAATTTTCAGAGTTTATCATTTTGGTAGAAAATTCTAGAATTGGTGGGCCCCACTCTTGGTTGGTGAAAAAATGTGCTGAGATTTTTATTCAAATGTGGTGGGTGGGAATAGTAGCAGGTAAAGCCATCAGGTTGCAGGTTAAGTCTGCTTCGGCGTGCTAACATTTTCCTATAAATAGAGGGCTAAGTTAGAATTGAAAAATACACCAGAATTCATAAGTTTTCTCTCTTTATCTCTCTAGATTATTGAGTGTATTTTGTGGGTATTTAGATACTCTGTGAGTTTCTATTCACCCGTGCAAGTTTCCTTCAGCCTTATACCGATCAGAAGTATTGCTCTTTTGAGGTAAGGGATAGTAAGGGATTTTAAGGGTTGTTATGTTTTTTAGTTTCATAATTTTTCTGACCTTCAAAAATTCTGGAAAAATTTGAAACGATATTTTGATGAGTTTTCTTGATTGTGTCCAAAAATGGTGATTTTTGGATGTATAGATTAAGAGTTATGAATTTTATGAGAAAAGATTATTTTAAAAGTAACCGCTTATAACTCCTTGTGGTTAACTCCAAAATTGATGAAATTTTTATTGGGAGTACATGTATATGATAGAAGTATACTCTGTAAATTTCAGAATTTTTGGACAAAAGTACAATTTTTGATAAATGTCTAAATATTCGGCTGTTTTGGCCATATGAAAAATAGTAAATGATTTTTAAAAATTCTGAGAAAAATATATGTTCACTATGGGACTATATTATGCTAAATCCCATAAAAAAAATATTTTTGAAACTGATTTGGTATTTTTCATGAAAATAGTCTAGTTATGAGTAAATGAATTAAATATGTTTTGTGAAGTAAAAAAATTGGAAAATAAGATTTTATGACTTGAGAATCCTATATGAGGTATATGTAAATTTTTGATGAGGGTTTTGGTTATTGGTGATGAAATCTTATGAGTTTGGCATTTTAGAATGATTAAATGCATTATTTAGTAGAGTGTAAATAATTAAAATAAATTATTTATAAGTTTAAGAAATGTTATTCTTTTAATATCATTATACCGAAATATTAGTATAGATTTTATTGTGGAATTTCTACCTTTTTGTATCGGGGTTACTATTCATGAGTTATTATTCACGTGTTACTATTCACGAGTTACTATTCACGGGTACTATTCATGACAAAATTGATTTCTTTTTCTGACCAAATTATAGTTGATTTATGAATATTACTTTTGAGATTAAAACTATATGTTGATCATATTATTTTTATTATCATATATAACATTTTTATAACTCTAATGATGATATTCTCTTTTACTTGAGTGTAAAGATGGGTAGATTATTGGTATGATCATGACTAGGGTTATCATTGGCCAGTTGTGCAAAGTTGAATTGGTGACTGGTATGATCATGACCATTAAATTTATAAGTGAATATCTTTAGCTTAAGTGCAAAGGTAAAATGATCAACATGGTTATAATTATTGTTTATATAAATTCTGAAATGATTATATGTTTCTTTGAGATATGAATATATTTGGCCTGTAGTGCAAATATGAACTGTTGATGAATATCTTTGGCCTATAGTGCAAAGATGAATTGTTGATGAATATCTTTGGCCTGTAGTGCAAAGATGATATGTTGTTGAATATCTTTGGCCAGTAGTGCAAAGATGAACAGGTGTTGAGATGAACATGACCAACTGGTACAAATGAATATCTTTGGCCGTAGTGCAAAGATGAAGTTATTAGTATGATTATGAACAGGAACTGTGATTTGGTATAACCATGATCTTTGATGTTTCAGGTAAAGACAGGTGATGAAAATATTCTTCGTCCTGGGTGCGAAGAAAAATTTAGAGTCACAATTATGATTATGAGTTATTCATATGATTGTGGAAAGGAACTGTTGAGTGATGTTACATGGATAAAATATTGTTGGTGGATTTTTAACATGGAGGAGATAATAGACTTTATGGTCTATTTGACTCTTCTAATGGATTGCTCGTTCCGCTGCAACTATGGTTGAAATTTTTATCATTTACCATATGTTCTAAATCTCTGATTTATTATTGATAAATGATATTGATAATTTAATTATCTTTAGTCATGATATTCTTTACTGAGCTAGTTGTGCTCACCCTTTTGCTTCACAATTCCTTTCAGGTAATAAGAGTGTAGCTGGGTCGAGCGAGGGTAACGGGGAAATAGAACGGTGGTCTCTAGCTGTGGAGGTTCTCCCGAAGCATTATAGAAAAGTTCATTTAGTAGTTTTATTTGGTGAATCCAATAGGGTAAGGTGTATCCAACGTTGGAAGGGTGTTTTTGCCACTATCATACAAGATGTCTAACGACGTACAACCTTATGTCATCATAAGACAGGATTGTGCACATCCGCTTGCCGAGTATATCTACAAGCACTACCTATATAATCTTGGTATTTGTTTGAAATATAATTCTCAGTTAGATAATGTGGAGATAATGATAAGTCAAGAGAAGACTCACCATTGGGAAGAATATGATAGTAATCTTCTCGTTTTTCTTTGGGGTCTATTGGGTCAACCAAGGATAATTCTGTGGCCATATGATATCTATCATAACCTAGAAGCATGGCCTCCCATGTACGAAGGTTTCCTTGAGCACTTCTCAAAGATTCTAATTTCTAAAACAGTTTTTGACTATGCCTTTATGTAAGGTGTTATTGTGAGGTGTTGTCCACGGTTGGGACACGTGTCACATTTGGTATATATTTGTATTCAAACTCACAGCATATGTGTTGTTGTATTTTGCACGATAATTGTTGTAATTGTAAGACCCCAACTTTTATAAATAAAGATGAATTTTCTATAAATATCATTTTTGAATATTATGGAGTTAATTTGATATAATGTTATAGTTGTGGGTAATATTTATAAATTTTGCAAAGTACGCAAGTTGTTATATAATATTCGATTGGTCGGGGAATATTCGTTTTAACAGGGAATATTCGTACAACGACACAATCATTGGTGGACCCCACAACGGAATTATTGTCGGATTGAGAAAACGACAAAAATATTTTATTAAAAATAACGGCGGAAGTTTTACCATTGTTACTGTTGAACTACTCGGTAGTAAAAGTACAGTAATACGTGTGGTTGTATAGTAGCACACGGTATTGATTATTAATGCTTATGTGAGAAGCCACTCAGTTTGATTCCATTATTGTCAGTTAATAATATGAATTATTTAGCGATAATGACGTTTTGTTTTATTCGTATTATTAACGTAATAAAACAGAAACATCTTTTTATATAAAACAGAATACTTTGTTAAAGTTATTCTATAAATAGAATATATTATATTTTATTTAAAAGATTTTTCTTTAAATATGGACCGTCAGATTAAAGTAATCAATCTGGACCGTTCATGGATTAGTTACTATGCATTCTATTTTTCTATAAATAGCAGCTCATTCCTTCATTATTTCTTACGAATTCACTAAACTCTATAGAGAGAAACTATAGAGAGAGGGAAGAAGAGTATTCTGCTACTTAACTACTTCCTTATTTCAGCTCGTCTTTAAAACGGTAAGGGATATTATTTATTGTACCTGTAAGGGGTGTTATTCTTTTTTATTCATGAAGAGAACTGTTATTTCATTTCTTATTATTCTGTTGGAATAACCTGTATACGCGGTCTACCCTATACTTGATGACATTCTTCTATTATTCTGTTGGAACATCCTGTCTGTGTGTTTTACACCGGACCTGGTTCCGTTTTTATTATTATTCTGTTGGAACATCCTGTCTGTGTGTTTTACACCGGACCTGGTTCCGTCTTTATTATTATTCTGTCGGAATATCCTGTCTGTGTGTTTTACACCGGACCTGGTTCCATTATTTATTATACTGTTCTTTATTATTCTGTCGGAATATCCTGTCTGTGCGTTTACGCCGGACCTGGTTCCATTATTTATTATTCTGTCGGAATATCCTGTCTGTGCGTTTACGCCGGACCTGGTTCCATTATTTATTATTCTGTTGGAATAACCTGTCTGTGCGGTCTATCGCATGCATGGTGATTTCTTTTGTTATTCCATTCTTTATTATACTCAGTTGGTTAAGTTTTGACTTCTATACTCCATGAAATTTGTGGAATATCCTTGACATTTGCGCTTCATCTAGTATCTATTCATGAAAATATTCTCCTGATCATTCTTGAATTTTACTCCACAAAGCAGTATCATGTTGACAATTTGGACGTTGTTAATTCCTGGATAAATTAATTCTTGAACTTGTTTTATTGAATTCTTATATCATTGTCATCATCCTCATGTTTATAAAATGTTAAAAGTCATCTGTGGCCTGTAGTGCATAGATGGACTTGGTATGATTATGACCAGGGATTATTCGGTATAATCATGACCGTAATGTTACAAATGATGTGGTAAAAGTCCTCATTGGCCCGTAGTGCATTGATGGACAGTTGTTGGCATGATCATGACCATTAATGAATATACGAATATCCTTGGCCGTAGTGCAGGGGTGATTCGATGATGTGAATTATTTTATTAAGCTGAGTCTCAGCGATCACAGTGTTGGAAAATCTTTTAAATCATAAAAGATAGTAGAGTTTATTTTCTACTTGACTCTTTTAATGGATTGCTTGTTCCGCTGCAGTTAAACTTGATGTCTATTATATTTTATCAGTTTAACATTGTTGAAGGCTAATGATAATTTATTCTGCATTATCTTAGTCATAATATTTCTTACTGGGCTAGTTGAGCTCACCCTTTCTTTCACTGTTCTCTTCAGGAAATGAGAACGTAGCTGGGGCAAGTCGGGAAACGGAGTGATGGTCCGAATGATAGTATTAGTTAGTAGTCCTCACTATTCTATGTAATGGTGTGTTAATAAATGTAATGAGGACTCCTTTTGAGTATGAATACTCTCTAGAAGATAATATTTGTATTCAAACTCACAGTTTATGTTTTGTCGTATTGTACACGACAGTTGTATTAGTAAGTTGTATTTGTATTTTGTACTATGTATCTGACGACCCAAGATGGGTGATGTATACCTAATTTTGGGGGCGTCACAGTTGGTATCAGAGCTTAGGGATATGATCCCTGGCTAAGATGTGAGAATAGAACTAGGAGGGGAGAGACGAGGAATTCCTTCGCTAGTATGACCTACCTAAGTTTATTTGCATGGTATTTAATTGGTCGGTCATAATATAAGGATAATATATGACATATCAATTAACTTTTATTTTGTGGCAGTATCTGAAAATGGCATCTGAGAATGTTGAGAATAGCAATGGAGCACAGGCGATTATTGATTCACCACATATCAATAATCAGGATAATGTTCATCAGGAAGGTGACAATCCTCATGCAAACAACAACACTGACCAGATGATGAATGATGGAATGTTCAGAGGTTTTATGCAATTCATGCAACAACAGGTGAAAGCGGCTCCTGTCCACAACGTAGGTGGAAATACTGGAAACTCTCAGGCGGTCACCGCTAAATAGTTTAAGGAGCTGGGACCACCGGAGTTTAAGGGAGAACCCAAACCACTGGTAGCTGAAACATGGATAAAGCAGATCACCAAGATATTTGATGTCTTGGGTTGCTCCGAGGAGCAAAAGGTTCCCTTTGCCGCCTTTATGTTGCGAGGAGAGGCAGATTACTGGTTGGAATCGATAAAACGTACTCAACCTGCCGCACTGAAGATGTCTTGGGAGAAGTTCCAAGAGCTGTTTAACGACAAATACTTTCCCGAGAGTATTCGTCACATGAAGGAGGTGGAGTTTATCAAGTTGGAGCAAAACAATATGACCGTGTCGCAGTACGAAGCCAAGTTTGCTGAGTTGTCCCGGTTTGCGTCCCACTTGGTGGATAATGAAGAGCGAATGATGCGAATGTTTTTGCGAGGTTTGAAACCTGAGATACGTCAACATCTTATTTCTCATAAACTGTATTTGTATTCAGATGTTGTGAATAGGGCTCAGTTAGTGGAGCGCGATAACGAGTCACCGCAACCAAAAGAGGGCAGTAGGCAAAATGATAATACCAGTGAAAGCAGTCATCGAAGCGGTGACAACAAGCGTGGAGGGAATCAACAGGCCAGAAATGGTAACCACTTCGGTGGTAATCAGGGCCAAAATAATAAGAATGGGCATTTCAAGAAGAGGAGATTCAACAATGATGGAAAGACGTCAGCACCAGCACCTGTCGTTAAGGAAGGAGAACGACCACCTATCATATGTTTCAAATGCGGAGGGGAGGGACACATCAGTCCAAACTGCGCGATGCCGTCCAAAGCATATTATAATTGTGGAAGAGAAGGTCATTTAGCCCGATTTTGTCGTTTACCGAAGACAAATTCAGCTAGGATGGAGGCACCAAAGGCCGTCCCAGAAAAGTCAAAACCGGTTGTGCAAGGGAGAGCGTTTGTTGTGAACTCCCAGAAAGCAAGGAACCCGAATGAGGTCATCACGGGTAAGCTTATCATAAACTCTAACGAAGTCTATACTTTATTTGATACCGGTTCTACCCATTCTTTTATTTCTCCTACTTGCGCTCATCGATTAAATTTGATTCCGGAGAAATTAGACTTTGACTTAGCAGTTGAAACTCCATTGGGAGAAACCTTCATTACATCCACGGTTTATAAGTCTTGTTTGGTTCAAGTTGGTACCCACACATTACCTGTCGATCTTATTTCATTAAAAATACTTGCATTTGACGTGATTCTAGGGATTGATTGGTTAACTACTCATCATGCAAAAATTGATTGTTTTCGTAAGGTTGTTAGCTTTCATATTCCTAATCGACCTATTATGCGAATTCAAGCAACCAAACCATTAAAATCAATCGCTGTCATCTCAAGCCATAAAGCTATTCGTTTATTGAAAAACGGATGTCAAGCTTTCTTAGCTCATGTCACAGATCTAAACAAAAATACGTCAGCTTTGAATGATATTTCTGTTGTTAATAAATTTCCTGACGTATTTCCCGAAGAACTTCCTGGCCTACCCCCAGAGCGTGAAATTGAATTTTGTATCGACCTTGAACCCGGTACAAAACCCATTTCCAAAGCCCCATATCGAATGGCTCCTATTGAACTTCAGGAGTTAAAGACCCAACTGCAGGAATTGTTAGACATTGGTTTTATTCGTCCTAGTACTTCTCCTTGGGGTGCTCCTGTTCTGTTCGTAAAGAAGAAAGATGGGAGTATGCGACTTTGTATTGATTATCGGGAGTTGAATCATGTCACCATCAAAAATAGGTACCCATTGCCACGTATTGATGACCTGTTTGACCAGTTGCAAGGAGCACAATTCTTTTCAAAGATCGATCTTCGTTCTGGATATCATCAGCTGAAGGTTAGAACTGAGGATATTCCAAAGACGGCTTTTAGAACTCGGTACGGGCATTATGAATTCCTAGTCATGTCCTTTGGATTGACTAATGCTCCTGCTGCCTTCATGGATATGATGAACCGGGTATTCAAGGAATATTTGGATCACTTTGTGGTCGTCTTTATTGATGACATCCTTATTTATACCAAAAGCCGTGAAGATCATGAGCAACACTTGAGGCTGGTACTCCAAAAGCTTCGTGAATACAAGCTTTATGCCAAGTTGAAGAAATGCGAGTTCTGGCTGGAGGAGGTAGCATTCCTTGGGCACGTAGTATCAAGTCGTGGAATATCGGTTGACCCGGCAAAGATTGAAGCTATTCAAAGCTGGGAGCAACCTAAATCAGTGACCGAAGTACGTAGCTTTCTTGGTTTAGCTGGTTATTATCGGAGATTCGTGGAAGGATTTTCTCGAATCGCTACTCCATTAACTCAGCTGACTCGGAAAGATACAAAGTTCGGTTGGAGCGAAGAATGTGAGCAGAGTTTTCAAGAACTCAAGAGGAGACTCATTTCAGCACCTGTTCTAACAATACCATCTGGCTCGGAGGGATTTGTCATCTACAGTGATGCTTCGAGCAAAGGGTTGGGATGCGTTCTCATGCAACATGGAAAAGTCATAGCCTATGCATCAAGACAACTCAAGGATTATGAGAGGAATTATCCTACTCATGATCTAGAGTTGGCAGCTGTTGTCTTTGCACTTAAAATTTGGAGGCATTACTTGTATGGGGAGAAGGTGGAGATCTTTACGGATCATAAAAGCCTTAAATATTTCTTCACTCAAAAGGAACTCAACATGCGACAACGACGTTGGCTTGAACTGTTGAAAGATTATGATCATACCATTCAATACCATCCTGGAAAAGCGAACGTGGTAGCTGACGCATTGAGTAGAAGATCATATGCAAGTACGAGTGCGATATTATCAACACAAAGGCCCATTTTGTGTGATTTGCAAAGGATGGAGATAGAGTTAAAGACTCCAGGGACCCATGTGATGATGGCGAATATACGAGTAGAACCAACTTTAATCGATAAGGTTAAAGCTGCTCAAGCTACAGACCTGGAGCTGATGCGTATGAGGAAGAAAGTGCAAGAAGGTACTATGCCGGAAGCAAGAATCGATGAAGAAGGAATACTTCGAGTCAACTCCAGACTTTGTGTTCCTAACAACCCTGATTTAAAGTATGAAATCATGATGGAGGCGCACAACACACCGTTCGCAATCCATCCTGGAAGTACCAAAATGTATCATGATCTTCGTCATACATTTTGGTGGAGCAATATGAAGAGAGAGATAGCGCTGTTTATCTCAAGGTGTCTAACTTGTCAACGAGTCAAAGCGGAGCATCAAGTACCAAAAGGTCCATTGCAACCACTTAAAATTCCAGAATGGAAGTGGGAGCACATTACCATGGATTTCGTTACCGGTCTTCCTAAGGTTTCTCAAGGTATAGATGCGATTTGGGTCATTGTTGATAGATTGACCAAGTCTGCTCATTTCTTACCGATACGAGAAACTTATACACTTGAACGTCTTGCTCGTATGTACATAAACGAGATTGTAAGACTGCATGGTATGCCAGTATCCATAGTTTCTGATCGAGACCCAAGATTCACTTCACGATTTTGGGTTAGTTTACAAAAAGCTATGGGCACAGATTTACGATTTAGTTCAGCATATCATCCTCAGACGGACGGACAATCAGAGAGGACTATTCAAACTCTTGAAGATCTATTAAGACTCTGTGTCTTTGACTTCAGGGGAAGTTGGGACAAGTTCTTACCATTGGTGGAGTTTTCCTACAACAACAGTTATCAAGCAAGTATTGGCATGGCTCCATTCGAAGCATTGTATGGAAGAAAATGTCGTTCTCCAGTATGCTGGGATGAGGTGGGTGAAGCAACGTTGTTGGGACCGGAGTTGGTACGTATGACTACAGAAAAGATTCAAACAATCCGACAACGTATAAAAACCTCACAAGATCGACAAAAGAGTTATGCTGATCTTCATCGAAAGGACGTGGAATTTGATGTAGGAGATCATGTGTTCTTACGTGTTGCTCCATGGAAAGGAGTTACGAGATTTGGAAAGAGAGGAAAGCTCAATCCTCGATTCATCGGTCCATTTTTAATCCTCGATCGAGTAGGAACTGTGGCTTATAGACTCGCTTTACCGCCAAGTATGTCTCGTGTTCATAACGTTTTTCACATATCCATGTTACGCAAATATGTGGAAGACCCGAACCACATTATTGAGTTAGAACCGGACGAAATAGCGGAGGATTTGACGTATGAAGAAGTTCCTGTTCAAATCTTGGATAAGAAGGAACATATTCTACGCTCCAAGGTTATACCTCCAGTCAAAGTTTTGTGGAGAAACCACGATGTTGAGGAAATGACTTGGGAGTTAGAATCTGAAATGAAATCAAAGTATCCTTACCTCTTCGACATACCAGGTATGTACCCTAATTTTTAGGGCGAAATTTCATAAGAAGGGGAGGTTGTAAGACCCCAACTTTTATAAATAAAGATGAATTTTCTATAAATATCATTTTTGAATATTATGGAGTTAATTTGATATAATGTTATAGTTGTGGGTAATATTTATAAATTTTGCAAAGTACGCAAGTTGTTATATAATATTCGATTGGTCGGGGAATATTCGTTTTAACAGGGAATATTCGTACAACGACACAATCATTGGTGGACCCCACAACGGAATTATTGTCGGATTGAGAAAACGACAAAAATATTTTATTAAAAATAACGGCGGAAGTTTTACCATTGTTACTGTTGAACTACTCGATAGTAAAAGTACAGTAATACGTGTGGTTGCATAGTAGCACACGGTATTGATTATTAATGCTTATGTGAGAAGTCACTCAGTTTGATTCCATTATTGTCAGTTAATAATATGAATTATTTAGCGATAATGACGTTTTGTTTTATTCGTATTATTAACGTAATAAAACAGAAACATCTTTTTATATAAAATAGAATACTTTATTAAAGTTATTCTATAAATAGAATATATTATATTTTATTTAAAAGATTTTTCTTTAAATATGGACCGTCAGATTAAAGTAATCAATCTGGACCGTTCATGGATTAGTTACTATGCATTCTATTTTTCTATAAATAGCAGCTCATTCCTTCATTATTTTTTACGAATTCACTGAACTCTATAGAGAGAAACTATAGAGAGAGGGAAGAAGAGTATTCTGCTACTTAACTACTTCCTTATTTCAGCTCGTCTTTAAAACGGTAAGGGATATTATTTATTGTACCTGTAAGGGGTGTTATTCTTTCTTATTCATGAAGAGAACTGTTATTCCATTTCTTATTATTCTGTTGGAATAACCTGTATACGCGGTCTACCCTATACTTGATGACATTCTTCTATTATTCTGTTGGAACATCCTGTCTGTGTGTTTTACACCGGACCTGGTTCCGTTTTTATTATTATTCTGTTGGAACATCCTGTCTGTGTGTTTTACACCGGACCTGGTTCCGTCTTTATTATTATTCTGTCAGAATATCCTGTCTGTGTGTTTTACACCGGACCTGGTTCCATTATTTATTATACTGTTCTTTATTATTCTGTCGGAATATCCTGTCTGTGCGTTTACGCCGGACCTGGTTCTATTATTTATTATTCTGTCGGAATATCCTGTCTGTGCGTTTACGCCGGACCTGGTTCCATTATTTATTATTCTGTTGGAATAACCTGTCTGTGCGGTCTATCGCATGCATGGTGATTTCTTTTGTTATTCCATTCTTTATTATACTCAGTTGGTTAAGTTTTGACTTCTATACTCCATGAAATTTGTGGAATATCCTTGACATTTGCGCTTCATCTAGTATCTATTCATGAAAATATTCTCCTGATCATTCTTGAATTTTACTCCACAAAGCAGTATCATGTTGACAATTTGGACGTTATTAATTCCTGGATAAATTAATTCTTGAACTTGTTTTATTGAATTCTTATATCATTGTCATCATCCTCATGTTTATAAAATGTTAAAAGTCATCTGTGGCCTGTAGTGCATAGATGGACTTGGTATGATTATGACCAGGGATTATTCGGTATAATCATGACCGTAATGTTACAAATGATGTGGTAAAAGTCCTCATTGACCCGTAGTGCATTGATGGACAGTTGTTGGCATGATCATGACCATTAATGAATATACGAATATCCTTGGCCGTAGTGCAGGGGTGATTCGATGATGTGAATTATTTTATTAAGCTGAGTCTCAGCGATCACAGTGTTGGAAAATCTTTTAAATCATAAAAGATAGTAGAGTTTATTTTCTACTTGACTCTTTTAATGGATTGCTTGTTCCGCTGCCGTTAAACTTGATGTCTATTATATTTTATCAGTTTAACATTGTTGAAGGCTAATGATAATTTATTCTGCATTATCTTAGTCATAATATTTCTTACTGGGCTAGTTGAGCTCACCCTTTCTTTCACTGTTCTCTTCAGGAAATGAGAACGTAGCTGGGGCAAGTCGGGAAACGGAGTGATGGTCCGAATGATAGTATTAGTTAGTAGTCCTCACTATTCTATGTAATGGTGTGTTAATAAATGTAACGAGGACTCCTTTTGAGTATGAATACTCTCTAGAAGATAATATTTGTATTCAAACTCACAGTTTATGTTTTGTCGTATTGTACACGACAGTTGTATTAGTAAGTTGTATTTGTATTTTGTACTACGTATCTGACGACCCAAGATGGGTGATGTATACCTAATTTTGGGGGCGTCACAGTAATAGAGTTGTAGTTATTTTCTGTACCATGTATTTGACGACTCAGAATGGGTTGGATGGAATGGACCTATTTTGGGGTCGTTACATTTGGTATCAGAGCTTAGGGATATGATCTCTGGCGGGGATCGGGGAATACAACTAGGAGGGGAGAGACGAGTAAATCCTTCGCTAGTGTGTCCTACCTAAGCTTATTTGTTGGTCAGTCATACTATCGGGATATGATGTGATATGTTAATTTGTTAAATTAACCTTTGTTTTTGAAGCTGTATTCTAGAATGATATCTGAAATATAGGAGATGAGCAATGGAGAAATCATGATGACAGGAAAGATGGAATCTGAAATGAAAGCAAGGTATTCTCAACTTTTTGAAATACTAGGTACGCAAATTTCGAGGACGAAATTTCATAAGTAGGGGAGATTGTAAGACCCCGAATTTTATGAAATAAAAGTATTCAATTTTTCTTATAATTACGATTCAGTAAATGGTTAAATTGATAAAAAGTTAAAGCTAAAGGTGATATATGAATTTTTTTAAAATAAGCAAGTGGTTATAAAATAATCATTGTTGTCGGGGAATATTTGTTTGGTCGTGAAATATTCTTTCTGTCGGGAAATATTCGTACGACGTCGCAGCTATTTGTGGGCCCCATAACGAATAACTGTCGGATGAAGATAACGACAAAAATTGAGTTTTTATAATTAACGGTGTAGTTGTTACCGTTAACACTATTGGAATACCCGGTGGTTAAAATACAGTAATACGTGTTATTGCACAGTAGCACACGGTATTGCATAGTATTTTTGAAATTATTGATTCTTACGTAAGAAGGCACTACTCAATAATTGTTACAGTAATTAATGTTCAATATTTTATTTTATTGATTCAATAATTGCTACGTTGAAATTTTATATTATTGTTGTTCAATAATTGTCACTGCACAGTATTTCCCATTATCAGATCAATAATTTATATTATTTGAATAATATTATTAGATAGCATTATTGGCAATGTCTAGAAAGTTCTGTCTAAGGAGAGGTTTGGTCACCTAATTACGCGCCAATAAGGGTAAATCTTTATTGGAAAGCCCTCTCTTTCTTGGGAACGGCCTGGTTGTCATAAATGTGTTTCTGTAATATTATTTGTTATTATTGATTCATATGATAAGGAAATATTTATTTTATGTGGATATAAATGAGGGATATATTTTTGTGGTTAAAAATGAAGGAGTTAATGTTGAGGTTTTTATCAGTATTTTTGTCGGAATGGAGGTATTAAAAATCAGGGTTTTTGAGATATTTTGCGGGGGTTATAATTTTTAATCCGACCATTGGATCGTTGTAATTTTTGGATATGTTATACATATAAGTTGAGTATATGTCCACAAATTTTGAACCGTTAAAAATGAACGAAAGATTTGTTATGAATTTTACGAGATGACTGGTTCAGAAATTGTTGAATTTTCGGAGTTTATCATTTTGGTGGAAAATTCTAGAATTGGTGGGCCCCACTCTTGGTTGGTGAAGAAATGTGCTGAGATTTTTATTCAAATATGGTGGGTGGGAATAGTAGAAGGTAAAGCCATCAGGTTGCAGGTTAAGTCTGCTTCGGCGTGCTAACATTTTCCTATAAATAGAGGGCTAAGTTAGAATTGAAAAATACACCAGAATTCATAAGTTTTCTCTCTTTCTCTCTCTAGATTATTGAGTATATTTTGTGGGTATTTAGATACTCTGTGAGTTTCTATTCATCCGTGCAAGTTTCCTTCAGCCTTATATCGATCAGAAGTATTGCTCTTTTGAGGTAAGGGATAGTAAGGGATTTTAAGGGTTGTTATGTTTTTTTAGTTTCATAATTTTTCTGACCTTCAAAAATTCTGGAAAAATTTGAAATGATATTTTGATGAGCTTTCTTGATTGTGTCCAAAAATGGTGATTTTTGGATGTATAGATTAAGAGTTATGAATTTTATGAGAAAAGATTATTTTAAAAGTAACCGTTTATAACTCCTTGTGGTTAACTCCAAAATTGATAAAATTTTTATTGGGAGTACATGTATATGATAGAAGTATACTCTGTAAATTTTAGAATTTTTGGACAAAAGTACAATTTTTGATAAATGTCTAAATATTCGGCTATTTTGGCCATATGAAAAATAGTAAATAACTTTTAAAAATTTTGAGAAAAATATATGTTCACTATAGGACTATATTATGCTAAATCCCATAAAAAAAATATTTTTGGAACTGATTTGGTATTTTTTATGAAAATAGTCTAGTTATGAGTAAATGAATTAAATATGTTTTGTGAAGTAAAAAAATTGAAAAATAAGATTTTATGACTTGAGAATCCTATGTGAGGTATATGCAGATTTTTGATAAGGGTTTTGGTTATTGGTGATGAAATCTTATGAGTTTGGCATTTTAGAATGATTAAATGCATTATTTAGTAGAGCGTAAATAATTAAAATAAATTATTTATAAGTTTAAGAAATGTTATTCTTTTAATATCATTATACCGAAATATTAGTATAGATTTTATTATAGAATTTCTACCTTTTTGTATCGGGATTACTATTCATGAGTTATTATTCATGAATTACTATTCACGAGTTACTATTCACGGGTACTATTCATGACAAAATTGATTTCTTTTCCTGACCAAATTATAGTTGATTTATGAATATTACTTTTGAGATTAAAACTATATGTTGATCATATTATTTTTTTATCATATATAATATTTTTATAACTCTAATGATGATATTCTCTTTCACTTGAGTGTAAAGATGGGTAGATTATTGGTATGATCATGACTAGAGTTATCTTTGACCAGTTGTGGAAAGTTGAATTGGTGACTGGTATGATCATGACCATTAAATTTATAAGTGAATATCTTTAGCTTAAGTGCAAATGTGAAATGATCAACATGGTTATAATTATTGTTTATATAAATTCTGAAATGATTATATGTTTCTTTGAGATATGAATATATTTGGCCTGTAGTGCAAATATGAACTGTTGATGAAAATCTTTGGCCTGTAGTGCAAAGATGAACAGGTGTTGAGATGAACGTGACCAACTGGTACAAATGAATATCTTTGGCCGTAGTGCAAAGATGAAGTTATTAGTATAATTATGAACAGGAACTGTGCTTTGGTATAACTATGATCTTTGATGTTTCAGGTAAAGACAGGTGATGAAAATATTCTTCGTCCTGGGTGCGAAGAAAAATTTAGAGTCACAATTATGATTATGAGTTATTCATATGATTGTGGAAAGGAACTGTTGAGTGATGTTACATGGATAAAATATTGTTGGTGGATTTTTAACATGGAGGAGATAATAGACTTTATGGTCTATTTGACTCTTCTAATGGATTGCTCGTTCCGCTGCAACTATGGTTGAAATTTTTATCATTTACCATATGTTCTAAATCTCTGATTTATTATTGATAAAGGCTATTGATAATTTAATTATCTTTAGTCATGATATTCTTTACTGAGCTAGTTGTGCTCACCCTTTTGCTTCACAATTCCTTTCAGGTAATAAGAGTGTAGTTGGGTCGAGCGAGGGTAACGGGAAAATAGAACGGTGGTCTCTAGCTGTGGAGGTTCTCCCGAAGCAGTATAGAAAAGTTCATTTAGTAGTTTTATTTGGTGAATCCAATAGGGTAAGGTGTATCCAACGTTGGAAGGGTGTTTTTGCCACTATCATACAAGATGTCTAACGACGTACAACCTTATGTCATCATAAGACAGGATTGTGCACATCCGTTTGCCGATTATATCTACAAGCACTACCTATATAATCTTGGTGTTTGTTTGAAGTATAATTATCAGTTAGATAAAGTGGAGATAATGATAAGTCATGAGAAGACTCACCATTGGGAAGAATATGATAGTAATCTTCTCGTTTTTCTTTGGGGTCTATTGGGTCAACCAAGGATAATTCTGTGGCCATATGATATCTATCATAACCTAGAAGCATGGCCTCCCATGTACGAAGGTTTCCTTGAGCACTTCCCAAAGATTCTAATTTCTAAAACAGTTTTTGACTATGCCTTTATGTAAGGTGTTACTGTGAGGTGTTGTCCACGGTTGGGACATGTGTCACATTTGGTATATATTTGTATTCAAACTCACAGCATATGTGTTGTATTTTGTACGATAATTGTTGTAATAGAGTTGTAGTTGTTTTTTGTACCATGTATTTGACGACCCAGAATGGGTTGGATGGAATGGACCTATTTTGGGGTCGTTACATTTGGTATCAGAGCTTAGGGATATGATCTCTGACGGAGATCGGGGAATACAACTAGGAGGGGAGAGACGAGTAAATCCTTCGCTAGTGTGTCCTACCTAAGCTTATTTGTTGGTCAGTCATACTATCGGGATATGATGTGATATGTTAATTTGTTAAATTAACCTTTATTTTTGAAGCTGTATTCTAGAATGATATCTGAAATACAGGAGATGAGCAATGAAGAAATCATGATGACAGGAAAGGTAGAATCTGAAATGAAAGCAAGGTATTCTCAACTCTTCGAAATACCAGGTACGCAAATTTCGAGGACGAAAGTTCATAAGTAGGGGAGATTGTAAGACCCCGAATTTTATGAAATAAAAGTATTCAATTTTTCTTATAATTAAGATTCAGTAAATGGTTAAATTGATAAAAAGTTAAAGCTAAAGGTGATATATGAATTTTTTTTAAAATAAGCAAGTGGTTATAAAATAATCATTGTTGTCGGGGAATATTCGTTTGGTCGTGGAATATTCTTTCTGTCGGAGAATATTCGTACGATGTCGCAGCTATTTGTGGGCCACATAACGAATAACTGTCGGATGAAGATAACGACAAAAATTGAGTTTTTATAATTAACGACGTAGTTGTTACTGTTAACACTGTTAGAATAGCCGGTGGTTAAAATACAGTAATACGCGTTATTGCATAGTAGCACACGGTATTGCATAGTATTTTTGAAATTATTGATTCTTACGTAAGAAGGCACTACTCAATAATTGTTACAGTAATTAATGTTCAATATTTATTTTATTGATTCAATAATTGCTACGTTGAAATTTTATATTATTGTTGTTCAATAATTGTCACTGCACAATATTTCCCATTGTCAGATCAATAATTTATATTATTTGAATAATATTATTAGATAACATTATTGGCAATGTCTAGAAAGTTCTGTCTAAGGAGAGGTTTGGTCACCTAATTGCGCGCCAATAAGGATAAATCTTAATTGGAAAGCCCCCTCTTTCCTGGGAACGGTCTGGTTGTCATAAATGTGTTTTTGTAATATTATTTGTAATTATTGATTCATATGATAAGGAAATATTTATTTTATGTGGATATAAATGAGGGATATATTTTTGTGGTTAAAAATGAAGGAGTTAATGTTGAGGTTTTTATCAGTATTTTTATCGGAATGGAGGTATTAAAAATCAGGGTTTTTGAGATATTTTGCGGGGGTTATAATTTTTAATCCGACCGTTGGATCGTTGTAATTTTTGGATATGTTATACATATATAAGTTTTGTATATGTCCACAAATTTTGAACCGTTAAAAATGAACGAATGATTTGTTAAGAATTTTACGAGATGACTGATTCAGAAATTGTTGAATTTTCGGAGTTTATCATTTTGGTGGAAAATTCTAGAATTGGTGGGCCCCACTCTTGGTTGGTGAAAAAATGTGCTGAGATTTTTATTCAAATGTGGTGGGTGGGAATAGTAGCAGGTAAAGCCATCAGGTTGCAGGTTAAGTCTGCTTCGGCGTGCTAACATTTTCCTATAAATAGAGGGCTAAGTTAGAATTGAAAAATACACCAGAATTCATAAGTTTTCTCTCTTTCTCTCTCTAGATTATTGAGTGTATTTTGTGGGTATTTAGATACTCTGTGAGTTTCTATTCACCCGTGCAAGTTTCCTTCAGCCTTATACCGATCAGAAGTATTGCTCTTTTGAGGTAAGGGATAGTAAGGGATTTTAAGGGTTGTTATGTTTTTTAGTTTCATAATTTTTCTGACCTTCAAAAATTCTGGAAAAATTTGAAACGATATTTTGATGAGTTTTCTTGATTGTGTCCAAAAAATGGTGATTTTTGGATGTATAGATTAAGAGTTATGAATTTTATGAGAAAAGATTATTTTAAAAGTAACCGCTTATAACTCCTTGTGGTTAACTCCAAAATTGATGAAATTTTTATTGGGAGTACATGTATATGATAGAAGTATACTCTGTAAATTTCAAAATTTTTGGACAAAAGTACAATTTTTGATAAATGTCTAAATATTCGGCTGTTTTGGCCATATGAAAAATAGTAAATGACTTTTAAAAATTCTGAGAAAAATATATGTTCACTATGAGACTATATTATGCTAAATCCCATAAAAAAAATATTTTTGGAACTGATTTTGTATTTTTCATGAAAATAGTCTAGTTATGAGTAAATGAATTAAATATGTTTTGTGAAGTAAAAAAATTGGAAAATAAGATTTTATGACTTGAGAATCCTATATGAGGTATATGCAGATTTTTGATGAGGGTTTTGGTTATTGGTGATGAAATCTTATGAGTTTGGCATTTTAGAATGATTAAATGCATTATTTAGTAGAGCGTAAATAATTAAAATAAATTATTTATAAGTTTAAGAAATGTTATTCTTTTAATATCATTATACCGAAATATTAGTATAGATTTTATTATTGAATTTCTACCTTTTTGTATTGGGGTTACTATTCATGAGTTATTATTCATGAGTTATTATTCACGAGTTACTATTCACGGGTACTATTCATGATAAAATTGATTTCTTTTTCTGACCAAATTATAGTTGATTTATGAATATTACTTTTGAGATTAAAACTATATGTTGATCATATTATTTTTATTATCATATATAACATTTTTATAACTCTAATGATGATATTCTCTTTCACTTGAGTGTAAAGATGGGTAGATTATTGGTATGATCATGACTAGGGTTATCTTTGGCCAATTGAGCAAAGTTGAATTGGTGGCTGGTATGATCATAACCATTAAATTTATAAGTGAATATCTTTAGCTTAAGTGCAAAGGTGAAATGATCAACATGATTATAATTATTGTTTATATAAATTTTGAAATGATTATATGTTTCTTTGAGATATGAATACATTTGGCATGTAGTGCAAATATAACCTGTTGATGAATATCTTTGGCCTGTAGTGCAAAGATGACATGTTGTTGAATATCTTTGGCCAGTAGCGGTGTTGAGATGAACATGACAAACTGGTACAAATGAATATCTTTGGCCGTTGTGCAAAGATGAAGTTATTAGTATGATTATGAACAGGAACTGTAATTTGGTATAACCATGATCTTTGATGTTTCAGGTAAAAACAGGTGATGAAAATATTCTTCGTCCTGGGTGCGAAGAAAAATTTAGAGTCACAATTATGATTATGAGTTATTCATATGATTGTGGAAAGGAACTGTTGAGTGATGTTACATGGATAAAATATTGTTGGTGGATTTTTAACATGGAGGAGATAATAGACTTTATGGTCTATTTGACTCTTCTAATGGATTGCTCGTTCCGCTGCAACTATGGTTAAAATTTTTATCATTTACCATATGTTCTAAATCTCTGATTTATTATTGATAAAGGCTATTGATAATTTAATTATCTTTAGTCATGATATTCTTTACTAAGCTAGTTGTGCTCACCCTTTTGCTTTACAATTTCTTTAAGGTAATAAGAGTGTAGCTGGGTCGAGCGAGGGTAACGGGGAAATAGAACGGTGGTCTCTAGCTACGGAGGTTCTCCCGAAGCAGTATAGAAAAGTTCATTTAGTAGTTTTATTTGGTGAATCCAATAGGGTAAGGTGTATCCAACATTGGAAGGGTGTTTTTGCCACTATCATACAAGATGTCTAACGACGTACAACCTTATGTCATCATAAGACAGGATTGTGCACATCCGCTTGCCGAGTATATCTACAAGCACTACCTATATAATCTTGGTGTTTGTTTGAAGTATAATTCTCAGTTAGATACAGTAGAGATGATGATAAGTCAAGAGAAGACTCACCATTGGGAAGAATATGATAGTAATCTTCTCGTTTTTCTTTGGGGTCTATTGGGTCAACCAAGGATAATTCTGTGGCCATATGATATCTATCATAACCTAGAAGCATGGCCTCCCATGTACAAAGGTTTCCTTGAGCACTTCCCAAAGATTCTAATTTCTAAAACAGTTTTTGACTATACCTTTATGTAAGGTGTTACTGTGAGGTGTTGTCCACGGTTGGGACATGTGTCACATTTGGTATATATTTGTATTCAAACTCACAGCATATGTGTTTTTATATTTTGTACGACAATTGTTGTAATAGAGTTGTAGTTGTTTTCTGTACCATGTATTTGACGACTCAGAATGGGTTGGATGGAATGGACCTATTTTGAGGTCGTTACATCAAATGTATGAGTTCTACAAATTGAAACAATAAAATAATTGGGTAAAATATACATGTTACCCCTAAACTTTAGGTATTTTGGGTATTGAGTCCCTTTCTGTTCAAAAATTTGGATGTTGAGAGGTATTTTTGGGTATTGACCTGCTGACGTGTCACACGTGGCGCTTACATGGCATACGTGGCATCTTGACGTGGATTCGAACTGCCAAAGATTCGAACTCAAAAACCTCAATTTGAAATATTGATCATAAGACCACCCGAGCACCACGGGCCTAACTGTTAGTTTTACTCAAGGATTTACCTTTATGACAAAACAATTCATTTCCCCCAGATTATTAAAAGACAAAAGATGTTTGAAGACAATAAAATATATCTCAAGATTTCATTGTCAATTTTTAGTCTTTATCTTTACCTTTCGCTTTCTCTAAACCTCTCACCTGAACATAGAGAAGGAAAAGCTAGGGTTTATTAGCTTTCGTCAAATTGGGTATTTATACTGGTTATTTGAATCGATAATCGAAGGATCCAAATATTATTTATGGTGGGGAGATGGTGTAAGTGTCTCGAAATCCCCCTTTATTTCCCTTTATTTGTTTACTGATGTCGCCCCTTTATTCCTCTTCATCTGTCTATTGTGGCCTCTTTATTCCCTTTCATCTGTTTGTTGTCGCTGCTTTAATCCACTTCACATGTCTATTGTCGTCCCTTTTATGAGATTTGTTTGTTTGTTATTATATTTTTGCTTTATTTGTTTGGGTCTTATGTTGTGGTCCTACTGTTGTCTAACATTTTATTGTCTCCCCTGTATCTGTTGTCCATCTTTTGGTTCCATAGTCAAGCATTTTATTGTAGATTATTTATTGGTAGTGGAACTTCACCCTAGATATTATTTATTATATTTTTTCAATCCGTAGCTTTTGTCTTTGGATTCCATAGTCAAGCATTTTTGTAGTCCTGATGCCTATTATAATAATAATAAAATGTTATTTAATTCATGTTTATGATATTTTAGTGTAGATCCTTGGTAGTGGAACTCCACCATGGGGTTTATTTGGGTTACATCCTATTTTCCATTATGATTTTGGGAAAATTGATAAGTTTGAATTCGATTTTGAGAAGCTGAAGAAAAGGTGTGAGGGTTTTGGGTACGATGATGTCATTGGTTTATATTACAGATTGCCTAGAACTATATTTTGTGGGCATTTTGCAAATCTTGCAAATGATGATGACCTAAATATAATGTTAGATGATGTTGTAGATTATGAATATGTTGAGATTTATCTTGAACATGATTGTGAAGGGGGTAAACAGGTTACACATGCTGCACAACCTAAGCAGGGAAGGGATAGGGATAAACAGGCTAAGAAGGTTAGTTTGTCCACAAATATTGGTTATGATGGTGATGTGGTGGTGGAAGAAAATAGTGAGGACTCAAGTTCTTCTAGTGATAGTGATATTCTTGATAAAGAGGAAGAAGAAATATTTCTAACTGATGATGAAGAAGTAATTAAGGCAAGAAAAAAACTAGAGAATATAAAGAGCAGAATTAAAAATAAAAAGAACTTAATGATGAACCAAACATTGAGCCAAGATCAAACAGCTAACAACCAAGAACCAGAAAAAAAACATTGAGTAACATCAAACAGGTGGCAATACTATTGAGGTAGAAGAACAAGGTTATGAGAATGATGATGATACTAATTATAGTGAAACAGATAGTGATAATTCTAAAAATTATGACTCTGATAAAGTAGAAAATGACAGCCTTGAAGAAGCTGACTTTGAGGATGATACACTTGTATGGTGGCAAAACCCTTTCCCAATGTATAACCCCAACATCAAAATTATGGGGACAAAGTTAGAGTTAGGAATGTTATTTGCAAACAAGAAAGAATTCAAGACTGCAGTAATTCATTGGTCATTAACAAAAGGTTTTGATTTAAAATTTTTGAAAAATGAAAAACATAGGGTCAAAGGGAAGTCCTGTGAAAGTATGAGGAAGTAAAGTTCAGTTTCAATCAACTTTTCAGCTTAGAACAATGAGGAAATGAAACAGATATTCAAAAACTTTAGTGAGTAGGTAGGTTACCGTTAAGTGGTTAACAAAGAATTTGAATACAAAACTTAAAGAATTTGGGAATTGGAGATTGGTTGATAATCAAGCTTATGTAAAGAAAACCTTTCTAGTTAATGAGTCAGTCGACAAATGTTATAGGGCTAGAAAGTTTACTTTGCAAGAGTTAATGGTGAACATAAAAGAACACTATGCCAAGTTGCATAGATATGTTGAGGAGTTAAGAAGGTCAAGTCCTGGGATTACAATTGACTTATATCAAGTCTTTCATTCTGTTGCACCTGAATTTAGAGGACTTTATATTGGATTTAAGGCTTTTAGTGTTGGTACGCTTGCTGGTTGTAAGAAAATAATTGGACTAGATGATTGCTTTCTAAAAGGGTGTTGCAGTGGGCAGCTTTTGAGTGCTGTAGCTAGAGATGAAAACAAACAAATGTTTCCAATCTCTTGGGCAATTTTAGAGGGAGAAAATAGAGACTCATGGGAATAATTTTTGGGCTTTCTTAAAAATGACCTGAAGTTAGAAGATGGTGAAGGGTGAACCTTCATTAGTTATTAACAAAAGGTAAATATAAACTTGTTATTTTTTATACATGTTATACATTAACTGATAGCGACTAATACATGTTATATATTAAATTATTATTTGTGTTTGTATTGCAGGGATTTGAGGGTGCATTAACTTATCTTTTTCCTTTCTCAGAAACTAGAAATTGTGCAATGCATTTTTATGCCAATCTAAGAAAGAGGTATATAGGTATAGCTTTGAAGAAAACTTTCTAGAGGGCTGTAAAATCAACAAATACTATCGATTTCAAGGATGAGATGGAAAAAATTAAGGAGTTAGATGAAGGGGCTTTTGATTTCTTGATGGCTAGGAGTCCTAGGAAATGGTGCAAGGCATTTTTCAAGATTGATATAAAGTGTGACATTATGGACAACAACCTATGTGAGTGTTTTAATGGGTACATAATTCAATCAAGAAGCAAGCCACTAATTGAATTATTGGAAGACATCAGACAACTATTAATAACTAGGCTACAACAAAAGAGAGATATAGCCATCAACAAGAAATGGGACATTTGTCCTAGGCCAAAAAAAATTATTGACAACAACATTGATGAATGCTGTTAATATGTTATGTTATATAATGGCGATCTATAGTTTGAGGTGATGTCTAGGATTGCACTTGATGGATACACAATAGGTTTGAAACTTTGCACATGTGCTTGTAAGGCTTGGGATCTCAGTGGAATTCCTTGTGCACATGCATGTGCTGTTATGTTCTATATGAGATACAAACCTGCAGATTATGTATCAGACTAGTTTAGGGTACAAACATATGTGAGAGCATATTCAATAATGTTGAGGGTGGTTAGAGGGGAGAGATTTTGGCCAAGAGTAAATGTCACTCCACCATTACCTCCTCCATTAAAATCACTAAGAGGAATACCACAAAAAATGAGAAGGAGGGAGATGCACGAGGAGTCAAGTGTAGTAAGTTAAAACAACAAGAAAAAAAGTAATTCATACAAATTATCTAGGTGAAGGCACAATTATGGTATGCAATACTTGCAAGATAGCTGGCCACAATCGTCTCACATGCAAGTTACCTACACAAACAACACAAACAAATGAAAGTTTTATTCCAATTAATATATTTGTATTTACAAATCATTATAAATGTTAGTTTAAATCGTTATAACTATTAGTTTAATTTTGTACAAACACAATCATTTTGAGGGTTTTTTCAATGGATTGACTCTATCAACATGTTAGAGGATGCTGAGAAATCTTCGGGTCTGTTGAATTTGAACAACATTGAAATTGTGCTATAGGCGATGAAGGACAAAGCTCATGACTTGGAAGTGCAAGTATCGAAAATGGAAAAAAAGAAAGTCAAATTGAAGAATGATTTGAAGTGTTTAAAAGAAGAAATAAGGAATTTACAAACTAGGGAGAAGTTGTTGATACTTGTAATTGGGGTGTTTTTTGTTTTGTGTTTGAGCATGTTAAAAAGCATGTTATATTTTTAGTTGTATTAATGTTTATAAAAAATTAACTTTTAACTCGTGATGTTTTGGATAATTCTGTTAATGTAGACTCATGATGTTTGGATAATTGTGTTTCGTTGAATTGCTATTAAGTAAAATAGAGCATTGAATGGTTTGGGACATTCTTGTTTCTTTGAATTGTTAATGAGCAAAATAGATCATTTACTAATGGCTTGGGACTGATATGTTTTAGTAGTATTTCTTTCTCTAATCTTTGTTCCCTGCAAAATATTCACTATTTTCTATTGACTCAAAAGCCACTCATATTACATTTAGCACCCTGTTTTTTGTCTGCCCTACTTCTCTTTCTTCTTCAAGTATTTTTTTTTAAATTCTGGTTGTTAAAAAATTTGAGATCTACCTCTCCTCTGTTCTTGGTTTCTTCTTTATGGTAATTTAAGTTAAGTCTTAACCCTACACTGTTTGTTTATAAACAAGAGTGTGTCGTAATCAGTATGCTAACTCTGTATTGTTAGAGGAGTTTCAATTTTTATCTAGACAATGACAATAACTAAAACAATTATTGGTTCTATTTTAGTGTGAAAATGAACTTTAAATAATGTGACACAATGGTTCAACTTTCTTTTTCTTGGTACATAGCGGTTTGCCCTTCAAATGATACATTGGTTCAACTTTCATACTGTACAAGTGTAAATCAAATATCTTAAAATCAAATTTGCAAAATATAATGGAAACAAAATCTTAAATTAAACAGTCATGTAACTCTTAAATTAACCAACCATGTGTACAAACAAACTTAAATTAACCAGCCATGTGTATAAAAAAAACTAAACAAGAACTCAAAAGGTTCTTATTAGATTGAATTACTAACACTAATGTACAGGATTTCAAGCATAAAGTACTAACACCATTGTTTAGGATTATAAACTCTTAAAAATCCCATGTGTATCAGTTTTTTTTAGATAAATACAAACACCAAAATACCATAAATAAAAGTCAAATATAGACGGATAATATAAATTACTAGATTGTTATCTTCTACTCTTTGTTCACACTTTCTTGAGTTCCACCAATATTGGGAAAGTTGATTAACACTCCACCTGACTGTCCCTCACCCTCTAGTCTTCCTCCCCCTCTAGTCTCCTTGAAGATGTTATACAAGACTTGAGCCATCAACTAATCCTCTATTTCAATTAAAAAATTATGCGCAACTACCACTCTTATAGCACCAGACATCAATTTTGTGGCCTTGTCCTTATTATTTACTCTTTTTTTGTTAAGTTGTAGTTATCTTTTTAGCCCTTTCTTTTCCTTTCTCATTTTTAGTTGGTACAATACTCATCTTCCCTTTACCTTGCTCATTACCATTTGGTGCAACACTTTTAGGTGGTGGCAAAGGTACTTGAACTGGTGTAATCTTTGGGCCAGCTCCAGCTAAGTAACATCTCCCAGGTGTGGTCTAAAACATATATCATATATCATATATCAATCATACAAAATAGTTAAAACCAATTCTTAAATTCTTCTCAACTTTTATAGCCTACATATAAAATCAACATAAATTGCACAGAATAATGATAGTGGGTCCAGATGCTTTTATCTATATTTCCCAATAGGCTAACACAATACATTTGTAAACTTTATAAACACTCTGGGACACAATCACCCTACTGAATGCAGCTGATCACAACAAAACTAAGAGTATTTTGGACATCCCTAAGTGGAAATCATAATAATGTACACACATACACACACACATGAATGTACATACACACACGCATATGAATATACTTACTAAAATATAAGTGTTGCCAGTTTTTTGGTATAAAAAACAGCCAAACCAGGAGGGACCCATTCTCTTCTTGTAGGCCTCTTAGCATTATTGGGAGCATAGACTAATGGCTTTCTTTTAATTTGTTGTTTTTTCTTTGATATTTGTCTATGTCACATTTGTTTATAAAACCAAAACATAAATCCCCACTCTTAAAAAAATAAAACATGAATAAATAATGATTGAGCCAATAAAATTGAAAATCACATGTTTCTGACTTGAAAATGTATAAACTCCACTATCTCCCTTATCTCCTATGTCAGTTTTATCTTTTCTAACTTGTTCCTAAAATAGGTTACATATGTTTAGTTATTTAACAATTTTAACATAAAACAAAAAAAAATCAGGACAAACCTTGGTTCATTCCTCTTTTCTCCTTTGTTTTGTCTTCTTGCTACTTTCTCCCTTATCTTGTGTAAGTGGTTACTAAAATTGAAAACAAATATTTAATTATTTAACTTAACATAAATATATGTAACATAATATGAAAAAATAAATTGCATACAAAACCTTGTCTTGTTCCCCTTTGCTTCTTTGTTTTCTCTTTTTGTCACTCTCTCCCTTATCTTGTCCAAGTTGTTCCTAAAAATTAAAACAAATAATTTGTAGCATTTAAATTAACATTTATAACCAATAGCAATAGTATATTCAATACAAATATATTAATTGAAATAAAACTTACATTTGTTTGTGTTATTTATGTAGGTAATTTGCATGTGAGACGATTATGGCCAGCTGTCTTGCAAGTACTGCATACCATGATTGTGCCTTTTATAGATAATTTGTATGAAAGACTTTTTCTTACCTTTTTGACTTACTGCACTTGATTCCTCTTGCATCTCCCTCCTTTTCATCTTTTGTGGCCTACCTCTTGGTGTTTTTAATGGAGGAGGTAATGGTGAAGTGACATTAAACCTTGGCCAAAATCTCTCCCCTCTAACCACCCTCAACACTTCTAATATGCTCTCACATATGTTTGTATCCTAAACCAGTCTGATACATAATCTGATGGATTGTATCTCATGTAAAACATAGCTGCACATACATGTGCACGAGGAATTCCATTGAGATTGATAAGTAGTTTTTATACCTACTTATCCGATATCTGTTACTTGAATTAGTTGCTTAAACTCACGTTTCTTAGTTACTATTCATGCATTTTATGTTCATTTTGTAGATTATACGCTTGGGAGCCGTGTGAGCGACTATTGGTATGAAATCACAAAGAATTAGAATGAAATCACAAAGAAAAGAAATCCGGACATTGTTTAGGCTTTCATGTTTATTTCATTTTCTTTGCTTGGAACTTGGATTATATTGTAGAGCTTGTTCTTAGCTTTCTGGAACATCTTGAATCATTCTAATAGGAGTTCGGATGCAAGAGTTATGATCTTTGTACCAACGGACGTTGAACTTCACTGTTTTGGGTGGCCATTTGCATAGCAGTCACTTCCAACCCAATTTCTACCTTCATTTGTCCATTATTTCTCAATTCTTAAAGAATAAAAGTTGTAGAGCTCGTCGATATCTTCAATTTGATAGGTGGAGGGCCTCGTAAATCTTCCCAGATCAAAAGTTATGGCCGTTTTACCAAAGGACACTATAGGAGAAAAAGGATGCCCGTCGGGGAAGGCTTTTACTATACAAAACCCCCGCAGGGGCGGGGGTACAAGCTGTAAAACAATGGGTATGCCAGCCAGGGCGGGTCCCTTAAGCCTTATCGCCCCGGTCGGGGCGAGGGTACGCGCAGAAAAGTGATTTTTTTGTCCGAATTTGGGTTCGAGAAGGATTGGTTCGATCTGATTAACTCAAGGACTTCCAAGAGGACTTAAAGACATATAAAGAGACATATAAAAGGAGGAGAATCATAAGGATTAGGGGACAGAGAGAGGATTTCATTAGATTAGATTAGAGTAGAATAGGAAAAAAATACCCGTTCTTATGAGATTTGGAGATTGAAGCACTTGGAAGCCATTGGAGATCCAGATCAAGAGCGAGACGGAGGTCGAATTTGTCGACAACAGATTCACTTCTTTTCCTTAATCATATTCTTATCTTTTAATGTGTATTTAAGTGTGGATTCTTAGTTTTAATTTAATGAACTAATTCTTTGTTTGAGATTACAATAGATCTTATTGTATAGTTTATTTTAATATGTTTCGCTATCAATTATTATGTTATATTGTGAGAATTGTCTGTTGTGATTTAGATTTAATTGTTTAGTTGATTGGCCATCAATTACCGTGATAATCTATATGAACTCGAGAGATGAAGTTTAAATTTAGATCTGACCATGATAGCATGTGTTTGTGATTTCTGCATAGATGGAATTCATGATTCGTGTTTAGGATAGAGATATGCCTTTACACCATATGTAATCTTATAGATAACTTGTGCTTTAAATCCTTTTTAATTGTAATTCACATAGAGATATAGTGGATTAGTTAATCAGGGTGTCTTGCTTAATTCTATCATCTGTGAATTTAAGTGAGTATGAGTGTTATGCACCGAGAGGTGGTTTTATCTGCTTTAGTGTTCTTGATTAACAATTCAGAATATAGAATAATTGATGAGAAGTGTGTTAACTTAAATGAAGGAATAAGTAAAGTTGTGATTTTATATATCCGTAATCTTAATTTAACTAGTGGAATTTAATTATAGTTTAATTATATATTTTGAAATTCATTCGTTTAAATAAGATTGAGTTGGTTACGGGTTAGTACTTGGTGATTTTTATTAAACAATTCCTCGTGGGAACGATACTCTATTTTTACTTTATTACTTGTTGACCACGTATACATGCGTGTTGTGCGTAATTAAATCTTACCCAACAAGTTTTTGGCGTCGTTGCCGGGGGATTAGTTTAATATTTTTTTGCCAATATTAGCTTCAATCAAATTAGTCTTAATTTAAACATTTTTTTTCTTTTTATTTAATTCTCTCCCTATTTTTCTTTCTTTTCAGGTACCATGGATGGATGCAATTATCAATGGCCATACACAAATATGACTTCACCAAGGGACACATGAATTGATGGACTCAATGTATTTTTTGTATTGTCAGCACAGATTGAGACACTTTCGAGGAAGTTGGACGCTTTTGTAGCACAACGTCGTTAAAGTGTGGCGGTTACTTCTGATTATTGTGCTGGAAATCATTTGAGTCATCAATGCGCCATCAGTTTTGAGCCGGTATAGTGTGGTGGTGATTACCCCAACAATTATGTATATCCCAACAACTATCATCAAGATTGGGGGTATCACCCGGATTCTTCATGGAGTTTTAATTATGAAGATCAATACTCAGCTCCAAATCCAACATACACTTTGGAATTCTCATGTTAACTTCCATTCCAAGAAGAAAAGTTAAGCTTGGAGGAATTCATGTCAAAGATCATAGCAAACCAAGAGGAGAGGATGATGAGTCAAGAAATATCGAGCCACAATTTTCAGCACCAAATGAAACAACTCATCACCACTTCAACCCATGGTCCTCAATACATGGATTCTAATACTGAGACAGATAATTCAGGGGTAGTTGAATTGTTGTCCAAATTCGTAGCATCAAATGAGGAGAGGAGGATTAATCAAGAGTGGTCAATTCAGAATCATCAGAATAAGATAGATCAAATGTTCAAAGCCTTGAACAACTATCCTCAATATAATTGGTGTTATGACTTGGATTCTGAGATTGACGAATGGCCCGAACCAAATCTACAACTGGATGAGACACGAGATGTTGAAAAAGAGGAGACAAGTGTGGATAATGAAAATAAGGTCAGTGAAGAACTAACTATGAGTATCAATGAGGATGAGTTGATGTTATTAGTGCTCCAAGTTCCTTCTCTGCCAAAGATCAAGGGTCCAGTTAGATTTGCAAAACCGTGCCCGCTTGGTAGTCATGTTGTCGGCAAGGCTCTTTATGTCATGAGAGCTGTGTGACGCCCCCAAAACAGGTATGTCGCCAAATACAAGGTACAAAATACAAATACAAACTTAATTTATACAACTGTTAAGTGTCGTATTGAATACGACACAACATAAGCTGTGAGTTTTAATACAAATATTATCTTCTAGACAGTATTAAAACTCAAAATAAGTCCTCATTACATTTATTATCACACTATTTCATAGAATAGTGAGGACTACTAATGCTATCATCTGGACCGTTACTCCGTTCCCCGACTAGTTCCGGCTACGTTCTCATTTCTTGAAGAGGACAATGAAAGCAAAAGGGTGAGCTCAACTAGCCCAGTAAGAAATATTATGACTAAGATAATGCAGAATAATTTATCGTTAGCCTTCAACAGTGTTAAATTGAAAAAATATAACAAACATCAAGTTTAATTGTAGCGGAACAAGCAATCTATTAAAAGAGTCAAGTAGAGAATAAAATGTACTATCTTCTATGTTTTAAAAGGTTTTTCATCACTTTTAACGCTGAGACTCAGCTTAATAAATAATCCATATCATCCCTCCACTACGACCAAGGATACTCATTAGTATCACGACCATAAATTATCCATGCACTACTGGCCAAGGATATTCGTGTATTCATCAATGGTCATGATCATGCCAACAACTGTCCATCAATACACTACGGGCCAATGAGTACTTTTACAACATCATTTATAACATTACGGTCATGATTATATCGAATAATCCCTGGTTATAATCTTACCAAGTCCATCTATGCACTACAGGCCACATGTGACTTTCAACATAATATAAACATGAGAATGATGACAATGATATAAGAATTCAATAAAACAAGTTCAAGGATAAATTTGTAAAGATTTATAATTTAATTTATCCAGAAATCAATAATGTCCAAATAGTTAACATGATACTGCTTTGTGGAGTAAAATTCAAGAATATTATTGTACCAAAATAATTTGGACCGAAAACGAATCAATTTTTATCATGAATAGTACCCGGGTGAATAGTACTCGAGTGAATAGTATCTTGTAAATAGTACTTTGGGAATAGTAACCCCGTGAATAGTACTCCGGCATGAAAAAGTTAAAACTTATCAAGAATGCTCAGAATAATATTTTTATGAAAAGATACTGGATGAAGCGCAAATATCAAGGATATTCTACTAATTTCATGGAGTATAGAAGCCAAAATTTTAACAAAATGAGTATAGAATTCAAAATCTAAAATGAAATAATATTACTTACATACTACAGAGTATGAAAGAAAATATTATTTCAAGCGAATATTGAACAAAATAATATCCCTTACGAATACGAAAGAAATAATACCCCTTACCTTAGTAGGAGATTGGATACTGAAATAGTGTTGTAGCAGAATACTCTTCTTTTTTCTCTCTGATTCTCTCTCTATAAAATTCTCTTGTGAGTCATAGTGAATTAGTGAGAATGAAAGAAGAAATAAGCTTCTATTTATAGAAGATTTCTAGCTTAGCCCTTGCAATGTGAAGAGGCAAGTGGCTTGATGACTGCTGATGTGAAAAGAAAAGTGGTTTGACGCCTGTAATGTGAAACAACAAGTGGTTTGATGCTTGTAATGTGAAACGACAATTAGTCGATGCCTGTAATGTTAAACGACAATTGGTCGACACTTGTAATGTGAAATGACAATTGGTCGATGCCTGTAATGTGAAACGACAATTGGTCGATGCCTGTAATGTGAAACGATAATTGGTTCGACGCCTGTAATATGAAACGGCAAGTGGTTTGACGTCTAGTAAAGGCAATTACTATTGGCAAAAGTGACTCTTAGATGATGACATATGGGCCCCCATAGAATAAACCAAACTTACCACAAACGTCTCATAATAGACTTCTTATTTATATCAAAGATTGAATAAATATTACCACAAATCATTTTATCTTCAATCAACACATTTTTAATCTTCCAACAATTATTCATCATTAATATTATAACTCACAATATTTAACAACCAGATTATTCCCAAGAATGAGGAGGACTTTCCGATAAGGATTTCTCCCTATTGGCGCGCAATTAGATGACCAAATCTCTCCTCGACAAAACTTTCCAGACATCGTCAATATTGCAAATAATAATATGAATAACTTTTTGTCGTAATTATTGATTTAATAATATAAAATATTATGCAGATGATACTGTGACAATAATTGAATCAATAATATGAGATACCATGCAGCAATTACTGTAGTAATAATTAAGTATAACTGAGTGGCTTCTTACATAAGTATCAATAATCAATACCGAGTGCTACTATGTAACCACGCGTACTACTATATTTTTTCCACCGGGTATTTCAACAGTTAACGGTAAAAATTTTGCCGTTATTTTTATAAAAAGATAATTTTGTCGTTTTCTAACTCCGACAATAATTCTGTTGTGGGGTTCACCAATGATTGTGTCGTCGTATGAATATTCCCCGACAAAAAGAATATTCCCCGACCATATGAATATTTTATAACAACTTGCTTTACTTTGCAAAATTTTCACATACCACCCTTAACTTTAATCCTTTTATCAATTTAACCATTTACTAAATAAAATAATTATAAAAAAATTGAATATATTCATTTCATAAAATTCGATGTTTTACAATCTGCCCTCGAAATTAGGGTACGTACCTGGTATGCCGAAGAGGTGCGGATACCTTGTTTAGATTCTAACTCTTGAGGTATAACCTTTGAGCATAAATGTATTCTTTCTTATCCAACATTTTAACAGGTATCTCCTCATACGTTAAATCTTCCGCTATTTCATCCGGTTCTAACTCAATAATGTGGTTCGCGTCTGCCACATATTTACGAAAAATAGATATGTGAATAACGTTATGAACATGAGACACACTTGGCGGAAGGCGAGTCTATAGGCTACAGTTCCTACTCGTTCGAGGATTAAAAATGGGCCAATGAATCGAGGATTGAGCTTTCCAGTCTTTCCAAATCTCGTAACTCCTTTCCATTGAGCAACCCGTAATAACATATGATCTCCAACATTGAACTCCACGTCTTTTCGATGAAGATCAGCATAACTCTTTTGCCTATCTTGTGAGGTTTTTATATATTGTCAGATCGTTTGAATCTTTTTTGTAGTAATACGTACCAACTCCAGTCCCAACAACATTGCTTCACCCACCTCATCCCATTATACTGGAGAATGACACTTTCTTCCATACAACGACTCAAATGGAGCCATGCCAATACTTGCTTGATAACTGTTGTTATAGAAAAACTCCACCAATGATAAGAACTTGTCCCAACTTCCCTTGAAGTCAAGGACACAGAGTCTTAATAGATCTTCAAAAGTTTGAATAGTCCTCTCTGACTGCCCGTCGTTTGAGGATGATAAGCCGAACTAAATTGTAAATTCGTGCCCATAGCTTTTTGCAAACTAACCCAAAATCTTGAAGTGAATCTTGGGTCTCGATCAGAAACTATGGATACTAGCATACCATGCAATCTTACAATCTCGTTTATGTACATACGAGCAAGATGTTCAAGTGTATAAGTTTCTCGTATAGGTAAGAAATGAGCCGACTTGGTCAATCTATCAACAATGACCCAAATCGCATCTATACCTTGAGAAATCTTGGGAAGACCGGTAACGAAATCCATGGTAATGTGCTCCCACTTTCATTCTAGAATTTTAAGTGGTTGCAATGGACCTTTTGGTACTTGATGCTCTGCCTTGACTCGTTGACAAGTTAGACACCTTGAGATAAACTCTGCGATCTCTGTCTTCATATTGCTCCACCAAAATATATGTCGAAGATCATGATACATTTTGGTACTCACATGATGGATTGTAAATGGTGTGTTATGCGCCTCCATCATACTTTTATACTTTAAATCAGGGTCGTTAGGAACACAAAGTCTGGAGTTAACTTGAAGTATTCCTTCTTCATCGATTCTTGCTTCTGGCATATCACCTTCTTGCACTCTCTTCCTCATACGCATCAGCTCCAGGTCTGTAGCTTGAGCAGCTTTAACTTTATCGATTAAAGTCGGTTCTACTCTTATATTCGCTATCATCACATGGGTCCCTGGAGTCTTTAACTCTATCTCCATCCTTTGCAAGTCATATAAAATGGGCCTTTGCGTTGACAATATCGCACTCGTACCTGCATATGATCTTCTACTCAATGTGTCAACGACTACGTTCACTTTTCCATGATGGTATTGAATGGTATGGTCGTACGTAATCTTTTAACAGCTCGAGCCAACGTCTTTGGAGCATAATGCGTTTATTTTTGGTGAAAAAAATATTTGAGGGTTTTGTATTAGGATCAAGGTTAATACAGAATTCAATTTCATGCTCTGGGGTAGGCTTGGAAATTCTTCAGGGAATACGTCAAGAAATTTATTAGCAATAGAAATATGATTCAAATTTGACGGATTTTTGTTTAAATCTGTGATATGAGCTAAGAAAGCTTAACATCCGTTTTTTAATAAACGAATGGCTCCATGGCTTGATATGACAGTGATTGACTTTAATGGTTTGGTTGCTTGAATTCGCATAATAGGTTGGTTAGGAATATGAAAGCTAACCACCTTACGAAAATAATCAATTTTAGCATGATTAGTGGTTAACCAATCAATCCCTAAAATCACATCGAATGCAAGTATTTTCAAAGAGATAAGATCGACAGATAACGTACGGTTGCCGATTTGAATCAAATAAGACTTCTAAACAGTGGATGTGATAAAGGTTTCCCCCAACGGAGTTTCAACAAATAAGTCAAAGTCTAATTTCTCCGGAGTCAAATTTAAACATTGAGCGCAAGTAGGATAAATAAAAGAATGGGTAGAACCGGTATTAAATAAGGTATAGACTTCGCTAGAGTTTATGATTAGCTTACTCGTGATCACCTCGTTCAGATTCCTCGCTTTTTGGGATGTTACAACAAACGCTCTCCCTTGAACTATCGATTTTATCTTGTTTGGGACAACCTTTGATGCCTCCATCCCAGCCGGACTTGACTTCGGTGTATGACAAAATCGAGCTAGGTGACCTTCTCTTCCATAATTATAACATGCTTTGGACTACTACGTACAGTTTGGACGGATGTGTCCCTCCTGTCCGCATTTGAAACATACGACCGGTGGTCATTCTTCTTCCTTTGAAACGGGTGTTGGTGCTGCTACCGACATGTTTTCGTCATTATTGAACCTTCTCTTCTTGAAATTTCCACTTCTATTATCTTGGCCATGATTACTACCAAAGTGGTTACCATTTCTGGCATGTTAATTCCCTTTACGTTTGTTGTCACCGCTTCGATGACTGCTATAACTGGTATTATCGACTTGCCGACTGCTATCGCTTGGTTGTGTTGACTCATTATCACATTCTAATAACTGAACCCTATTTACAACATCTGAATACAAACACAGTTTGTGAGAAATTAGGTATTGACGTATCTCAGGTTTTAAACCTCTTAGAAACATCCGCGTCATTCTCTCCTCATTATCAACCAAGTGGGACGCAAATCGGGACAACTTGGCAAATTTAGCCTCGTACTGCGATACGGTCATATTTTTTTGCTCCAGTGTAATGAACTCTACCTCTTTCATGTGACGAATACTTTTGGGAAAGTACTTGTCGTTGAACAGTTCTTGGAACTTCTCCCAAGATATCTTCAGTGCGGCATGTTGAGTATGCTTTACAGATTCCCACCAGTAATTTGCTTCTGCCCACAACATAAAGGTGGAAAAGGGAACCTTTTGCTCCTCGGAGCATCCCAAGACATCAAATATCTTGTTGATCTGCTTTATCCACGTCTCCGCCTTAAGTGGTTTTGGCCCTCCAAAAAACTCCGGTGGTCCCAACTCCTTGAACTATTTAGCAGTGACCGTCCGAGACTTACTAGTGTTTCCACTTGCATTTGGAATATGAGTCTCTCTTGCTTGATGTTTCATGAATTGCAGAAAGCCTCTGAACATTCTATCGTTCATCATTTGGTCAGTGTTGTTATTTGCATGAGGATTGCTTCCTTCTTGATGCATATTATCCTGATTGTTGATCTTTGGAGACTCAACGGTCTCTTGTGCTCCATTGATATTCTCAACATTCTCAGATGTCATTTTCAAATACTGCCACAAAACAAGGGTTAATTGACATGTCACATATTATCCCTATACTCTGACCGACCAATTAAATACTAAATAAACTTAGGTAGGTCATACTAACGAAGGAATTTCCCGTCTCTCCCCTCCTAGTTCTTGTCTCACATCTCAGCCAGGGATCATATCCCTAAGCTCTGATACCAACTGTGACGCCCCCAAAATAAGTATACATCCCCCATTTTGAGTCGCCAAATACATGATACAGAATACAAATACAAACTTAATTTATACAACTGTTAAGTGTCGTATAGATTACGACACAACATAAGCTGTGAGTTTTAATACAAATATTGTCTTCTAGACAGTATTAAAACTCAAAATAAGTCCTCATTACATTTATTATCACACTATTTCATAGAATAGTGAGGACTACTAACGTTATCATCTGGACCGTCACTCCGTTCCCCGACTAGTCCCGGCTACGTTTTCATTTTCTAAGAGGACAATGAAAGCAAAAGGGTGAGCTCAACTAGTCCAGTAAAAAATATTATGACTAAGATAATACAGAATAATTTATCATTAGCCTTCAACAATGTTAAAATGATAAAATATAACAAACATCAAGTTTAACTACTATGGAACAAGCAATCCATTAGAAGAGTCAAGTAGAAAATAAAATCTACTATCTTCTATGTTTTAAAAGATTTTTTTATCACTTTTATCGCTGAGACTCAGCTTAATAAATAATCCGCATCATCCTTGCACTACGGCCAAGGATACTCATTAGTATCATGACCACAAATTATCCATGCACTACTGGCCAAGGATATTCGTGTATTCATCAATGGTCATGATCTTGCCAACAACTGTCCATCAATGCACTACGGGCTAATGAGGACTTTTACCATATCATTTATAACATTACGGTCATGATTATAACGAATAATCTCTGGTCATAATCATACCAAGTCCATCTATACACTATAGGCCATAGATGACTTTCAACATAATATAAACATGAGGATGATGACAATGATATAAGAATTCAATAAAACAAGTTCAAGGATAAGTTTTTAAAGATTTATAATTTAATTTATCTAGAAATCAATAACGTCCAAATTATCAACATGATACTACTTTGTGGAGTAAAATTCAAGAATAATATTGTACCAAAAATAATTTAGACCGAAAATGAATCAATTTTTATCATGAATAGTACCCCGGGTGAATAGTACTCGAATGAATTGTATCCTATGAATAGTACTTCGGGAATAGTAACCCCGTGAATAGTACTCCGGCATGAAAAAGTTAAAACTTATCAAGAATGCTCAGAATAATAGTGTCATGAAAAGATACTGGATGAAGAGCAAATATCAAGGATATTCTACTAATTTCATGGAGTATAGATGCCAAAATTTTAACGAAACGAGTATAGAATTCAAAATCTAAAATAAAATAATATTACTTACATACTACAGAGTATGGAAGAAAATATTATTTCAAGCGAATATTGAACAAAATAACATCCCTTACGAATACGAAAGAAATAATACCCCTTACCTTAGTAGGAGATTGGATACTGAAATAGTGTAGTAACAGAATACTCTTCTTCTTTCTCTTTGATTCTCTCTCTATAAAATTCTCTTGTGAGTCGTAGTGAATTGGTGAGAATGAAAGAAGAAATAAGCTTCTATTTATAGAAGATTTCTAGCTTAGCCCTTGCAATGTGAAGAGGCAAGTGGCTTGACGACTGGTGATGTGAAAAAAAGTGGTTTGATGCTTTAACATGTAGTCCTTATGCCAGGCTACAACTACAACACAACAACAAAGCTAAACAAGCAAACAACTACAAGATCAGAAGCCATAAAAATCTTGTCAGACCGGTTCTGGGTTTCTGGGCTGCCCAAAAACTCTGTCCTCGTGAACGGTCAACGGGTTTTAACTGTCTATATCTTTCGATCTACATGTGACCTAGACTTGATACAAGTACCAGATCAAAGGCCATACAACATACTACAAGTACAAAAACTTAAAACACATAAACAATTAAGAAGAAATGATCTAGAGGCCCTGACATTAGGCAGTCAGGCCTTATTTTTCCATTTTTTTTTTCAGATTTGAAAATTTTGCCATTTTGTGTACTTTAATGTTATGGATTCACTATATAGCAACCCAGATCATCAAGTGACACCTTCTAGCACAACTTTAAACAATAGATCCTAACATCTAGCATCAAATCATAAAATTTTTAGGTTTAGGGTTTTATACCTTTTGAGCTTTGATCCATGAATCTGACTTTGATGATCTGTTATTGCATAGTTATGGATTGATATTGGGTCATCTTTTCTCTCTCTGTCACTCTATATCCCGAATTTCTAGAGAGAGAAGGGTTAGAAGAAAAATAAAATATAAAGTTGCCTTTTTCTCTCTCTCTAAATCTCTTATATTTGATTCAATGACTCCAAGTAATGTAAGATGACACTCTAGGTCAGATTGTATATTGATTTTCCAGCACATGGCCCATACCTAACATGATGAGTCATGAAATTTCTAGAAAAACTTTAAGCTTACAAGTAAGGGCATTTTAGTCTTTTCGCATACAAAATTAATTGCATTCTTGTCAATTAGCCAAACCCTTAGGGTTTGGAAAATTTTAGGGTTTAGGGTTTAAAATTTAATTACTAAAATTTCCAAATTAGGTTTTAAAAATTGAAAATTAATATTTCTTAATTATAATTAGAATTTACTAATTATATTAAAATTTCTTAATCATAATTTAAATCTCGCTAATTAGGATTAGTATTTCGTAATTAAAATAGCTAATTTAGCAATTTTAATCAAAATCACGGATTAGGGTTTATAACCCAAAATTAGGATTTCTAATAGAAAATTAATTTTCTAAAATAGAAATTAGATTTCGTAATTAGATTAGAGTTTTCTAATTACTTAACTTGAAAATTAGAATTAAAATATCATAATTAAAATGAAAATTATTAAATCAACAATTAAGTTTTTCCTAATTATAAATTAGGGTTTCAAATCCCGAAATTAGGGTTTTCTAAATTTGAAATTAGGGTTTGCTAAATAATTAAGCTTTACCCTAATTAATATTTTAATACATAGCACTTAAGCAATATAATAATCATTTAAGTTCCCAGATTAGGGTTTTATACACCAAATTAGGGTTTCAGATTCCCGAAACTGAAATTAGAGTTTTCAGAACCGGTTTCTAAGGTATCTTGTTAATCGCTAGGATTTTCTAACCGAACGTTGACGTTCTTAATATATACCTAGGGTTTGGTGCATATATCATTTATCTGGTCAACCCTTGACCCTTAATCACATACTGAACATATATACACAGAACATATTCACGTATATCCTTAATACTGAATAATTCACCTAAATCCTTCACAGAATTTTGAAATCCTCAAAATTCCATCTTAAAAATATCAAACGCATACACTTATTTTCTGTCTAGGTTCTGATTTTGAACCCTAAATTAATTAATAAAATTTTTCAAAATTTTCAAAATTCTCGAGTTGTCACAATTGTCACATAGTTATATCAGTCATTGATTCACAAGCACATACGTATCTAGTCCAATAATCTAAGTCCGGATTAATTTTTGAAATATTTCGATGTGCCGGCGGCTTTATCGGGAAATTAACGATTCCAAAACTCCATTCAGTAAATTAATAACTGTAAATATCAGTCATATTATTTTTAAATGACTTATAATAATTTTTTAAATAATTATTATAATTTATCATGATTTTTCAAACATCGAAATTATTATTAAATAATTTAAATATTAACAAATTCTATTATCATTAATATTTAATTAATATTATACTATTAATGAAACCATTTGCCAAAATATTAAAGTTATTTATAATAACTCAAAATATTTTTAAAATATTTTTATTATCCTTAAATAAATTTTAAAATATTTAAAATCATTTTTAAATAATTACAATTAATATTTAAATATTAATGTATTATTCATCAAAATATTAAAAGTCATTTATTATAACTTAAAATATTTTTAATTCATTTATATCCCTTTTAAATCAATAAAATCATTTTTAATTTATTTATTCAATATAATTATTAAATAAATCTAATATCATTAATATAAAATTATTAATGAAATTAACCTTTAAATATCAAAAGTTATATTTTATAACTTCAAATATTTTTAAATTATTCATTTTTATTTAAAATGACTTTTATAATATTAAAATCATTTTTAATTAATTTATTTATTATAATTACCAAATAAATCTAATATCATTAATATTTAATAATTAATGAAACTTATCTTAAAATATTAAAAGTTATGTTTTATAACTTAAAATATTATTAAATACCTTATTATTATTTAAAATAATTTTTAATATAATAAAATTATTTTTAATTAGTTTATTTAATGAATTTCTTAAATAACTTAAATATCAATAATATTCAAATAAATATTAATATTTATGAAAAATATGTCAAATCATTAAAAGTTAATTTCTATAACTTAAAATAATTTTTAAAATAATTTTTGTAATTTTTCAAAAGTTATTTTCTATTTTTAAATAATTTTTAGAAATTAAAATAATTAATTTTAATAAGTTTGTCACTAAAGCCCTTTGGCGACAGAAAGTGTCGCCTTAGGTGTTCTTGAGAAATCCAGAATCTTCATAGATAGTTTCGAGCGGGTAGGTTTTACCATTGATTAATCACTGACCATGATGTTTCTGGGTATTGTGTTGGTTAGATTTTGTAGTGCTAGTGCAAGACTACATGATCCAACAACAATTTTGGCCAAACAACATAACACTAAGGAGATCTAAGCTTGCAAAGTGGCTGTCAGAGCTGCTCATCAAGTTTCTGGGCTGCCCAGAATTTTCAGTCATGGCCGATCAACGCTTTTGTTGACCTTATATCTATAAATCTGTTCATATGAAGTGTGTTCTAGACGCCGGGCTGTGTAGAGTATCTATCAGGGTACATGAATCAAGCACGTATCAGGTTTAAAAATCATCAAGCTAAAAGATCTAGGCCTCAGAAAATCGTGTCAGAGGTTGTTCTTCATTTCTGGGTTTTCTAGAAATGAAGAACAGAACGAGGGTGCTACTTTGGATCCTTATATCTCGCGTTCTGAGTTTGCTCTATGTGATATATCTTTTCCAGGTTGTAGTCAACATGTAATAATACACATCTAGTATATAAAACATATATAACAACAACAGATCAACAAGATCTATGCCGGTCAAACCATGTCAGAAAACATGTTCTTGAGTTTTCTGGAATTTCCAGAAACAGATTTTGTGAACGAGTAGGCTAGTTTGACCTTCGACTGTGGTTAATATATTGATGATTTAAGGGATCTGAAAGCATGTATCTATATAAAACATAACAAACTACAATTTAGTTACAATAACAGAATCAAAACAACAACACACTGGCAGATCTAGTCATTTGAAAAGGTTGTCAGGCCCTTTCTGGGCACGATCTGGGTTTTCCAGATTTTAGAAAGTCATGATTGGTCAACGACCGTTGACCATGATTATCTGACATTCTAAGCATGATCTGGTCCTGCTACAAGTTCTAGATTACAGACCTCATAGCACACTACATGATTAAACCTTTAAACAACAAATTATATAAACAGGATAAGATCTAGATGGCCTGACATTCATTGTCAGACTTCAAAAACAAAATTTCCAATTTTTATAAAACATCAAATCCGAGCCTCTAGATGTTATGGATCTAACATCTAGCAACCCAGATCATCTATGTACACTATAAACAACATGTTTTCACATAAAATCATAACATTTAACATGGCAACCAAGATCATATTCTATTTTAGGGTTTTGTACCTCTCTTTACAAAATCTTGATTCTTAGCTTCTGATATGATGTAAGTGATAGTGGGGCTTGTTTTGTGACTGATCTAACAAGGGAATTTCGAGGTTTTAGAGAGAGAGAGAGAGAGAGAGAGAGTCTTGGATGAGGGTTGAGAGAAAATGAGCATGAATGTGGCTTTTTCTCTCTCTTAATCTATATGTACAACATGTATGAATGTATGTGGATGTGTAATGGCTGATAACTAGTGTTCCTTAGCCCCTAGCTTAGACTATGTTGATGACTTGCCAAGATTTGGCAAGATTTCCAAATAATAATTTCAAGAATGGGACAAAAAGGGTACTTTGGTCATTTGGTTAGCAATTTTAGTGGTATTCTTGTCCAAGGTACTTAAATCTAGGGTTTAATCACTAGATTTAAACCTTAAGGTTTCCCAAATAATTTCTAGGGTTTCAAAATTTTAAATTCAAGTGTAATAAAATTTTAATTAAAACACACTAATTAAAATTAGGGTTTTTAATAGAAAATTAGGGTTTAAATAATTAGGGTTCCTTAATATCATTAGGGTACCCAAATTAACAATTCAATTTACTAAAATAATAAATAGGGTTTTTAATTTTAGCAATTAGGGTTCCTAATTAACAAATTAGGGTTTCTAATTTTAATTAGGGTTTTCAAATATTAATTAGGGTTTTTCCTAATTAACAGAAATTCTATAATATGCTATATAATTCATATAACACCATTACTACACAGTCTTGAACTCATAATTGAGTTTAACAATTAGGGTTTAATAACTTGATAATAGGGTTTTAACATTATACACCATAATTGACCAATGATTATCAATACACACATACAATATATATTTATAACGCTGAAAAATAATATTATATTTAATATAATATTATTGTTCTCATTCATTGCGCAAAATCCAAAATTAGGGTTTGGATTCCATATCTGATTTATCTTTCATATATAACGTTATTAATTAAGTTAAAATACTTAACTTAATAATCTGAACTAAAATTCATATAATAAAATAGTAATTATAATACTTCCAATAATCATTTCATATATTATTTAAATAATATAAAAATCATATTTTTATAGAAAATAAATAATAAAGACATTTCTACTATAAAATTAATTATTATAAGTATATACTTTATAATGATCAATAATTCTAAAATAAAATTATTTGAAATTATTAATGTAATAAATAAATTTTATTTATAACATAAATATATACACATTACTTGTCACATATTCCCTTCTTTCTTTAAAATAAAAAAAATTATATGCAAAATTTCTCATTTATTTTTATAAAAAATATCGGGTTATTACAGGTACAAGCTGCAAAACAGTGGGTATGCCAGCCGGGGTGGGCCCTTTAAGCCTTATCCCACCCCCCGCTAGGGTGGGGGTACGCTCCAAAAAGTCATTTTTTATCTGAATTTGAGTTCGAGAAGGATTGGTTCGATCCGATTGACTCAAGGACTTTCAAGAGGACTTAAAGACATATAAAGAGACATATAAAAGGAGGAGAATCACAAGGATTAGGGGACAGAGAGAGGATTCTATTAGATTAGATTAGAGTAGAATAAGAGAAAACACTAGTTCTTATGAGATTTGGAGATTGAACCACTTGGAAGCCATTGGAGATCCAGATCAAGAGCGAGAGGAGGACGAATTTGCCGACAACAAATTCATTTCTTTTCCTTAATCTTATTCTTATCTTTTAATGTGTATTCAAGTGTGGATTCTTAGTTTTAATTTAATGAACTAATTCTTTGTTTGAGATTACAATGGATCTTATTGTGTAGTTTATTTTAATATGCTTCGCTATCAATTATTATGTTATATTGTGAGGATTGTCTATTATGATTTGGACTTAATTGTTTAATTGATTAGCCATCAATTACCATGATAATCTGTGAAACTCCCAAATCTGGGTACTTCATTCCCACAAAATTTGGTGCTCACTATCCAAAACCATTATATCTATCTACCCATATCAACGGATAAAGACATAATTTAAATAACTTAAACAATAATCTTCCCATTATAGGGTCACATCATCTTAAAACAATCCCAAGTAATCTAACCTTAAATTATTACATCTGTTTGCGGAATACATCAGAAAATAAAACAAGTCTTATAACATAATTCACTTAAATAAATTCTAATAAATCTTTAACATTTGGACATCTTGCCCTTTCCCTTGCTAGTAAATGGCTCATCGACCTTCTCAGCTTTAGCTGCAATGTTAATTGTAAGAGTGAGCAAACAATTGCTCACTGATATAAAAAGTAGTAATGATAACAATATGGGAGTGAACAACGGTGCTAAACAATAATGAACTTGTTCAACGAATCAAAAATAGAAAACAAGTTCGAATATAATATCTTAGGGTCCTAAGACCACGAACTATGTCCCCGGTGATTAGTTATTACTACCCCAACCTTAACAGTCATTTAGACTATACAGACCCTACTTAACGTACTTAGAGGAATCAGCCCTTTGTACCATGTATTGTGCACAAACATCTAAACATTACACGTACAAAATTCCCTATGTTAGGGTTGTTCGTCTCAGTTTGAATTTAGAATTTCCACACTAAAGAAAGTTTAGTTTGGAACTAGCTTATTAGTAGTTCTAGAATTTTAGAACACTATTTCATTATAGGCTAGTTCAATCAATAAGAGTTTACTTACTACTTGAAGGTTTAATACAACAATATAGAATTGAACAAGGTTATCAAAGTCAAAGATCGAATAATAGCAATGTACAATTGAACAGACATAGTATGTGTGCATAGTATCATATTGAAAAGAGTTAGAACAATCTCATTTTAATTAATGTATTAGAACAATATATACTTTGAATAATAATAATAAGACTTAGGAAAATGAAACTCGCTCAATGTAACGAACTAGATTACAAGAGCTTGTACAATCATACACGAGATAGAATCACTAGGCTTGCTTGACATAAAAGATAACATTGCTATGAAACTTGCATTCATTAATAAAAGAATGAAGTTAAAGATCTTGTCCAATAAAAGTTTAGGACAAGAAACTTGCATTCATTATAAAGAGAATGAAGTTAAGAAACTTACCTCAGGTGTAAGCTACACAAATATAATAAACGTTCGCCAATTACCCTACATATACCATTAGAAGCACATTACCAATTAGTTATATTAACATCAATTTCATTAGTTTAGTTTTCATTTTAATCAAGTCTATAATCCTTAACTTAGGACTTTATTATCCTACTCATTCACGTAACATGAAACTGAATTCTCAATTATATCATAGTATATGACATGGTGATTGCAAAACAATTCCAATTCAAATGACATCACATTACGAACTTTCATCACTTATTAATTCATAATTTATAGTTTCGGCATTGTGATTACAATACATTACTACGTCTTGTAACATGTTTTAGGTCCTTTACAAATCATTAAAATATGTTAAGTTAACAATTTCCAAGCTATGGTGTTAGCAGTTTTTTACTAGGTCTGACTGATTGCTGGCGCGGCCGCGCCATGTCTCCCTTTGAATCCGGCGGGCTGGCCCAGAGGCAGCGCGTCCGCGCTCGACACCAGAACCAGTTTTCCAGGGACACGATCACTGACTCTGTTCTTATACAAAAACTCCAATTTCTTAATTTCTACAGCAACATAGACAAACCCTTACACTACAAACTTAACCAAGGCCTTATAACACATACAATCAATCATTCTAATACCTAATACAATTTACATAATCAAATTTAGAGGATTAAAAATCACATTTCTGCTATTTCCTTTAATTTCGACACACTTAGCCAATCCAGTCACCAAAACTTCATTTTTTAACCAATTGACACCATTCCAACTGCGTTGTTTTCGTTTCGTGATGTACTAACACAATCTAACACCAATTTACAGATTATATCACATATTAGACATCAAATTTTGTACTTAAACAAACCCTTTTTCATGCATAAACACTACTATTTGCTTTTCTTCCTACAAACCAATTTTTCACGTTCTTTGATCATCAAATAGCACTCATACATGATTATTAACAGATTATAACACCATACATACATATATGTAGCAATCCACATAATTTAGAAATTTGAAGAATATAATCCTTGAAAACTCAAAACATGAACAATAGGATTATAGTATACCTTTAATTCTTAATTATATGCTAGTAAAAGATGGTGACATGGTTTAACAATCCTCTCCTTCCTCTTGAAAATCTTAGAGAATTCTCTCTTCAAAACCACTGAACTTCTCTCATGCTCTGTGTTTTCTCTTAGCTTAGGATATAATACGCAAATAAACTGATATAGCCTCTTAACTTAACGCATCAGGTTAAAAACCAAGAGTTACGTCAGTTGTAAAATGCCAAAGGCCACAAGGCCTTGTTTGGCTAAACACAAACTCTCCTCTCTCTATTTATTTTTATAATATTTATATTATATAGTTTTTACTTGTCACACATGTAACCAATTTAAATAGCTTACAATTATAATTATAATAATTATAATTTTTATTATAATAATACTTATAATTAATAAATTATTATACATCTAATTTAATTATTAAATTAGACTTAAACATCACTTTATTTAATTTACTTATTTTCTTTAATATTAAATAATTCATTTAATTTAATTATTTTATTAAATTAAATCTTTCAAATCAAAATTACCATTAATCAAATTAATGCATCACAATTCATCAATTATTTATTTTTCTCAATAAATAAATTTAATAAAAAATTTAATTAATTTAATAAATATTTAAATTAAATTACAAAATTTCTCGATCGTTACATAATCTATATGAACTCGAGAGATGAAATTTAGATTTAGATCTGATCATGAAAGCATGTGTTTGTGATTTCTGCATAGATGGAATTCATGATTCGTGTTTAGGATAGAGATATGCTTTTACGCCATATGTAATCTTATAGAGAACTTGTGCTTTAAATCCTTTTTAATTGTAATTCACATAGAGATATAGTAGATTAGTTAATTAGGGTGTCTTGCTTAATTTTATCATCTGTGAATTTAAGTGAGTATGAATATTATGCATCGAGAGGTGGTTTTATCTGCTTTAGTGTTCTTGATTAATAATTCAGAATAGAGAATAATTGATGAGAAGTGTGTTAACTTAAATGAAGCAATAAGTCATGAAGTTGTGATTTTAAATCTCCGTAATCTTAATTTAAATAGTGAAATTTAATAGTAGTTTAATTATATAATTTAAAATTCATTCATTTAAACTAGATTGAGTTGGTTACGGGTTAGTACTTGGTGATTTTTATTAAACAATTTCTCGTGGGAACGATACTCTACTTTCACTTTATTACTTGTTGACCACGTATACTTGCGTGTTATGCGTAATTAAATTTTACTCAACAGAGATCCCAAGCCTTACAAACACATGTGAAAAGTTTTAAATCTATTGTGTATCCATCAGGTGCAATTCTAGATGTCACCTTAAACTGCAGATCACCATTGTATAACATAACATATTGGCAGCATTCATCAATGTTGTTGTCAAAAAATTTTTTTGGCCTAAGACAAGTGTCCCATTTCTTGTTGATGGCTATATCTATCTTTTGTTGTAGACTGGTTATTAATAGTTGTCTGATGTTTTCCAATAATTCAATCAATGACTTGCCTCTTGATTTAATTATATACCCATTAAAACACTCACATAAGTTGTTGTCTACACTGTCACACTTTGTATTAATCTCAAAAAATACCTTGCACCATTTCCTAGGACTCCTAGCCATCAAGAAATTAAAAGCCCCTTCATCTAACTCCTTACTTCTTTCCATCTCATCCTCAAAATCGACAGTAGTTGTGGATTTCGCAACCCTCTAGAAAGTTTTCTTCAAAACTATACCTATATACCTCTTTCTCAGATTGGCATAAATATGCCTTGCATAATTTCTAGTTTCTGAGAAAGGAAAAAGATAAGTTAATGAACCCTCTAATCCATGCAATACAAACACAAATAATAGGTTAATATATAACATGTATTCGTCACTATCAGTTAATGTATAACATGTATAACAAGTAATAAATTTATATTTACCTTCTATTAATCACTAATGAAGGTCCACCCTTCACCATCTTCTAACTTTAGGTCATTTTTGACCAAGCCTAGAAACCACTCCCATGAGTCTCTATTTTCTCCCTCTACAACTGCCCAAGAGATTGGAAACATTTGGTTATTTCCATCTCTAGCTACAGCACTTAAAAGCTGCCCACCGCAACACCTCTTTAGAAAGCAACTATCTAGATAAATTATTTTCCTACGACCAACTAGCTTACAAACTCTAAAAGTCTTAAATCTAATATAAAGTCTTCTGAATTCAGGTGCACTAGAATGAAAGACTTGATACAAGTCAATTGTAATCCCATGATTTGACCTTCTTAACTCCTCAACATATCTATGCAACTTGGCATAATGTTCTTTTATGTTCACCATCAACTCTTTCAAAGAAAACTGCCTAGCCCTTTAACATTTGTCGATTGACACATTAACTAGAAAGGTTTTCTTCACATAATCTCGAATATCAAACAATCTCCAATTCCTTAATTCTTTAAGTTCTGTATTTAAATTCTTTGCTATCTACTTAACATTAACCTACTTACTCGCTAAATTTTTTTAATATCTGTGTCTTTTCCTCATTGTTCTAAGCTAAAAAGTTTGTTGAAACTGAACTTTACTTCCCCATACTTTCACAGGATAGTTTTTGTTATCCATACACCTCCCTTTGATCCTATGTTTTTCATTTTTCACAAATTTTAAATTAAAACCTTTTTAATGACCAATTAATTACTGTAGTCTTGAATTCCTTCTTGTTTGCATATAACATTCCTAACTCTATCTTTGTCCCTATGATTTTGGTGTTAGGGTTATACACTAGGAAAGTGCCTCTATACAAGTGTATTATCCTCAGAGTCAACTTCCTTAGGGCTGTCATTTTCTACTTGATCAAAGTCATAATTTTTAGTATTATCACTATCTGTTTCACTATCATTAGTATCATCATCATTGTCATACCTTGTTCTTCTACCTCAATAGTATTGCCACTTGTTTGATGTTGCTCAATGTTTGGTTCTGGTTTTTGGTTGCTAGTTGTTTGATGTTGCTCAATGTTTGGTTTATCATTAAGTTCTTTTTGTTTTTTTCTTCTACTCTTTATATTCTCTAGTTTTTTTCTTGCCTCAATTACTTCTTCATCGTCAGCTAGAAACATTTATTCTTCCTCTTCATCAAGAATATCATTATCAATAGAAGAACTTGAGTCCTCACTATTTTCTTCCACCACCACATCACCATAATGACCAATATCAGTAGACAAACTAACCTTCTTAGCCTATTTATTTCTATCCCTACCATGTTTAGGTTGTGTAGCCTGTGTAACCTGTTTACCCCCTTCACAATCATGCTCAAGATAAATCTCAGCATATTCATAATCTACAACATCTTCTAACATTTTATTTAGGTCATCATCATTTGTAAGATTTACAAAATGCCCACAAAATATAGTTCCAGGCAATCTGTAAGACCCCAACTTTTATAAATAAAGATGAATTTTCTATAAATATCATTTTTGAATATTATGGAGTTAATTTGATATAATGTTATAGTTGTGGGTAATATTTATAAATTTTGCAAAGTACACAAGTTGTTATATAATATTCGATTGGTCGGGGAATATTCGTTTTAACAGGGAATATTCGTACAACGGCACAATCATTGGTGGACCCCACAACGGAATTATTGTCGGATTGAGAAAACGATAAAAATATTTTATTAAAAATAACTGCGAAAGTTTTACCATTGATACTGTTGCACTACTCGGTAGTAAAAATACAGTAATACGCGTGGTTGCATAGTAGCACACGGTATTGATTATTAATGCTTATGTGAGAAGTCACTCAGTTTGATTCAATTATTGTCAATTAATAATATGAATTATTTAGAGATAATGACGTTTTATTTTATTCGTATTATTAACGTAATAAAACAGAAACATCTTTTTATATAAAACAGAATACTTTATTAAAGTTATTCTATAAATAGAATATATTATATTTTATTTAAAAGATTTTTCTTTAAATATGGACCGTCAGATTAAAGTAATCAATCTGGACCGTTCATGGATTAGTTACTATGCATTCTATTTTTCTATAAATAGCAGCTCATTCCTTCATTATTTCTTACGAATTCACTGAACTCTAGAGAGAGAAACTATAGAGAGAGAGAAGAAGAGTATTCTGCTACTTAACTACTTCCTTATTTCAGCTCTTCTTTAAAACGGTAAGGGGTGTTATTCTTTCTTATTCATGAAGAGAACTGTTGTTATTCTATTTCTTATTATTCTGTTGGAATAACCTGTTTATGCGGTCTATCCTATACTTGGTAACATTCTTCTATTATTCTGTTGGAACATCCTGTCTGTGTGTTTTACACCGGACCTGGTTCCGTTTTTATTATTATTCTGTTGGAACATCATGTCTGTGTGTTTTACACCGGACCTGATTCCGTCTTTATTATTATTCTGTTGGAACATCATGTCCGTGTGTTTTACACCGGACCTGGTTCCGTCTTTATTATTATTATGTTGGAACATCCTGTCTGTGAGTTTTACACCGGACCTGGTTCTGTCTTTATATTATTCTGTTGGAATATCCTGTCTGTGCATTTTACGCCGGTCCTGGTTCCATTATTTATTATTCTGTGGGAATAACCTGTCTGTGCGGTCTATCGCATGCATGGTGATTTCTTTTGTTATTCCATTCTTTATTATACTCAGTTGGTTAAGTTTTGACTTCTATACTCCATGAAATTTGTGGAATATCCTTGATAATTGCGTTTCATCCAGTATCTTTTCATGAAAATATTCTTCTAAGCATTCTTGAATTTTACTCCACAAAGCAGTATCATGTTGACAATTTAGACGTTGTTAATTCTTGGATAAATTAATTCTTGAACTTGTTTTATTGAATTCTTATATCATTGTCATCATCCTCATGTTTATAAAATGTTAAAAGTCATCTGTGGCCTGTAGTGCATAGATGGACTTGGTATGATTATGACCAGGGATTATTCGGTATAATCATGACTGTAATGTTACAAATGATGTGGTAAAAGTCCTCATTGGCCCGTAGTGCGTTGATGGACAGTTGTTGGCATGATCATGACCATGATGAATATACGAATATCCTTGGCCGTAGTGCACGGGTGATTCGATGATGTGGATTATTTTATTAAGCTGAGTCCCAGCGATCACAGTGTTGAAAAACCTTTTAAATCATAAAAGATAGTAAGTTTATTTTCTACTTGACTCTTTTAATGGATTGCTTGTTCCGGTGCAGTTAAACTTGATGTCTATTATATTTTATCAGTTTAACATTGTTGAAGGCTAATGATAAATTATTCTGCATTATCTTAGTCATAATATTTCTTACTGGGCTAGTTGAGCTCACCCTTTCTTTCACTGTTCTCTTCAGGAAATGAGAACGTAGCTGGGGCAAGTCGGGGAACGGAGTGATGGTCCGAATGATAGTATTAGTTAGTAGTCCTCACTATTCTATGTAATGGTGTGTTAATAAATGTAATGAGGACTCCTTTTGAGTATGAATACTCTCTAGAAGATAATATTTGTATTCAAACTCACAGTTTATGTTTTGTCGTATTATACACGACGGTTGTATTAGTAAGTTGTATTTGTATTTTGTACTATATATCTGACGACCCAAGATAGGTGATGTATACCTAATTTTGGGGGCGTCACAGTTGGTATCAGAGCTTAGGGATATGATCCCTAGCTAAGATCTGAGAATAGAACTTGGAGGGGAGAGACGGGGAATTCCTTCGCTAGTATGACCTACCTAAGTTTATTTGCATGGTATTTAATTGGTCGGTCATAATATAAGGATAATATATGACATATCAATTAACTTTTATTTTGTGACAGTATCTAAAAATGGCATCTGAGAATGTTGAGAATAGTAATGGTGCACAGGAGACTGTTGATTCACCACATATCAATAATCAGGAAAATGTGCATCAGGAAGGTGACAATCCTCATGCAAACAACAATACTGACCAGATGATGAATGATGGAACGTTCATAAACTTTATGCAGTTCATGCAACAGCAGGCGAGAGCGGCTCCTGTCCAAAATATAGGTGAAAACACTGAAAACTCTCAGACGGTCACCGCTAAACAGTTCAAGGAGCTGGGACCACCAGAGTTTAAGGGAGAGCCAAAACCACTTATAGAGGAAACATGGATAAAGCAGATTACAAAGATATTTGATGTCTTGGGATGCTCCGAGGAGCAACAGGTTCCCTTTGCCGCCTTTATGTTGCGAGGAGAGGCAGATTACTGGTGGGAATCGATTAAGCGTACTCAACCTGCCGCACTGAAGATGTCTTGGGAGAAGTTCCAAGAGCTGTTCAATGACAAATACTTTCCCGAAAGTGTTCGTCACATGAAGGAGGTGGAGTTCATCAAATTGGAGAGCAAATAATATGACCGTGTCGCAGTATGAGGCTAAATCTACTGAGTTGTCCCGGTTTGTGTCCCACTTGGTGGATAATGAAGAGCGAATGACGCGAATGTTTTTACGAGGTTTGAAACCTGAGATACGTCAACATCTATTTCTCATAAACTGTATTTGTATTCAGATGTTGTGAATAGGGCTCAGTTAGTGGAGCTCGATAATGAGTCAACGCAACCAAAAGAGAGCAGTCGACAAAATGATAATACCAGTGAGAGCAGTCATCGAAGCGGTGACAACAAGCGTGGAGGGAATCAACAGGCCAGAAATGGTAACCACTTCGGTGGTAATCAGGGCCAAAACAATAAGAATGGTCATTTCAAGAAGATGAGATTCAACAATGATGGAAATACGTCAGCACCAGCACCCGTTGTTAAGGAAGGAGAACGACCACCTATCATATATTTCAAATGCAGAAGGGAGGGGCACATCAGTCCAAACTGCGCGATGCCGTCTAAAGCATGTTATAATTGTGGAAGAGAAGGTCATTTAGCTCGATTTTATCGTTTACCAAAAACAAGTTCAGCCAAGATGGAGACACCAAAGGCCGTTCCAGAAAAGTCAAAACCGGTAGTGCAAGGGAGAGCGTTTGTTGTGACCTCCCAGAAAGCAAGGAACCCGAATGAGGTCATCACGGGTAAGCTTATCATGAACTCTAACGAAGTCTATACTTTATTTGATACCGGTTCTACCCATTCTTTTATTTCTCCTACTTGCGCTCATCGATTAAATTTGATTCTGGAGAAATTAGACTTTGATTTATCTGTTGAAACTCCATTGGGAGAAACCTTCATTACATCCACGGTTTATAAGTTTTGTTTGGTTCAAGTTGGTACCCACACATTACCTGTCGATCTGATTTCATTAAAAATACTTGCATTTGACGTGATTCTAGGGATTAATTAGTTAACTACTCATCATGCAAAAATTGATTGTTTTCGTAAGGTTGTTAGCTTTCATATTCCTAATCGACCTATTATGCGAATTCAAGCAACCAAACCATTAAAATCAATCGCTGTCATCTCAAGTCATAAAGCTATTCGTTTATTGAAAAACGGATGTCAAGCTTTCTTAGCTCATGTCACGGATCTAAACAAAAATACGTCAGTTTTGAATGATATTTCTATTATTAATAAATTTCCTGACGTATTCCCTGAAGAACTTCATGGCCTACCCCCAGAGCGTGAAATTGAATTTTGTATCGACCTTGAACCCGGTACAAAACCCCTTTCCAAAGCCCCATATCGAATGGCTCCTATTGAACTTCAGGAGTTAAAGATCCAACTGCAGGAGTTGTTAGACATTGACTTTATTCGTCCTAGTACTTCTCCTTGGGGTGCTCCTATTCTATTCATGAAGAAGAAAGATGGAAGTATGCGACTTTGTATTGATTATCGGGAGTTGAATCATGTCACCATCAAAAATAGGTACCCATTGCCACGTATTGATGACATGTTTGACCAGTTGCAAGGAGCACAATTCTTTTCAAAGATCGATCTTCGTTCTGGATATCATCAGCTGAAGGTTAGAACTGAGGTTATTCCAAAGATGGCTTTTAGAACTCGGTACGGGCATTATGAATTCCTAGTCATGTCTTTTGGATTGAATAATGCTCCTGCTGCCTTCATGGATATGATGAACAGGGTATTCAAGGAATATTTGGATCACTTTGTGGTCGTCTTTATTGATGACATCCTTATTTATTCCAAAAGCCGTGAAGATCATGAGCAACACTTGAGGCTGGTACTCCAAAAGCTTCGTGAATACAAGCTTTATGCCAAGTTAAAGAAATGCGAGTTCTGGCTGGAGGAGGTAGCATTCCTTGGGCACGTAGTATCAAGTCATGGAATATCGGTTGACCCGACAAAGATTGAAGCTATTCAAAGCTGGGAGCAACCTAAATCAGTGACCGAAGTACGTAGCTTTCTTGGTTTAGCTGGTTATTATCAGAGATTCGTGGAAGGATTTTCTCGAATCGCTACTCCATTAACTCAGCTGACTCGGAAAGATACAAAGTTCGGTTGGAGCGAAGAATGTGAGCAGAGTTTTCAAGAACTCAAGAGGAGACTCATTTCAGCACCTGTTCTAACAATACCATCTGGGTCGGAGGGATTTGTCATCTACAGTGATGCTTCGAGCAAAGGGTTGGGATGCGTTCTCATGCAACATGGAAAAGTCATAGCCTATGCATCAAGACAACTCAAGGAATATGAGAGGAATTATCCTACTCATGATCTAGAGTTGGCAGCTGTTGTCTTTGCACTTAAAATTTGGAGGCATTACTTGTATGGGGAGAAGGTGGAGATCTTTACGGATCATAAAAGCCTCAAATATTTTTTCACTCAAAAGGAACTCAACATGCGACAACGACGTTGGCTTGAACTGTTGAAAGATTATGATCATACCATTCAATACCATCCTGGAAAAGCGAACGTGGTAGCTGACGCATTGAGTAGAAGATCATATGCAAGTACGAGTGCAATATTGTCAACACAAAGGCCCATTTTGTGTGACTTGCAAAGGATGGAGATAGAGTTAAAGACTCCAGGGACCCATGTGATGATGGCGAATATACGAGTAGAACCAACTTTAATTGATAAAGTTAAAGCTGCTCAAGCTACAGACCTGGAGCTGATGCGTATGAGGAAGAAAGTGCAAGAAGGTGCTATGCCGGAAGCAAGAATCGATGAAGAAGGAATACTTCGAGTAAACTCCAGACTTTCTGTTCCTAACAACCCTGATTTAAAGTATGAAATCATGATGGAGGCGCACAACACACCGTTTGCAATCCATCCTGGAAGTACCAAAATGTATGATGATCTTCGTCATACATTTTGGTGGAGCAATATGAAGAGAGAGATAGCGTTGTTTATCTCAAGGTGTCTAACTTGTCAACGAGTCAAAGCGGAGCATCAAGTACCAAAAGGTCCATTGCAACCACTTGAAATTCCAGAATGGAAGTGGGAGCACATTACCATGGATTTCGTTACCGGTCTTCCTAAGGTTTCTCAAGGTATAGATGCGATTTGGGTCATTATTGATAGATTGACCAAGTCTGCTCATTTCTTACCGATACGAGAAACTTATACACTTGAACGTCTTGCTCGTATGTACATAAACGAGATTGTAAGACTGCATGGTATGCCAGTATCCATAGTTTCTGATCGAGACCCAAGATTCACTTCACGATTTTGGGTTAGTTTACAAAAAGCTATGGGCACAGATTTACGATTTAGTTCGGCATATCATCCTCAGACGAGACGGACAATCAGAGAGGACTATTCAAACTCTAGAAGATTTATTAAGACTCTGTGTCTTTAACTTCAAGGGAAGTTGGGACAAGTTCTTACCATTGGTGGAGTTTTTCTACAACAACAGTTATCAAGCAAGTATTGGCATGGCTCCATTCGAAGCATTGTATGGAAGAAAATGTATTTCTCCAGTATGCTGGGATGAGGTGGGTGAAGCAACGTTGTTGGGACCGGAGTTGGTACGTATGACTACAGAAAAGATTCAAACGATCCGACAACGTATAAAAACCTCACAAGATCGACAAAAGAGTTATGTTAATCTTCATCGAAAGGACGTGAAATTTGATATAGGAGATCATGTGTTCTTACGTGTTGTTCCATGGAAAGGAGTTACGAGATTTGAAAAAAGAGAAAAGCTCAATGCTCGATTCATCGGTCCATTTTTAATCCTCGATTGAGTAGGAACTGTGGCTTATAGACTCGCTTTACCGCCAAGTATGTCTCGTGTTCATAACGTTTTTCACATATCCATGTTACGCAAACATGTGGAAGACCCGAACCACATTATTGAGTTAGAACCGGACGAAATAGCGGAAGATTTGACGTATGAAGAAGTTCCTGTTCAAATATTGGATAAGAAGGAACATATTCTACGCTCCAAGGTTATACCTCAAGTCAAAGTTTTGTGGAGAAACCACGATGTTGAGGAAATGACTTGGGAGTTAGAATCTGAAATGAAATCAAGGTATCCTTACCTCTTCGACATACTAGGTACGTACCCTAATTTCGAGGGCGAAATTTCATAAGAAGGGGAGGTTGTAAGACCCCAACTTTTATAAATAAAGATGAATTTTCTATAAATATAATTTTTGAATATTTAGGAGTTAATTTGATATAATGTTATAGTTGTGGGTAATATTTATAAATTTTGCAAAGTACGCAAGTTGTTATATAATATTCGATTGGTCGGGGAATATTCGTTTTAACAGAGAATATTCGTACAACGGCACAATCATTTGTGGACCCCACAACAGAATTATTGTCGGATTGAGAAAACGACAAAAATATTTTATTAAAAATAACGGCGGAAGTTTTGCCATTGATACTGTTGAACTACTCGGTAGTAAAGGTACAGTAATACGCGTGGTTGCACGGTATTGATTATTAATGCTTATGTGAGAACTCACTCAGTTTGATTCAATTATTGTCAGTTAATAATATGAATTATTTAGCGATAATGACGTTTTGTTTTATTCGTATTATTAACGTAATAAAACAGAAACATCTTTTTATATAAAACAAAATACTTTATTAAAGTTATTCTATAAATAGAATATATTATATTTTATTTAAAAGATTTTTCTTTAAATATGGACCGTCAGATTAAAGTAATCAATCTGGACCGTTCATGGATTAGTTACTATGCATTCTATTTTTCTATAAATAGCAGCTCATTCCTTCATTATTTCTTACGAATTCACTGAACTCTAGAGAGAGAAACTATAGAGAGAGAGAAGAAGAGTATTCTGCTACTTAACTACTTCCTTATTTCAGCTCTTCTTTAAAACGGTAAGGGGTGTGATTCTTTCTTATTCATGAAGAGAACTGTTGTTATTCTATTTCTTATTATTCTGTTGGAATAACCTGTATACGCGGTCTATCCTATACTTGGTGACATTCTTCTATTATTCTGTTGGAACATCCTGTCTGTGTGTTTTACACCGGACCTGGTTCCGTTTTTATTATTATTCTGTTGGAACATCCTGTCTGTGTGTTTTATACCGGACCTGGTTCCGTCTTTATTATTATTCTGTTGGAACATCCTGTCCGTGTGTTTTACACCGGACCTGGTTCTGTCTTTATTATTATTCTGTTGGAACATCCTGTCTGTGAGTTTTACACCGGACCTGGTTCCGTCCTTATTGTTATTCTGTTGGAATATCCTGTCTGTGCATTTTACGCCGGTCCTGGTTCCATTATTTATTATTCTGTGGGAATAACCTGTCTGTGCGATCTATCGCATGCATGGTGATTTCTTTTGTTATTTCATTCTTTATTATACTCAGTTGGTTAAGTTTTGACTTCTATACTCCATGAAATTTGTGGAATATCCTTGATAATTGCGTTTCATCCAGTATCTTTTCATGAAAATATTCTTCTAAGCATTCTTGAATTTTACTCCACAAAGTAGTATCATGTTGACAATTTGGAACGTTGTTAATTCTTGGATAAATTAATTCTTGAACTTGTTTTATTGAATTCTTATATCATTGTCATCATCCTCATGTTTATAAAATGTTAAAAGTCATCTGTGGCCTGTAGTGCATAGATGGACTTGGTATGATTATGACCAGGGATTATTCGGTATAATCATGACCGTAATGTTACAAATGATGTGGTAAAAGTCCTCATTGGCCCGTAGTGCGTTGATGGACAGTTGTTGGCATGATCATGACCATTAATGAATATACGAATATCCTTGGCTAGTGCACGGGTGATGATGATGATGTGGATTTTTTATTAAGCTGAGTCCCAGAGATCACAGTGTTGAAAACCTTTTAAATCATAAAAGATAGTAGAGTTTATTTTCTACTTGACTCTTTTAATGGATTGCTTGTTCCGCTGCAGTTAAACTTGATGTCTATTATATTTTATCAGTTTAACATTGTTGAAGGCTAATGATAATTTATTCTGCATTATCTTAGTCATAATATTTCTTACTGGGCTAGTTGAGCTCACCCTTTCTTTCACTGTTCTTTTCAGGAAATGAGAATGTAGCTGGGGCAAGTCGGGGAACGGAGTGATGGTCCGAATGATAGTATTAGTTAGTAGTCCTCACTATTCTATGTAATGGTGTGTTAATAAATGTAATGAGGACTCCTTTTGAGTATGAATACTCTCTAGAAGATAATATTTGTATTCAAACTCAGTTTATGTTTTGTCGTATTGTACACACAGTTGTATTAGTAAGTTGTATTTGTATTCTGTACTATGTATCTGACGACCCAAGATGAGTGATGTATACCTAATTTTGGGGGCGTCACACAATCTTAATAAAACCAATGACATCATAGTACCCAAAACTCTCACACTTTTTGTTCAGCTTCTCAATATCCAATTCAAAATAAGAGATTTCAAACTTATCAATTTACCCAAAATCATAATGCAAAACAGGATGTAACCCAAATAAACCCCCATGGTGGAGTTCCACTACCAAGGATCTACAAAAAAAAAAAAATTTTCTATTATTATAGAAGGCATCAGGACTACAACAATGTTTGAGTATAGAAGCAAAAGACAAAATAATGGATACAAACAATATAATATATAATATCTAGGGTGGAGTTCCACTACCAATAAATAATCTACAATAAAATGCTTGACTAAGGAACCAAAAGACGGACATCAGATACAAGGGAGACAATAAAATGCTAGACAAAAGTAGGACCACAACATAAGACCCAAACAAATAAAGCAAAAATAATAATAAAAAACAGACAAATCTCATTAAATGAGCGACAATGGACATGTAAAGGGATTAAAACAGCGACAATTGACAGATGAAGGGGAATAAAGGGATCACAATAGAAAGATGAAGGGGAATAAAGGGGCGACATCAATAAACAAATAAAGGGAAATAAGGGGGATTTCAAGATACTTACGCCATCTCCCCACCACAAATAACCTTCAGATCCTTCGATTATTAATTCAAATGATGAGTACAAACCCCCAATTTGACGAAAGTTAGTAAACATTAGCTTTTCCTTTTTGTGTGTAGGTGAGAGGTTTAGAGAAAGAGAAAGATAAACGTAAAGACAGAAAACAGACAATGAAAGCTTGAGATAAATTTTATTGTCTTTACATTTGTCTTTTGTCTTTATAAATCTGGGGGAAAGGAATTTTTTGTTTTAAAGGTTAATCCTTGACTAAAACTAACAGCTAGGCCCGTGGTGCTTGGGTGGTCTTATGACCAAGATTTTGAATTGGGGGTTTTGAGTTCGATTCTTGGGTAGGACAAGATTTTTGGCAAAAATTTGGAACTCGTCCACGTCATCCCGCTGACGTGGTAAATTAATTGGAAAATGTCCACGTCAGAGATGCCACATGAGCACCACGTGTGACACGTCAACAGGTCAACGCCATTGTGGCATTAAGGGGCTCAATATCCAATTTTTTAAATAGAAAAGGGGCTTAATTTGCGTTGACCAAAAGAAGGGGTCTCAATACCCAAAACACCTAAAATTCAGTACAATATTTGCATTTTACCCAAAATAATTAGTGGGTATTTCGGTCAAGTGCCAATTAAAGTGATTATACCAAATTATCTCAAACACTTCTTAATCTTTCACCCTCTTCCATAATGATGCTAAGAGTAAAGCATTCTTTGGTTTTGATCTATATTGTTAGAAAACTTCAAAAATCCATTGAAACTTGTTTTCAGGCACTCAAACCACTTGAGTTAACTTATAATTCATGAATGTCCAAAAACTAATAATTAACATCGACTAATTCAAATATTTTAGCAAAACAACCTCATTGAGACATTTTCACAAACAATTAATATGCATACTTTAAAAACTCATCTTTTTCATGAATTCAAAGCATAAATCTCAACCTCATAACTAATTCCATCATTATATCATGCATGAATCCTCCATGATTCCCAGTTCAAATAATTTTCCACAACCAATTTCAGTAATTAAATTAATAGCATACTTTAATTTCTATAAACTTATTAAGAAAAGTAAAATACCCTTTGTTTAGTATTTAGATTAGTTTGGTACTTACCTCACTTGGTTATGGAGAAATTAAATTATTTCTTTTGGTAATTTTTTGCTCTGAATCAACTTTAATTCCCTCTTAAGACATAAATTGCTAGTTAATTAATCTAGCTTTTGGGTGAGGGCTTTATATACTAGAGTTGAGTGAGTCTGTGCTAGGTTCCTTCGGAGAAGTGAGCTAAGTATGTTGAATTTTTTTTCTTCTGAAAATGGAATAGCTGAACTGGGAGCTCTTTACACTCCTGAGACTCCACTCTACTTTTAAAGACATCTTATTAAATTAGGAATGCTAGGTGGCTCCTTCTTAGACTATACACCTCCTCCTTGTATTTTCAGTATACATGTATCATTTATGCTATACATATTGTGACACCCCCCAAATCCGGGTACTTCAATTCCCACGGGATTTGGTGTTCACTATTCAAACATCATGTATCTATCTACCCATAATAAATGAAAAATCATAAATAGATAGAAATAAATCCTCTCCTTATGGAGTTACAACATCTAAATGTAAATACATCAATCCCATGTCATACTAACCTTAAATCTCAAATGCGAAAATATAAACAAATAATAAGTCTTACACAACTTTAACATAACTCTGAAACATAAATACATCAATTAAAGAACAAGTCTTCATCACTTGTTAACTTTACCCTTGCCTTTGCTAGTAGAAGGCTCGTCGGACCATTCGTTCTTAAATAAAATGTTATTATTCTGCAAGAGTGAGCACGATTGCCTACAATATAATAATATAACAATAAAATAATAACATGCGAATGAATCAAAGACTTCTGAAATAAAAAAATATCGACTTTTGAATCAAGAATGAATAACAAGAATCAAAAGAACTTTTGAGGGTCATAAGACCTTGAACTACGTCCTAGGTTGCCGATTGTTTATACTTGAAACCTTTAAAAGTCATAACAGTATGGACTCTTCTTCTCGTACTTAAAGGGATCAACCCTTAGTACCATACTAGACACAATATCTTAACGCTAAAGAATAATTAATCCCCTATAATAGGGTTGTTCATCTCAGTTTGACATTAGAGTACGCACCAAAAGGAAGTTTTTATTTGGATAAGCTCAACAATGGTTTTGAAATTTAGAATGTTCATCCACTATGGACTAGTCGAATCAATAAGGGTTCGCTAGTCTTACAAGGTTCAAGAATAATTGATATTAAATTTGAATAATAAAATTTAAGATGTATACAATTGAATAAGTATTGTATAACAGGAATCATGCTATTAAAGAAAGATAACATCTAATATGAAATCTTGACTTGAACAATAATAAACAAGATAGATGTTGGCTTGTTTCGGGTTTCACAAAACAGTAACTAATGCGTGCAAGTATACACGGTTAACAAGTAATATAGAGTAAGTCAAGTATCATTCCCACGGAGAAAGGTGAATATTTCGAAACTAGCGTGCAACAACCTTATAGCTATTTCTGGCTGCTTAAACGATCAATTAATAGGTAAATTAAAATCTAGAATAATTATCAACACAAAATTACGAATTAATAACTAAGAGATTCAAAGTAGAAAGATATGGGATCCTAATGTCATTTAATGCTTCATCCAGAATGCACACCTCTTGTTAAGCTTGATCAATTACTATGGACTGTTAGTCTAGAGCATGAAAATAAAACATGACTATTTTCAATAAAGCATGTCCGAATGACACAAAATCCACAAGAGATAGAATTCATATAAGCATCCATATTACCTAACCCACTATATGTCTATGTGAATTACAAGCAATATCAATCTAAGTGCAAGCTCTCTCAACGACTACACATGGCAAACCAGTATATGTCTATCCGGGTTACGAATCACGAAATCTAACACATGTAAATCTCATGAACATATGCTACATGGTCAAACTTGAACTTATATTTCCTTTTTCAATTCAATACAAGTTATTAGGGTAGATGATGATCAATCATCCAAACATTAAGCACAACAAAGTTAGGCAGTCCAACTATAACCATACAAGCATCACAACAAGGCATACAAAACTGAACTACATAATAAAATCCATTAGAATCCCATAATTGTGGTTAGGTCATCTTCTATGAATCAACAACCATTATGGGATTTAAGCCAAGCATGGAAGAATCAATGGAAACAAGAGATTAAAGAGAAAATAAATAGCAAATCTGATTAAGCTCTGCTCCCAAATGTGCTTCTGACTTAGTTCAGAACCAAAATCAAAACCACAATGATACTCAATATTCACAAACTACTAGATCTAGATAGAGAAGCAAAATAGTTGAGTAGTGCTATGGAATCTCTCTAGCTCTATCAAACCCTAAAATAGCAAAATATAAATGATAAAATTCGTCTATTGTAACCATCAAACACACCCTTATATGGTAAATATGCTACAATAGTATAAAATGAAAAGTCAATATTTTAAATGGCCTTGACTGGCGCGGCCGCGCGGCCGCGTAGTAGGAGTTGGGCGTGGGCGCGCTGTGTCCGCATTTGTGACTCTCCTAGCTCAGGCGCGCCGGATTTGGCCTATTGATGGGCGCGACCCGCACTGGCCTCTTCTATTGCAACTCTGCTGATGTATTCCTGCTATGCTCCTGTTGCTAACTTTCTTTTCCTTTCTTCACTTAACTTTTCAATCTTCACTTGACCACTGCAGATGCCCTCTTCTTATGCTCTTGCTCAGCTACATTCTTTCTTTTAGCACAAGTTCACTATGCCATGCCATGTCATTGCCATGCCATTGGAGTCTCCTTGATGCAACCTACAAAACAACATAAAAACAATCAAATGATACTAAAAATACTTAAGTTTAAGCATAATTCTAGCAATTTGATAGCCAATAAGTAGGTATAAAACCTAATTATCAAATACCCCCAAACTTGAACTATTGCTTGCCCTCAAGCAATAAACAAAAATACGAACTAAGACCTGCAAACTACATGCTCTACAATTACACTATCATGCAAATGAAACCCAAGATTTCTAGTCATGCCAAGATTCTAATAAGATATGCCTCAGAGAAATATTAAGATCAAGAACAAAGCATCAAACTAAGCAAAAGGCATAATGACATAAAATTAGATAATCCCAACCTGCTATAGAGATGTTATACGTGTGTGTTGCATTACATAAGCTAAGCTTGACAAAGGTGAAGATACCACATGTTATACTGCTTAAGATAGAAAACTGAGGTTTCAAATCAAGAGCTATGCAGAAAAATGAAAACAACAACTACTCCACAACATCAATACAAGTTAAGTTCAACAAGGGCTTATTTTTCTTTATTTTTACTCTGAGGCGATTTTTCGCACTTTCCCCGCGGTGTTTTATTGATTGTTTTCTATTTCCCATGATTGTGCAATGTCTCATTCTATTAGGCTAACAGTGCTACCCCTTAGCAAGCTTTTAACTAACGACTCCTAAACCATTCAGGCTTTAGGGCGCTAGGTGTAGAGACAATCCCCTCGGCGTACTTACTCAAGTATCAAAGGCCCCAAAAAAGAAGACTAGCCACGGTGTTTGTATATTTCATCATTTTTTTATATATATACAAAGCAAGTATACCCATGCGTTCCCAAAACTTGAGTTTCAATGTTTAGCAGTCATTATTCACTTCCTACATAATTCTATCATTAAAACAGCGTTTTCCTCTCAGCAACAAGTAATGCTAATCTTAACCAACAAGCAAATCGGAACACTGACGTGCTACCCGATAATAATCTAAACAACATGCATGGATTTATATCATGAATAAAAACCATAAATAGATTTGGTATTCACTGTCCAACATCATATATCTATCTACCCATAATAAATGAAAAGCCATAAATAGATAGAAATAAATTCTCTCATTATGGAGTTACAACATCTCAATGTAAATATTTCAATCCCAGGTCATACATAACCTTAAATCTCAAATGCGGAAACATAAATAAATAATAAGTCTTACATAACTTTAACATAAGTTTGAAACATAAATACATCAAATAAACAACAAGTCTTCGTCACTTGTTAACTTTGCCCTTGCCTTTGCTAGTAGAAGGCTCGTCGGATATTTCGTTCTTAACTGCAATGTTATTATTCCGCAAGAGTGAGCATGATTGCCTACGAGTATAATAATATAACAATAAATAATATCATGCGAATGAATCAAAGACTTCTAAAATTAAAAAAACTCGGCTTTTGAATCAAGAATGAATAACAAGAATCAAAAGAACTTTTGAGGGTCAAAAGACCTTGAACTACTCCTAGGTTGTCAAGTGTTTATACTTGAAACCTTAAACAGTCATAAGACTATGGACTCTTCTTCTCGTACTTAGGGGATCAGCCCTTAGTACCATACTGTGCACAATATCTTAACGCTAAAGCATAATTAATCCCCTATAACAGGGTTGTTCATCTCAGTTTGACATTAGAGTCCGCACCAAAGGAAGTTTGGTTTAGAAAAGCTCAACAATGGTTCTGAAATTTAGAATGTTCATCAACTATGGACTAGTCAAATCAATAAGGGTTTCGTTAGTCTTACAAGGTTCAACAATAATTGATATTCAATTTTAATAATAAAATTCAAGATGTATGCAATCAAATAAGTATTGTATAACATGAATCATGCTTTTTAAAGAATGATAGCATCTAATATGAAATCTTGACTTGAACAATAAGAAACAAGATAGAATAATGAACTTTCTTTATGTAAAGAAACAAGCTTTAGGAACTTGCTCAAATGAAGTTAGGGTTAGAGAATTTGCCTCGTGCGTAGGCTAAACGATTACTATTCTCGTTCACCACAAGTCCTACACACATACCATATTTATTTTATTCCATAAATATTTCAACTAAAATATTTATTTTATTTGACAAATATTTTAATAATAAATTTTTTTTTGGCCCGTCGGGGGCGGGGTAATTTAGCTTTGGCAAACGCCCGCCGGGCAAGGTCATTGTGACGCCCACCAAAATTAGGTATACATCACCCATCTTGGGTCGTCAGATACATAGTACAAAATACAAATACAACTTACTAAAACAACTGTCGTGTACAATACGACAAAACATAAACACTGTGAGTTTTAATACAAATATTATCTTCTAGAGAGTATTCATACTCAAAAGGAGTCCTCATTACATTTATTAAAACACCCATACATAGAATAGTGAGGACTACTAACTAATACTATCATTCGGACCATCACTCCGTTCCCCGACCTTGCCCCAGCTACGCTCTCATTTCCTGAAGAGAACAGTGAAAGAAAGGGTGAGCTCACCTAGCCCAGTAAGAAATATCATGACTA
>CM029019.1:50094836-50335013 GCA_016801055.1 Panax notoginseng | reverse complement strand
TTATCAGTATTTTTATCGGAATGAAGGTATTAAAAATCAGGATTTTTGAGATATTTTGCGGGGGTTATAATTTTTAATCTGACCGTTGGATCGTTGTAATTTTTGGATATGTTATACATATATAAGTTTTGTATATGTCCACAATTTTGAACGTTAAAAATGAACGATGATTTGTTAAGAAATTTTACGAGATGACTGGTTCAGAAATTGTTGAATTTTCGGAGTTTATCATTTGGTGGAAAATTCTAGAATTGGTGGGCCCCACTCTTGGTTGGGTGAAAAATGTGCTGAGATTTTTATTCAAATGTGGTGGGTGGGAATAGTAGCAGGTAAAGCCATCAGGTTGCAGGTTAAGTCTGCTTCGGCGTGCTAACATTTTCTTATAAATAGAGGGCTAAGTTAGAATTGAAAAATACACCAGAATTTATAAGTTTTCTCTCTTTCTCTCTCTAGATTATTGAGTGTATTTTGTGGGTATTTAGATACTCTGTGAGTTTCTATTCACCCGAGCAAGTTTCCTTCAGCCTTATACCGATCAGAAGTATTACTCTTTTGAGGTAAGGGATAGTAAGGGATTTTAAGGGTTGTTATGTTTTTTAGTTTCATAATTTTTCTGACTTTCAAAAATTCTGGAAAAATTTGAAATGATATTTTGATGAGTTTTCTTGATTGTGTCCAAAAATGGTGATTTTTGGATGTATAGATTAAGAGTTATGAATTTTATGAGAAAAGATTATTTTAAAAGTAACCGCTTATAACTCCTTGTGGTTAACTCCAAAATTGATGAAATTTTTATTGGGAGTACATGTATATGATAGAAGTATACTCTGTAAATTTCAGAATTTTTGGACAAAAGTACAATTTTTGATAAATGTCTAAATATTCGGCTGTTTTGGCCATATGAAAAATAGTAAATGACTTTTAAAAATTCTGAGAAAAATATATGTTCACTATGAGACTATATTATGCTAAATCCCATAAAAAAATATTTTTAGAACTGATTTGGTATTTTTCATGAAAATAGTCTAGTTATGAGTAAATGAATTAAATATGTTTTATGAAGTAAAAAAATTGGAAAATAAGATTTTATGACTTGAGAATCCTATATGAGGTATATGCAGATTTTTGATGAGGGTTTTGGTTATTAGTGATGAAATCTTATGAGTTTGGCATTTTAGAATGATTAAATGCATTATTTAGTAAAGTGTAAATAATTAAAATAAATTATTTGTAAGTTTAAGAAATGTTATTCTTTTAATACCATTATACCGAAATATTAGTATAGATTTTATTATTGAATTTCTACCTTTTTGTATTGGGGTTACTATTCATGAGTTATTATTCATGAGTTACTATTCACGAGTTACTATTCACGGGTACTATTCATGATAAAATTGATTTCTTTTTCTGACCAAATTATAGTTGATTTATGAATATTACTTTTGAGATTAAAACTATATGTTGATCATATTATTTTTATTATCATATATAACATTTTTATAACTCTAATGATGATATTCTCTTTCACTTGAGTGTAAAGATGAGTAGATTATTGGTATGATCATGACTAGGGTTATCTTTGGCCAGTTGAGCAAAGTTGAATTGGTGGCTGGTATGATCATGACCATTAAATTTATAAGTGAATATCTTTAGCTTAAGTGCAAAGGTGAAATGATCAACATGGTTATAATTATTGTTTATATAAATTTTGAAATGATTATATGTTTCTTTGAGATATGAATACATTTGGCATGTAGTGCAAATATAACCTGTTGATGAATATCTTTGGCCTGTAGTGCAAAGATGAATTGTTAATGAATATCTTTGGCCTGTAGTGCAAAGATGACATGTTGTTGAATATCTTTGGCCAGTAGCGGTGTTGAGATGAACATGACAAACTGGTACAAATGAATATCTTTGGCCGTAGTGCAAAGATGAAGTTATTAGTATGATTATGAATAGGAACTGTAATTTGGTATAACCATGATCTTTGATGTTTCAGGTAAAAACAGGTGATGAAAATATTCTTCGTCCTGGGTGCGAAGAAAAATTTAGAGTCACAATTATGATTATGAGTTATTCATATGATTGTGGAAAGGAACTGTTGAGTGATGTTACATGGATAAAATATTGTTGGTGGATTTTTAACATGGAGGAGATAATAGACTTTATGGTCTATTTGACTCTTCTAATGGATTGCTCGTTCCGCTGCAACTATGGTTGAAATTTTTATCATTTACCATATGTTCTAAATCTCTGATTTATTATTGATAAAGGCTATTGATAATTTAATTATCTTTAGTCATGATATTCTTTACTAAGCTAGTTGTGCTCACCCTTTTGCTTCACAATTTCTTTCAGGTAATAAGAGTGTAGCTGGGTCGAGCGAGGGTAACGGGAAAATAGAACGGTGGTCTCTAGCTACGGAGGTTCTCCCGAAGCAGTATAGAAAAGTTCATTTAGTATTTTATTTGGTGAATCCAATAGGGTAAGGTGTATCCAACATTGGAAGGGTGTTTTTGCCACTATCATACAAGATGTCTAACGACGTACAACCTTATGTCATCATAAGACAGGATTGTGCACATCCGCTTGCCGAGTATATCTACAAGCACTACCTATATAATCTTGGTGTTTGTTTGAAGTATAATTCTCAGTTAGATACAGTGGAGATAATGATAAGTCAAGAGAAGACTCACCATTGGGAAGAATATGATAGTAATCTTCTCATTTTTCTTTGGGGTCTATTGGGTCAACCAAGGATAATTCTGTGGCCATATGATATCTATCATAACCTAGAAGCATGGCCTCCCATGTACAAAGGTTTCCTTGAGCACTTCCCAAAGATTCTAATTTCTAAAACAGTTTTTGACTATACCTTTATGTAAGGTGTTACTGTGAGGTGTTGTCCACGGTTGGGACATGTGTCACATTTGGTATATATTTGTATTCAAACTCACAGCATATGTGTTTTTATATTTTGTACGACAATTGTTGTAATAGAGTTGTAGTTGTTTTCTGTACCATGTATTTGACGACTCAGAATGGGTTGGATGGAATGGACCTATTTTGGGGTCGTTACATCAAATGTATGAGTTCTACAAATTGAAACAATAAAATAATTGGGTAAAATATACATGTTACCCCTAAACTTTAGGTATTTTGGGTATTGAGTCCCTTTCTATTCAAAAATTTGGATGTTGAGAGGTATTTTTGGGTATTGACCTGCTGACGTGTCACACGTGGCGCTTACATGGCATACGTGGCATCTTGACGTGGATTCGAACTGCCAAAGATTCGAACTCAAAAACCTCAATTTGAAATATTGATCATAAGACCACCCGAGCACCACGGCCTAACTGTTAGTTTTACTCAAGGATTTACCTTTATGACAAAACAATTCATTTCCCCCAGATTATTAAAAGACAAAAGATGTTTGAAGACAATAAAATATATCTCAAGATTTCATTGTCAATTTTTAGTCTTTATCTTTACCTTTCGCTTTCTCTAAACCTCTCACCTGAACATAGAGAAGGAAAAGCTAGGGTTTATTAGCTTTCGTCAAATTGGGTATTTATACTGGTTATTTGAATCGATAATCGAAGGATCCAAATATTATTTATGGTGGGGAGATGGTGTAAGTGTCTCGAAATCCCCCTTTATTTCCCTTTATTTGTTTACTGATGTCGCCCCTTTATTCCTCTTCATCTGTCTATTGTGGCCTCTTTATTCCCTTTCATCTGTCTGTTGTCGCTGCTTTAATCCATTTCACAAGTCTATTGTTGTCCCTTTTATGAGATTTGTTTGTTTGTTATTATATTTTTGCTTTATTTGTTTGGGTCTTATGTTGTGGTCCTACTGTTGTCTAACATTTTATTGTCTCCCCTGTATCTGTTGTCCATCTTTTGGTTCCATAGTCAAGCATTTTATTGTAGATTATTTATTGGTAGTGGAACTCCACCCTAGATATTATTTATTATATTGTTTCAATCCGTAGCTTGTCTTTGGATTCCATAGTCAAGCATTTTTGTAGTCTTGATGCCTATTATAATAATAATAAAATGTTATTTAATTCATGTTTATGATATTTTAGTGTAGATCCTTGGTAGTGGAACTCCACCATGGGGTTTATTTGGGTTACATCCTATTTTCCATTATGATTTTGGGAAAAATTGATAAGTTTGAATTCGATTTTGAGAAGCTGAAGAAAAGGTGTGAGGGTTTTGGGTACGATGATGTCATTGGTTTATATTACAGATTGCCTAGAACTATATTTTGTGGGCATTTTGCAAATCTTGCAAATGATGATGACCTAAATATAATGTTAGATGATGTTGTAGATTATGAATATGTTGAGATTTATCTTGAACATGATTGTGAAGGGGGTAAACAGGTTACACATGCTGCACAACCTAAACAGTGAAGGGATAGGGATAAACAGGCTAAGAAGGTTAGTTTGTCCACAAATATTGGTTATGATGGTGATGTGGTGGTGGAAGAAAATAGTGAGGACTCAAGTTCTTCTAGTGATAGTGATATTCTTGATAAAGAGGAAGAAGAAATATTTCTAACTGATGATGAAGAAGTAATTAAGGCAAGAAAAAAACTAGAGAATATAAAGAGCAGAATTAAAAATAAAAAGAACTTAATGATGAACCAAACATTGAGCCAAGATCAAACAGCTAACAACCAAGAACCAGAAAAAAAACATTGAGTAACATCAAACAGGTGGCAATACTATTGAGGTAGAAGAACAAGGTTATGAGAATGATGATGATACTAATTATAGTGAAACAGATAGTGATAATTCTAAAAATTATGACTCTGATAAAGTAGAAAATGACAGCCTTGAAGAAGCTGACTGTGAGGATGATACACTTGTATGGTGGCAAAACCCTTTCCCAATGTATAACCCCAACATAAAAATTATGGGGACAAAGTTAGAGTTAGGAATGTTATTTGCAAACAAGAAAGAATTCAAGACTGCAGTAATTCATTGGTCATTAACAAAAGGTTTTGATTTAAAATTTTTGAAAAATGAACAACACAGGGTCAAAGGGAAGTCCTGTGAAAGTATGAGGAAGTAAAGTTCAGTTTCAATCAACTTTTCAGCTTAGAACAATGAGGAAATGAAACAGATATTCAAAAACTTTAGTGAGTAGGTAGGTTACCGCTAAGTGGTTAACAAAGAATTTGAATACAAAACTTAAAGAATTTGGGAATTGGAGATTGGTTGATAATCAAGCTTATGTAAAGAAAACCTTTCTAGTTAATGAGTCAGTCGACAAATGTTATAGGGCTAGAAAGTTTACTTTGCAAGAGTTAATGGTGAACATAAAAGAACACTATGCCAAGTTGCATAGATATGTTGAGGAGTTAAGAAGGTCAAGTCATGGGATTACAATTGACTTATATCAAGTCTTTCATTCTGTTGCACCTGAATTTAGAGGACTTTATATTGGATTTAAGGCTTTTAGTGTTGGTACGCTTGCTGGTTGTAAGAAAATAATTGGACTAGATGATTGCTTTCTAAAAGGTGTTGCAGTGGGCAGCTTTTGAGTGCTGTAGCTAGAGATGAAAACAAACAAATGTTTCCAATCTCTTGGGCAATTTTAGAGGGAGAAAATAGAGACTCATGGGAATAATTTTTGGGCTTTCTTAAAAATGACCTGAAGTTAGAAGATGGTGAAGGGTGAACCTTCATTAGTTATTAACAAAAGGTAAATATAAACTTGTTATTTTTTATACATGTTATACATTAACTGATAGCGACTAATACATGTTATATATTAAATTATTATTTGTGTTTGTATTGCAGGGATTTGAGGGTGCATTAACTTATCTTTTTCCTTTCTCAGAAACTAGAAATTGTGCAATGCATATTTATGCCAATCTAAGAAAGAGGTATATAGGTATAGCTTTGAAGAAAACTTTCTAGAGGGCTGTAAAATCAACAAATACTATCGATTTCAAGGATGAGATGGAAAAAATTAAGGAGTTAGATGAAGGGCTTTTGATTTCTTGATGGCTAGGAGTCCTAGGAAATGGTGCAAGGCATTTTTCAAGATTGATATAAAGTGTGACATTATGGACAACAACCTATGTGAGTGTTTTAATGGGTACATAATTCAATCAAGAAGCAAGCCACTAATTGAATTATTGGAAGACATCAGACAACTATTAATAACTAGGCTACAACAAAAGAGAGATATAGCCATCAACAAGAAATGGGACATTTGTCCTAGGCCAAAAAAAATTATTGACAACAACATTGATGAATGCTGTTAATATGTTATGTTATATAATGGCGATCTATAGTTTGAGGTGATGTCTAGGATTGCACTTGATGGATACACAATAGGTTTGAAACTTTGCACATGTGCTTGTAAGGCTTGGGATCTCAGTGGAATTCCTTGTGCACATGCATGTGCTGTTATGTTCTATATGAGATACAAACCTGCAGATTATGTATCAGACTAGTTTAGGGTACAAACATATGTGAGAGCATATTCAATAATGTTGAGGGTGGTTAGAGGGGAGAGATTTTGGCCAAGAGTAAATGTCACTCCACCATTACCTCCTCCATTAAAATCACTAAGAGGAATACCACAAAAAATGAGAAGGAGGGAGATGCACGAGGAGTCAAGTGTAGTAAGTTAAAACAACAAGAAAAAAAGTAATTCATACAAATTATCTAGGTGAAGGCACAATTATGGTATGCAATACTTGCAAGATAGCTGGCCACAATCGTCTCACATGCAAGTTACCTACACAAACAACACAAACAAATGAAAGTTTTATTCCAATTAATATATTTGTATTTACAAATCATTATAAATGTTAGTTTAAATCGTTATAACTATTAGTTTAATTTTGTACAAACACAATCATTTTGAGGGTTTTTTCAATGGATTGACTCTATCAACATGTTAGAGGATGCTGAGAAATCTTCGGGTCTGTTGAATTTGAACAACATTGAAATTGTGCTATAGGCGATGAAGGACAAAGCTCATGACTTGGAAGTGCAAGTATCGAAAATGGAAAAAAAGAAAGTCAAATTGAAGAATGATTTGAAGTGTTTAAAAGAAGAAATAAGGAATTTACAAACTAGGGAGAAGTTGTTGATACTTGTAATTGGGGTGTTTTTTGTTTTGTGTTTGAGCATGTTAAAAAGCATGTTATATTTTTAGTTGTATTAATGTTTATAAAAAATTAACTTTTAACTCGTGATGTTTTGGATAATTCTGTTAATGTAGACTCATGATGTTTGGATAATTGTGTTTCGTTGAATTGCTATTAAGTAAAATAGAGCATTGAATGGTTTGGGACATTCTTGTTTCTTTGAATTGTTAATGAGCAAAATAGATCATTTACTAATGGCTTGGGACTGATATGTTTTAGTAGTATTTCTTTCTCTAATCTTTGTTCCCTGCAAAATATTCACTATTTTCTATTGACTCAAAAGCCACTCATATTACATTTAGCACCCTGTTTTTTGTCTGCCCTACTTCTCTTTCTTCTTCAAGTATTTTTTTTAAATTCTGGTTGTTAAAAAATTTGAGATCTACCTCTCCTCTGTTCTTGGTTTCTTCTTTATGGTAATTTAAGTTAAGTCTTAACCCTACACTGTTTGTTTATAAACAAGAGTGTGTCGTAATCAGTATGCTAACTCTGTATTGTTAGAGGAGTTTCAATTTTTATCTAGACAATGACAATAACTAAAACAATTATTGGTTCTATTTTAGTGTGAAAATGAACTTTAAATAATGTGACACAATGGTTCAACTTTCTTTTTCTTGGTACATAGCGGTTTGCCCTTCAAATGATACATTGGTTCAACTTTCATACTGTACAAGTGTAAATCAAATATCTTAAAATCAAATTTGCAAAATATAATGGAAACAAAATCTTAAATTAAACAGTCATGTAACTCTTAAATTAACCAACCATGTGTACAAACAAACTTAAATTAACCAGCCATGTGTATAAAAAAAACTAAACAAGAACTCAAAAGGTTCTTATTAGATTGAATTACTAACACTAATGTACAGGATTTCAAGCATAAAGTACTAACACCATTGTTTAGGATTATAAACTCTTAAAAATCCCATGTGTATCAGTTTTTTTTAGATAAATACAAACACCAAAATACCATAAATAAAAGTCAAATATAGACGGATAATATAAATTACTAGATTGTTATCTTCTACTCTTTGTTCACACTTTCTTGAGTTCCACCAATATTGGGAAAGTTGATTAACACTCCACCTGACTGTCCCTCACCCTCTAGTCTTCCTCCCCCTCTAGTCTCCTTGAAGATGTTATACAAGACTTGAGCCATCAACTAATCCTCTATTTCAATTAAAAAATTATGCGCAACTACCACTCTTATAGCACCAGACATCAATTTTGTGGCCTTGTCCTTATTATTTACTCTTTTTTTGTTAAGTTGTAGTTATCTTTTTAGCCCTTTCTTTTCCTTTCTCATTTTTAGTTGGTACAATACTCATCTTCCCTTTACCTTGCTCATTACCATTTGGTGCAACACTTTTAGGTGGTGGCAAAGGTACTTGAACTGGTGTAATCTTTGGGCCAGCTCCAGCTAAGTAACATCTCCCAGGTGTGGTCTAAAACATATATCATATATCAATCATACAAAATAGTTAAAACCAATTCTTAAATTCTTCTCAACTTTTATAGCCTACATATAAAATCAACATAAATTGCACAGAATAATGATAGTGGGTCCAGATGCTTTTATCTATATTTCCCAATAGGCTAACACAATACATTTGTAAACTTTATAAACACTCTGGGACACAATCACCCTACTGAATGCAACTGATCACAACAAAACTAAGAGTATTTTGGACATCCCTAAGTGGAAATCATAATAATGTACACACATACACACACACATGAATGTACATACACACACGCATATGAATATACTTACTAAAATATAAGTGTTGCCAGTTTTTTGGTATATAAAACAGCCAAACCAGGAGGGACCCATTCTCTTCTTGTAGGCCTCTTAGCATTATTGGGAGCATAGACTAATGGCTTTCTTTTAATTTGTTGTTTTTTCTTTGATATTTGTCTATGTCACATTTGTTTATAAAACCAAAACATAAATCCCCACTCTTAAAAAATAAAACATGAATAAATAATGATTGAGCCAATAAAATTGAAAATCACATGTTTCTGACTTGAAAATGTATAAACTCCACTATCTCCCTTATCTCCTATGTCAGTTTTATCTTTTCTAACTTGTTCCTAAAATAGGTTACATATGTTTAGTTATTTAACAATTTTAACATAAAACAAAAAAAAATCAGGACAAACCTTGGTTCATTCCTCTTTTCTCCTTTGTTTTGTCTTCTTGCTACTTTCTCCCTTATCTTGTGTAAGTGGTTACTAAAATTGAAAACAAATATTTAATTATTTAACTTAACATAAATATATGTAACATAATATGAAAAAATAAATTGCATACAAAACCTTGTCTTGTTCCCCTTTGCTTCTTTGTTTTCTCTTTTTGTCACTCTCTCCCTTATCTTGTCCAAGTTGTTCCTAAAAATTAAAACAAATAATTTGTAGCATTTAAATTAACATTTATAACCAATAGCAATAGTATATTCAATACAAATATATTAATTGAAATAAAACTTACATTTGTTTGTGTTATTTATGTAGGTAATTTGCATGTGAGACGATTATGGCCAGCTGTCTTGCAAGTACTGCATACCATGATTGTGCCTTTTATAGATAATTTGTATGAAAGACTTTTTCTTACCTTTTTGACTTACTGCACTTGATTCCTCTTGCATCTCCCTCCTTTTCATCTTTTGTGGCCTACCTCTTGGTGTTTTTAATGGAGGAGGTAATGGTGAAGTGACATTAAACCTTGGCCAAAATCTCTCCCCTCTAACCACCCTCAACACTTCTAATATGCTCTCACATATGTTTGTATCCTAAACCAGTCTGATACATAATCTGATGGATTGTATCTCATGTAAAACATAGCTGCACATACATGTGCACGAGGAATTCCATTTAGATTGATAAGTAGTTTTTATACCTACTTATCCGATATCTGTTACTTGAATTAGTTGCTTAAACTCACGTTTCTTAGTTACTATTCATGCATTTTATGTTCATTTTGTAGATTATACGCTTGGGAGCCGTGTGAGCGACTATTGGTATGAAATCACAAAGAATTAGAATGAAATCACAAAGAAAAGAAATCCGGACATTGTTTAGGCTTTCATGTTTATTTCATTTTCTTTGCTTGGAACTTGGATTATATTGTAGAGCTTGTTCTTAGCTTTCTGGAACATCTTGAATCATTCTAATAGGAGTTCGGATGCAAGAGTTATGATCTTTGTACCAACGGACGTTGAACTTCACTATTTTGGGTGGCCATTTGCATAGCAGCCACTTCCAACCCAATTTCTACCTTCATTTGTCCGTTATTTCTCAATTCTTAAAGAATAAAAGTTGTAGAGCTCGTCGATATCTTCAATTTGATAGGTGGAGGGCCTCGTAAATCTTCCCAGATCAAAAGTTATGGCCGTTTTACCAAAGAACACTATAGGAGAAAAAGGATGCCCGTCGGGGAAGGCTTTTACTATACAAAACCCCCGCAGGGGCGGGGGTACAAGCTGTAAAACAATGGGTATGCCAGCCAGGGCGGGTCCCTTAAGCCTTATCGCCCCGGTCGGGGCGAGGGTACGCGCAGAAAAGTGATTTTTTTGTCCGAATTTGGGTTCGAGAAGGATTGGTTCGATCTGATTAACTCAAGGACTTCCAAGAGGACTTAAAGACATATAAAGAGACATATAAAAGGAGGAGAATCATAAGGATTAGGGGACAGAGAGAGGATTTCATTAGATTAGATTATAGTAGAATAGGAAAAAAATACCCGTTCTTATGAGATTTAGAGATTGAAGCACTTGGAAGCCATTGGAGATCCAGATCAAGAGCGAGACGGAGGTCGAATTTGTCGACAACAGATTCACTTCTTTTCCTTAATCTTATTCTTATCTTTTAATGTGTATTTAAGTGTGGATTCTTAGTTTTAATTTAATGAACTAATTCTTTGTTTCAGATTACAATAGATCGTATTGTATAGTTTATTTTAATATGTTTCGCTATCAATTATTATGTTATATTGTGAGAATTGTCTGTTGTGATTTAGATTTAATTGTTTAGTTGATTGGCCATCAATTACCGTGATAATCTATATGAACTCGAGAGATGAAGTTTAGATTTAGATCTGACCATGATAGCACGTGTTTGTGATTTTTGCATAGATGGAATTCATGATTCGTGTTTAGGATAGAGATATGCCTTTACACCATATGTAATCTTATAGATAACTTGTGCTTTAAATCCTTTTTAATTGTAATTCACATAGAGATATAGTGGATTAGTTAATCAGGGTGTCTTGCTTAATTCTATCATCTGTGAATTTAAGTGAGTATGAGTGTTATGCACCGAGAGGTGGTTTTATCTGCTTTAGTGTTCTTGATTAACAATTCAGAATATAGAATAATTGACGAGAAGTGTGTTAACTTAAATGAAGGAATAAGTAAAGTTGTGATTTTATATATCCGTAATCTTAATTTAACTAGTGGAATTTAATTATAGTTTAATTATATATTTTGAAATTCATTCGTTTAAATAAGATTGAGTTGGTTACGGGTTAGTACTTGGTGATTTTTATTAAACAATTCCTCGTGGGAACGATACTCTATTTTTACTTTATTACTTGTTGACCACGTATACATGCGTGTTGTGCGTAATTAAATTTTACCCAACAAGTTTTTGGCGTCGTTGCCGGGGGATTAGTTTAATATTTTTTTGCCAATATTAGCTTCAATCAAATTAGTCTTAATTTAAACATTTTTTTTCTTTTTATTTAATTCTCTCCCTATTTTTCTTTCTTTTCAGGTACCATGGATGGATGCAATTATCAATGGCCATACACAAATATGACTTCACCAAGGGACACATGAATTGATGGACTCAATGTATTTTTTGTATTGTCAGCACAGATTGAGACACTTTCGAGGAAGTTGGACGCTTTTGTAGCACAACGTCGTTAAAGTGTGGCGGTTACCTGTGATTATTGTGCTGGAAATCATTTGAGTCATCAATGCGCCATCAGTTTTGAGCTGGTATAGTGTGGTGGTGATTACCCCAACAATTATGTATATCCCAACAACTATCATCAAGATTGGGGGTATCACCCGGATTCTTCATGGAGTTTTAATTATGAAGATCAATACTCAGCTCCAAATCCAACATACACTTTGGAATTCTCATGTTAACTTCCATTCCAAGAAGAAAAGTTAAGCTTGGAGGAATTCATGTCAAAGATCATAGCAAACCAAGAGGAGAGGATGATGAGTCAAGAAATATCGAGCCACAATTTTCAGCACCAAATGAAACAACTCATCACCACTTCAACCCATGGTCCTCAATACATGGATTCTAATACTGAGACAGATAATTCAGGGGTAGTTGAATTGTTGTCCAAATTCGTAGCATCAAATGAGGAGAGGAGGATTAATCAAGAGTGGTCAATTCAGAATCATCAGAATAAGATAGATCAAATGTTCAAAGCCTTGAACAACTATCCTCAATATAATTGGTGTTATGACTTGGATTCTGAGATTGACGAATGGCCCGAACCAAATCTACAACTGGATGAGACACGAGATGTTGAAAAAGAGGAGACAAGTGTGGATAATGAAAATAAGGTCAGTGAAGAACTAACTATGAGTATCAATGAGGATGAGTTGATGTTATTAGTGCTCCAAGTTCCTTCTCTGCCAAAGATCAAGGGTCCAGTTAGATTTGCAAAACCGTGCCCGCTTGGTAGTCATGTTGTCGGCAAGGCTCTTTATGTCATGAGAGCTGTGTGACGCCCCCAAAACAGGTATGTCGCCAAATACAAGGTACAAAATACAAATACAAACTTAATTTATACAACTGTTAAGTGTCGTATTGAATACGACACAACATAAGCTGTGAGTTTTAATACAAATATTATCTTCTAGACAGTATTAAAACTCAAAATAAGTCCTCATTACATTTATTATCACACTATTTCATAGAATAGTGAGGACTACTAATGCTATCATCTGGACCGTTACTCCGTTCCCCGACTAGTTCCGGCTACGTTCTCATTTCTTGAAGAGGACAATGAAAGCAAAAGGGTGAGCTCAACTAGCCCAGTAAGAAATATTATGACTAAGATAATGCAGAATAATTTATCGTTAGCCTTCAACAGTGTTAAATTGAAAAAATATAACAAACATCAAGTTTAATTGTAGCGGAACAAGCAATCTATTAAAAGAGTCAAGTAGAGAATAAAATGTACTATCTTCTATGTTTTAAAAGGTTTTTCATCACTTTTAACGCTGAGACTCAGCTTAATAAATAATCCATATCATCCCTCCACTACGACCAAGGATACTCATTAGTATCACGACCATAAATTATCCATGCACTACTGGCCAAGGATATTCGTGTATTCATCAATGGTCATGATCATGCCAACAACTGTCCATCAATACACTACGGGCCAATGAGTACTTTTACAACATCATTTATAACATTACGGTCATGATTATATCGAATAATCCCTGGTTATAATCTTACCAAGTCCATCTATGCACTACAGGCCACATGTGACTTTCAACATAATATAAACATGAGAATGATGACAATGATATAAGAATTCAATAAAACAAGTTCAAGGATAAATTTGTAAAGATTTATAATTTAATTTATCCAGAAATCAATAATGTCCAAATAGTTAACATGATACTGCTTTGTGGAGTAAAATTCAAGAATAATATTGTACCAAAAATAATTTGGACCGAAAACGAATCAATTTTTATCATGAATAGTATCCCGGGTGAATAGTACTCGAGTGAATAGTATCTTGTAAATAGTACTTTGGGAATAGTAACCCCGTGAATAGTACTCCGGCATGAAAAAGTTAAAACTTATCAAGAATGCTCAGAATAATATTTTTATGAAAAGATACTGGATGAAGCGCAAATATCAAGGATATTCTACTAATTTCATGGAGTATAGAAGCTAAAATTTTAACAAAATGAGTATAGAATTCAAAATCTAAAATGAAATAATATTACTTACATACTACAGAGTATGAAAGAAAATATTATTTCAAGCGAATATTGAACAAAATAATATCCCTTACGAATACGAAAGAAATAATACCCCTTACCTTAGTAGGAGATTGGATACTGAAATAGTGTTGTAGCAGAATACTCTTCTTTTTTCTCTCTGATTCTCTCTCTATAAAATTCTCTTGTGAGTCATAGTGAATTAGTGAGAATGAAAGAAGAAATAAGCTTCTATTTATAGAAGATTTCTAGCTTAGCCCTTGCAATGTGAAGAGGCAAGTGGCTTGATGACTGCTGATGTGAAAAGAAAAGTGGTTTGACGCCTGTAATGTGAAACAACAAGTGGTTTGATGCTTGTAATGTGAAACGACAATTAGTCGATGCCTGTAATGTTAAACGACAATTGGTCGACACTTGTAATGTGAAATGACAATTGGTCGATGCCTGTAATGTGAAACGACAATTGGTCGATGCCTGTAATGTGAAACGATAATTGGTTCGACGCCTGTAATATGAAACGGCAAGTGGTTTGACGTCTAGTAAAGGCAATTACTATTGGCGAAAGTGACTCTTAGATGATGACATATGGGCCCCCATAGAATAAACCAAACTTACCACAAACGTCTCATAATAGACTTCTTATTTATATCAAAGATTGAATAAATATTACCACAAATCATTTTATCTTCAATCAACACATTTTTAATCTTCCAACAATTATTCATCATTAATATTATAACTCACAATATTTAACAACCAGATTATTCCCAAGAATGAGGAGGACTTTCCGATAAGGATTTCTCCCTATTGGCGCGCAATTAGATGACCAAATCTCTCCTCGACAAAACTTTCCAGACATCGTCAATATTGCAAATAATAATATGAATAACTTTGTTGTCGTAATTATTGATTTAATAATATAAAATATTATGCAGATGATACTGTGACAATAATTGAATCAATAATATGAGATACCATGCAGCAATTACTGTAGTAATAATTAAGTATAACTGAGTGGCTTCTTACATAAGTATCAATAATCAATACCGAGTGCTACTATGTAACCACGCGTACTACTATATTTTTTCCACCGGGTATTTCAACAGTTAACGGTAAAAATTTTGCCGTTATTTTTATAAAAAGATAATTTTGTCGTTTTCTAACTCCGACAATAATTCTGTTGTGGGGTTCACCAATGATTGTGTCGTCGTATGAATATTCCCCGACAAAAAGAATATTCCCCGACCATATGAATATTTTATAACAACTTGCTTTACTTTGCAAAATTTTCACATACCACCCTTAACTTTAATCCTTTTATCAATTTAACCATTTACTAAATAAAATAATTATAAAAAAATTGAATATATTCATTTCATAAAATTCGATGTTTTACAATCTGCCCTCGAAATTAGGGTACGTACCTGGTATGCCGAAGAGGTGCGGATACCTTGTTTAGATTCTAACTCTTGAGGTATAACCTTTGAGCATAAATGTATTCTTTCTTATCCAACATTTTAACAGGTATCTCCTCATACGTTAAATCTTCCGCTATTTCATCCGGTTCTAACTCAATAATGTGGTTCGCGTCTGCCACATATTTACGAAAAATAGATATGTGAATAACGTTATGAACATGAGACACACTTGGCGGAAGGCGAGTCTATAGGCTACAGTTCCTACTCGTTCGAGGATTAAAAATGGGCCAATGAATCGAGGATTGAGCTTTCCAGTCTTTCCAAATCTCGTAACTCCTTTCCATTGAGCAACCCGTAATAACATATGATCTCCAACATTGAACTCCACGTCTTTTCGATGAAGATCAGCATAACTCTTTTGCCTATCTTGTGAGGTTTTTATATATTGTCAGATCGTTTGAATCTTTTTTGTAGTAATACGTACCAACTCCAGTCCCAACAACATTGCTTCACCCACCTCATCCCATTATACTGGAGAATGACACTTTCTTCCATACAACGACTCAAATGGAGCCATGCCAATACTTGCTTGATAACTGTTGTTATAGAAAAACTCCACCAATGATAAGAACTTGTCCCAACTTCCCTTGAAGTCAAGGACACAGAGTCTTAATAGATCTTCAAAAGTTTGAATAGTCCTCTCTGACTGCCCGTCGGTTTGAGGATGATAAGCCGAACTAAATTGTAAATTCGTGCCCATAGCTTTTTGCAAACTAACCCAAAATCTTGAAGTGAATCTTGGGTCTCGATCAGAAACTATGGATACTAGCATACCATGCAATCTTACAATCTCGTTTATGTACATACGAGCAAGATGTTCAAGTGTATAAGTTTCTCGTATAGGTAAGAAATGAGCCGACTTGGTCAATCTATCAACAATGACCCAAATCGCATCTATACCTTGAGAAATCTTGGGAAGACCGGTAACGAAATCCATGGTAATGTGCTCCCACTTTCATTCTAGAATTTTAAGTGGTTGCAATGGACCTTTTGGTACTTGATGCTCTGCCTTGACTCGTTGACAAGTTAGACACCTTGAGATAAACTCTGCGATCTCTGTCTTCATATTGCTCCACCAAAATATATGTCGAAGATCATGATACATTTTGGTACTCACATGATGGATTGTAAATGGTGTGTTATGCGCCTCCATCATACTTTTATACTTTAAATCAGGGTCGTTAGGAACACAAAGTCTGGAGTTAACTTGAAGTATTCCTTCTTCATCGATTCTTGCTTCTGGCATATCACCTTCTTGCACTCTCTTCCTCATACGCATCAGCTCCAGGTCTGTAGCTTGAGCAGCTTTAACTTTATCGATTAAAGTCGGTTCTACTCTTATATTCGCTATCATCACATGGGTCCCTGGAGTCTTTAACTCTATCTCCATCCTTTGCAAGTCATATAAAATGGGCCTTTGCGTTGACAATATCGCACTCGTACCTGCATATGATCTTCTACTCAATGTGTCAACGACTACGTTCACTTTTCCATGATGGTATTGAATGGTATGGTCGTACGTAATCTTTTAACAGCTCGAGCCAACGTCTTTGGAGCATAATGCGTTTATTTTTGGTGAAAAAAATATTTGAGGGTTTTGTATTAGGATCAAGGTTAATACAGAATTCAATTTCATGCTCTGGGGTAGGCTTGGAAATTCTTCAGGGAATACGTCAAGAAATTTATTAGCAATAGAAATATGATTCAAATTTGACGGATTTTTGTTTAAATCTGTGATATGAGCTAAGAAAGCTTAACATCCGTTTTTTAATAAACGAATGGCTCCATGGCTTGATATGACAGTGATTGACTTTAATGGTTTGGTTGCTTGAATTCGCATAATAGGTTGGTTAGGAATATGAAAGCTAACCACCTTACGAAAATAATCAATTTTAGCATGATTAGTGGTTAACCAATCAATCCCTAAAATCACATCGAATGCAAGTATTTTCAAAGAGATAAGATCGACAGATAACGTACGGTTGCCGATTTGAATCAAATAAGACTTCTAAACAGTGGATGTGATAAAGGTTTCCCCCAACGGAGTTTCAACAAATAAGTCAAAGTCTAATTTCTCCGGAGTCAAATTTAAACATTGAGCGCAAGTAGGATAAATAAAAGAATGGGTAGAACCGGTATTAAATAAGGTATAGACTTCGCTAGAGTTTATGATTAGCTTACTCGTGATCACCTCGTTCAGATTCCTCGCTTTTTGGGATGTTACAACAAACGCTCTCCCTTGAACTATCGATTTTATCTTGTTTGGGACAACCTTTGATGCCTCCATCCCAGCCGGACTTGACTTCGGTGTATGACAAAATCGAGCTAGGTGACCTTCTCTTCCATAATTATAACATGCTTTGGACTACTACGTACAGTTTGGACGGATGTGTCCCTCCTGTCCGCATTTGAAACATACGACCGGTGGTCATTCTTCTTCCTTTGAAACGGGTGTTGGTGCTGCTACCGACATGTTTTCGTCATTATTGAACCTTCTCTTCTTGAAATTTCCACTTCTATTATCTTGGCCATGATTACTACCAAAGTGGTTACCATTTCTGGCATGTTAATTCCCTTTACGTTTGTTGTCACCGCTTCGATGACTGCTATAACTGGTATTATCGACTTGCCGACTGCTATCGCTTGGTTGTGTTGACTCATTATCACATTCTAATAACTGAACCCTATTTACAACATCTGAATACAAACACAGTTTGTGAGAAATTAGGTATTGACGTATCTCAGGTTTTAAACCTCTTAGAAACATCCGCGTCATTCTCTCCTCATTATCAACCAAGTGGGACGCAAATCGGGACAACTTGGCAAATTTAGCCTCGTACTGCGATACGGTCATATTTTTTTGCTCCAGTGTAATGAACTCTACCTCTTTCATGTGACGAATACTTTTGGGAAAGTACTTGTCGTTGAACAGTTCTTGGAACTTCTCCCAAGATATCTTCAGTGCGGCATGTTGAGTATGCTTTACAGATTCCCACCAGTAATTTGCTTCTGCCCACAACATAAAGGTGGAAAAGGGAACCTTTTGCTCCTCGGAGCATCCCAAGACATCAAATATCTTGTTGATCTGCTTTATCCACGTCTCCGCCTTAAGTGGTTTTGGCCCTCCAAAAAACTCCGGTGGTCCCAACTCCTTGAACTATTTAGCAGTGACCGTCCGAGACTTACTAGTGTTTCCACTTGCATTTGGAATATGAGTCTCTCTTGCTTGATGTTTCATGAATTGCAGAAAGCCTCTGAACATTCTATCGTTCATCATTTGGTCAGTGTTGTTATTTGCATGAGGATTGCTTCCTTCTTGATGCATATTATCCTGATTGTTGATCTTTGGAGACTCAACGGTCTCTTGTGCTCCATTGATATTCTCAACATTCTCAGATGTCATTTTCAAATACTGCCACAAAACAAGGGTTAATTGACATGTCACATATTATCCCTATACTCTGACCGACCAATTAAATACTAAATAAACTTAGGTAGGTCATACTAACGAAGGAATTTCCCGTCTCTCCCCTCCTAGTTCTTGTCTCACATCTCAGCCAGGGATCATATCCCTAAGCTCTGATACCAACTGTGACGCCCCCAAAATAAGTATACATCCCCCATTTTGAGTCGCCAAATACATGATACAGAATACAAATACAAACTTAATTTATACAACTGTTAAGTGTCGTATAGATTACGACACAACATAAGCTGTGAGTTTTAATACAAATATTGTCTTCTAGACAGTATTAAAACTCAAAATAAGTCCTCATTACATTTATTATCACACTATTTCATAGAATAGTGAGGACTACTAACGTTATCATCTGGACCGTCACTCCGTTCCCCGACTAGTCCCGGCTACGTTTTCATTTTCTAAGAGGACAATGAAAGCAAAAGGGTGAGCTCAACTAGTCCAGTAAAAAATATTATGACTAAGATAATACAGAATAATTTATCATTAGCCTTCAACAATGTTAAAATGATAAAATATAACAAACATCAAGTTTAACTACTATGGAACAAGCAATCCATTAGAAGAGTCAAGTAGAAAATAAAATCTACTATCTTCTATGTTTTAAAAGATTTTTTATCACTTTTATCGCTGAGACTCAGCTTAATAAATAATCCGCATCATCCTTGCACTACGGCCAAGGATACTCATTAGTAGCATGACCACAAATTATCCATGCACTACTGGCCAAGGATATTCGTGTATTCATCAATGGTCATGATCTTGCCAACAACTGTCCATCAATGCACTACGGGCTAATGAGGACTTTTACCATATCATTTATAACATTACGGTCATGATTATACCGAATAATCTCTGGTCATAATCATACCAAGTCCATCTATACACTATAGGCCATAGATGACTTTCAACATAATATAAACATGAGGATGATGACAATGATATAAGAATTCAATAAAACAAGTTCAAGGATAAGTTTTTAAAGATTTATAATTTAATTTATCTAGAAATCAATAACGTCCAAATTATCAACATGATACTACTTTGTGGAGTAAAATTCAAGAATAATATTGTACCAAAAATAATTTAGACCGAAAATGAATCAATTTTTATCATGAATAGTACCCGGGTGAATAGTACTCGAATGAATTGTATCCTATGAATAGTACTTCGGGAATAGTAACCCCGTGAATAGTACTCCGGCATGAAAAAGTTAAAACTTATCAAGAATGCTCAGAATAATAGTGTCATGAAAAGATACTGGATGAAGAGCAAATATCAAGGATATTCTACTAATTTCATGGAGTATAGATGCCAAAATTTTAACGAAACGAGTATAGAATTCAAAATCTAAAATAAAATAATATTACTTACATACTACAGAGTATGGAAGAAAATATTATTTCAAGCGAATATTGAACAAAATAACATCCCTTACGAATACGAAAGAAATAATACCCCTTACCTTAGTAGGAGATTGGATACTGAAATAGTGTAGTAACAGAATACTCTTCTTCTTTCTCTCTGATTCTCTCTCTATAAAATTCTCTTGTGAGTCGTAGTGAATTGGTGAGAATGAAAGAAGAAATAAGCTTCTATTTATAGAAGATTTCTAGCTTAGCCCTTGCAATGTGAAGAGGCAAGTGGCTTGACGACTGGTGATGTGAAAAAAAGTGGTTTGATGCTTTAACATGTAGTCCTTATGCCAGGCTACAACTACAACACAACAACAAAGCTAAACAAGCAAACAACTACAAGATCAGAAGCCATAAAAATCTTGTCAGACCGGTTCTGGGTTTCTGGGCTGCCCAAAAACTCTGTCCTCGTGAACGGTCAACGGGTTTTAACTGTCTATATCTTTCGATCTACATGTGACCTAGACTTGATACAAGTACCAGATCAAAGGCCATACAACATACTACAAGTACAAAAACTTAAAACACATAAACAATTAAGAAGAAATGATCTAGAGGCCCTGACATTAGGCAGTCAGGCCTTATTTTTCCATTTTTTTTTTAGATTTGAAAATTTTGCCATTTTGTGTACTTTGATGTTATGGATTCACTATATAGCAACCCAGATCATCAAGTGACACCTTCTAGCACAACTTTAAACAATAGATCCTAACATCTAGCATCAAATCATAAAATTTTTAGGTTTAGGGTTTTATACCTTTTGAGCTTTGATCCATGAATCTGACTTTGATGATCTGTTATTGCATAGTTATGGATTGATATTGGGTCATCTTTTCTCTCTCTGTCACTCTATATCCCGAATTTCTAGAGAGAGAAGGGTTAGAAGAAAAATAAAATATAAAGTTGCCTTTTTCTCTCTCTCTAAATCTCTTATATTTGATTCAATGACTCCAAGTAATGTAAGATGACACTCTAGGTCAGATTGTATATTGATTTTCCAGCACATGGCCCATACCTAACATGATGAGTCATGAAATTTCTAGAAAAACTTTAAGCTTACAAGTAAGGGCATTTTAGTCTTTTCGCATACAAAATTAATGGCATTCTTGTCAATTAGCCAAACCCTTAGGGTTTGGAAAATTTTAGGGTTTAGGGTTTAAAATTTAATTACTAAAATTTCCAAATTAGGTTTTAAAAATTGAAAATTAATATTTCTTAATTATAATTAGAATTTACTAATTATATTAAAATTTCTTAATCATAATTTAAATCTCGCTAATTAGGATTAGTATTTCGTAATTAAAATAGCTAATTTAGCAATTTTAGTCAAAATCACGGATTAGGGTTTATAACCCAAAATTAGGATTTCTAATAGAAAATTAATTTTCTAAAATAGAAATTAGATTTCGTAATTAGATTAGAGTTTTCTAATTACTTAACTTGAAAATTAGAATTAAAATATCATAATTAACATGAAAATTATTAAATCAACAATTAAGTTTTTCCTAATTATAAATTAGGGTTTCAAATCCCGAAATTAGGGTTTTCTAAATTTGAAATTAGGGTTTGCTAAATAATTAAGCTTTACCCTAATTAATATTTTAATACATAGCACTTAAGCAATATAATAATCATTTAAGTTCTCAGATTAGGGTTTTATACACCAAATTAGGGTTTCAGATTCCCGAAACTGAAATTAGAGTTTTTTCAGAACCGGTTTCTAGGGTATCTTGTTAATCGCTAGGATTTTCTAACCGAACGTTGACGTTCTTAATATATACCTAGGGTTTGGTGCATATATCATTTATCTGGTCAACCCTTGACCCTTAATCACATACTGAACATATATACGCAGAACATATTCACGTATATCCTTAATACTGAATAATTCACCTAAATCCTTCACAGAATTTTGAAATCCTCAAAATTCCATCTTAAAAATATCAAACGCATACACTTATTTTCTGTCTAGGTTCTGATTTTGAATTCTAAATTAATTAATAAAATTTTTCAAAATTTTCAAAATTCTCGAGTTGTCACAATTGCCACATAGTTATATCAGTCATTGATTCACAAGCACATACGTATCTAGTCCAATAATCTAAGTCCGGATTAATTTTTGAAATATTTCGATGTGCCGGCGGCTTTATCGGGAAATTAACGATTCCAAAACTCCATTCAGTAAATTAATAACTGTAAATATCAGTCATATTATTTTTAAATGACTTATAATAATTTTTTAAATAATTATTATAATTTATCATGATTTTTTAAACATCGAAATTATTATTAAATAATTTAAATATTAACAAATTCTATTATCATTAATATTTAATTAATATTAAACTATTAATGAAACCATTTGCCAAAATATTAAAGTTATTTATAATAACTCAAAATATTTTTAAAATATTTTTATTATCCTTAAATAAATTTTAAAATATTTAAAATTATTTTTAAATAATTACAATTAATATTTAAATATTAAAGTATTATTCATCAAAATATTAAAAGTCATTTATTATAACTTAAAATATTTTTAATTCATTTATATCCCTTTTAAATCAATAAAATCATTTTTAATTTATTTATTCAATATAATTATTAAATAAATCTAATATCATTAATATAAAATTATTAATGAAATTAACCTTTAAATATCAAAAGTTATATTTTATAACTTCAAATATTTTTAAATTATTCATTTTTATTTAAAATGACTTTTATAATATTAAAATCATTTTTAATTAATTTATTTATTATAATTACCAAATAAATCTAATATCATTAATATTTAATAATTAATGAAACTTATCTTAAAATATTAAAAGTTATATTTTATAACTTAAAATATTATTAAATACCTTATTATTATTTAAAATAATTTTTAATATAATAAAATTATTTTTAATTAGTTTATTTAATGAATTTCTTAAATAACTTAAATATCAATAATATTCAAATAAATATTAATATTTATGAAAAATATGTCAAATCATTAAAAGTTAATTTCTATAACTTAAAATAATTTTTAAAATAATTTTTGTAATTTTTCAAAAGTTATTTTCTATTTTTAAATAATTTTTAGAAATTAAAATAATTAATTTTAATATGTTTGTCACTAAAGCCCTTTGGCGACAGAAAATGTCGCCTTAGGTGTTCTTGAGAAATCCAGAATCTTCATAGATAGTTTCGAGCGGGTAGGTTTTACCATTGATTAATCACTGACCATGATGTTTCTGGGTATTGTGTTGGTTAGATTTTGTAGTGCTAGTGCAAGACTACATGATCCAACAACAATTTTGGCCAAACAACATAACACTAAGGAGATCTAAGCTTGCAAAGTGGCTGTCAGAGCTGCTCATCAAGTTTCTGGGCTGCCCAGAATTTTCAGTCATGGCCGGTCAACGCTTTTGTTGACCTTATATCTATAAATCTGTTCATATGAAGTGTGTTCTAGACGTCGGGCTGTGTAGAGTATCTATCAGGGTACATGAATCAAGCACGTATCAGGTTTAAAAATCATCAAGCTAAAAGATCTAGGCCTCAGAAAATCGTGTCAGAGGTTGTTCTTCATTTCTGGGTTTTCTAGAAATGAAGAACAGAACGAGGGTGCTACTTTGGATCCTTATATCTCACGTTCTGAGTTTGCTCTATGTGATATATGTTTTCCAGGTTGTAGTCAACATGTAATAATACACATCTAGTATATAAAACATATATAACAACAACAGATCAACAAGATCTATGCCGGTCAAACCATGTCAGAAAACATGTTCTTGAGTTTTCTGGAATTTCCAGAAACAGATTTCGTGAACGAGTAGGCTAGTTTGACCTTCGACTGTGGTTAATATATTGATGATTTAAGGGATCTGAAAGCATGTATCTATATAAAACATAACAAACTACAATTTAGTTACAATAACAGAATCAAAACAACAACACACTGGCAGATCTAGTCGTTTGAAAAGGTTGTCAGGCCCTTTCTGGGCACGATCTGGGTTTTCCAGATTTTAGAAAGTCATGATTGGTCAACGACCGTTGACCATGATTATCTGACATTCTAAGCATGATCTGGTCCTGCTACAAGGTCTAGATTACAGACCTCATAGCACACTACATGATTAAACCTTTAAACAACAAATTATATAAACAGGATAAGATCTAGATGGCCTGACATTCATTGTCAGACTTCAAAAAAAAAATTTCCAATTTTTATAAAACATCAAATCCGAGCCTCTAGATGTTATGGATCTAACATCTAGCAACCCAGATCATCTATGTACACTATAAACAACATGTTTTCACATAAAATCATAACATTTAACATGGCAACCAAGATCATATTCTATTTTAGGGTTTTGTACCTCTCTTTACAAAATCTTGATTCTTAGCTTCTGATATGATGTAAGTGATAGTGGGGCTTGTTTTGTGACTGATCTAACAAGGGAATTTCAGAGGTTTTAGAGAGAGAGAGAGAGAGAGTCTTGGATGAGGGTTGAGAGAAAATGAGCATGAATGTGGCTTTTTCTCTCTCTTAATCTATATGTACAACATGTATGAATGTATGTGGATGTGTAATGGCTGATAACTAGTGTTCCTTAGCCCCTAGCTTAGACTAGGTTGATGACTTGCCAAGATTTGGCAAGATTTCCAAATAATAATTTCAAGAATGGGACAAAAAGGGTAATTTGATCATTTGGTTAGCAATTTTAGTGGTATTCTTGTCCAAGGTACTTAAATCTAGGGTTTAATCACTAGATTTAAACCTTAAGGTTTCCCAAATAATTTCTAGGGTTTCAAAAATTTAAATTCAAGTGTAATAAAATTTTAATTAAAACACACTAATTAAAATTAGGGTTTTTAATAGAAAATTAGGGTTTAAATAATTAGGGTTCCTTAATATCATTAGGGTACCCAAATTAACAATTCAATTTACTAAAATAATAAATAGGGTTTTTAATTTTAGCAATTAGGGTTCCTAATTTACCAAGAGTTACGCCAGTTGTAAAATGCCAAAGGCCACAAGGCCTTGTTTGGCTAAACACAAACTCTCCTCTCTCTATTTATTTTTATAATATTTATATTATATAGTTTTTACTTGTCACACATGTAACCAATTTAAATAGCTTACAATTATAATTATAATAATTATAATTTTTATTATAATAATACTTATAATTAATAAATTATTATACATCTAATTTAATTATTAAATTAGACTTAAACATCACTTTATTTAATTTACTTATTTTCTTTAATATTAAATAATTCATTTAATTTAATTATTTTATTAAATTAAATCTTTCAAATCAAAATTACCATTAATCAAATTAATGCATCACAATTCATCAATTATTTATTTTTCTCAATAAATAAATTTAATAAAAAATTTAAGTAATTTAATAAATATTTAAATTAAATTACAAAATTTCTCGATCGTTACATAATCTATATGAACTCGAGAGATGAAATTTAGATTTAGATCTGATCATGAAAGCATGTGTTTGTGATTTCTGCATAGATGGAATTCATGATTCGTGTTTAGGATAGAGATATGCTTTTACGCCATATGTAATCTTATAGAGAACTTGTGCTTTAAATCCTTTTTAATTGTAATTCACATAGAGATATAGTAGATTAGTTAATTAGGGTGTCTTGCTTAATTTTATCATCTGTGAATTTAAGTGAGTATGAATATTATGCATCGAGAGGTGGTTTTATCTGCTTTAGTGTTCTTGATTAATAATTCAGAATAGAGAATAATTGATGAGAAGTGTGTTAACTTAAATGAAGCAATAAGTCATGAAGTTGTGATTTTAAATCTCCGTAATCTTAATTTAACTAGTGAAATTTAATAGTAGTTTAATTATATAATTTAAAATTCATTCATTTAAACTAGATTGAGTTGGTTACGGGTTAGTACTTGGTGATTTTTATTAAACAATTCCTCGTGGGAACGATACTCTACTTTCACTTTATTACTTGTTGACCACGTAAACTTGTGTGTTATGCGTAATTAAATTTTACTCAACAGAGATCCCAAGCCTTACAAACACATGTGAAAAGTTTTAAATCTACTGTGTATCCATCAGGTGCAATTCTAGATGTCACCTTAAACTGCAGATCACCATTGTATAACATAACATATTGGCAGCATTCATCAATGTTGTTGTCAAAAAATTTTTTTGGCCTAAGACAAATGTCCCATTTCTTGTTGATGGCTATATCTATCTTTTGTTGTAGACTGGTTATTAATAGTTGTCTGATGTCTTCCAATAATTCAATCAATGACTTGCCTCTTGATTTAATTATATACCCATTAAAACACTTACATATGTTGTTGTCTACACTGTCACACTTTGTATTAATCTCAAAAAATACCTTGCACCATTTCCTAGGACTCCTAGCCATCAAGAAATTAAAAGCCCCTTCATCTAACTCCTTACTTCTTTCCATCTCATCCTCAAAATCGACAGTAGTTGTGGATTTCGCAACCCTCTAGAAAGTTTTCTTCAAAACTATACCTATATACCTCTTTCTCAGATTGGCATAAATATGCCTTGCATAATTTCTAGTTTCTGAGAAAGGAAAAAGATAAGTTAATGAACCCTCTAATCCATGCAATACAAACACAAATAATAGGTTAGTATATAACATGTATTCATCACTATCAGTTAATATATAACATGTATAACAAGTAATAAATTTATATTTACCTTCTATTAATCACTAATGAAGGTCCACCCTTCACCATCTTCTAACTTTAGGTCATTTTTGACCAAGCCTAGAAACCACTCCCATGAGTCTCTATTTTCTCCCTCTACAACTGCCCAAGAGATTGGAAACATTTGGTTGTTTCCATCTCTAGCTACAGCACTTAAAAGCTGCCCACCGCAACACCTCTTTAGAAAGCAACTATCTAGACAAATTATTTTCCTACGACCAACTAGCTTACAAACTCTAAAAGTCTTAAATCTAATATAAAGTCTTCTGAATTCAGGTGCACTAGAATGAAAGACTTGATACAAGTCAATTGTAATCCCATGATTTGACCTTCTTAACTCCTCAACATATCTATGCAACTTGGCATAATGTTCTTTTATGTTCACCATCAACTCTTTCAAAGAAAACTGCCTAGCCCTTTAACATTAGTCGATTGACACATTAACTAGAAAGGTTTTCTTCACATAATCTTGAATATCAAACAATCTCCAATTCCTTAATTCTTTAAGTTCTGTATTTAAATTCTTTGCTATCTACTTAACATTAACCTACTTACTCGCTAAATTTTTTTAATATCTGTGTCTTTTCCTCATTGTTCTAAGCTAAAAAGTTTGTTGAAACTGAACTTTACTTCCCCATACTTTCACAGGATAGTTTTTGTTATCCATACACCTCCCTTTGATCCTATGTTTTTCATTTTTCACAAATTTTAAATTAAAACCTTTTGTTAATGACCAATTAATTACTGTAGTCTTGAATTCCTTCTTGTTTGCATATAACATTCCTAACTCTATCTTTGTCCCTATGATTTTGGTGTTAGGGTTATACACTGGGAAAGTGCCTCTATACAAGTGTATTATCCTCATAGTCAACTTCCTTAGGGCTGTCATTTTCTACTTGATCAAAGTCATAATTTTTAGTATTATCACTATCTGTTTCACTATCATTAGTATCATCATCATTCTCATACCTTGTTCTTCTACCTCAATAGTATTGCCACTTGTTTGATGTTGCTCAATGTTTGGTTCTGGTTTTTGGTTGCTAGTTGTTTGATGTTGCTCAATGTTTGGTTTATCATTAAGTTCTTTTTGTTTTTTCTTCTACTCTTTATATTCTCTAGTTTTTTTCTTACCTCAATTACTTCTTCATCGTCAGCTAGAAACATTTATTCTTCCTCTTCATCAAGAATATCATTATCAATAGAAGAACTTGAGTCCTCAATATTTTCTTCCACCACCACATCACCATAATGACCAATATCAGTAGACAAACTAACCTTCTTAGCCTATTTATTTCTATCCCTACCATGTTTAGGTTGTGTAGCCTGTGTAACCTGTTTACCCCCTTCACAATCATGCTCAAGATAAATCTCAGCATATTCATAATCTACAACATCTTCTAACATTTTATTTAGGTCATCATCATTTGTAAGATTTACAAAATGCCCACAAAATATAGTTCCAGGCAATCTGTAAGACCCCAACTTTTATAAATAAAGATGAATTTTCTATAAATATCATTTTTGAATATTATGGAGTTAATTTGATATAATGTTATAGTTGTGGGTAATATTTATAAATTTTGCAAAGTACACAAGTTGTTATGTAATATTCGATTGGTCGGGGAATATTCGTTTTAACAGGGAATATTCGTACAACGGCACAATCATTGGTGGACCCCACAACAGAATTATTGTCGGATTGAGAAAACGATAAAAATATTTTATTAAAAATAACTGCGAAAGTTTTACCATTGATACTGTTGCACTACTCGGTAGTAAAAGTACAGTAATACGCGTGGTTGCATAGTAGCACACGGTATTGATTATTAATGCTTATGTGAGAAGTCACTCAGTTTGATTCAATTATTGTCAATTAATAATATGAATTATTTAGAGATAATGACGTTTTATTTAATTCGTATTATTAACGTAATAAAACGGAAACATCTTTTTATATAAAACAGAATACTTTATTAAAGTTATTCTATAAATAGAATATATTATATTTTATTTAAAAGATTTTTCTTTAAATATGGACCGTCAGATTAAAGTAATCAATCTGAACCGTTCATGGATTAGTTACTATGCATTCTATTTTTCTATAAATAGCAGCTCATTCCTTCATTATTTCTTACGAATTCACTGAACTCTAGAGAGAGAAACTATAGAGAGAGAGAAGAAGAGTATTCTGCTACTTAACTACTTCCTTATTTCAGCTCTTCTTTAAAACGGTAAGGGGTGTTATTCTTTCTTATTCATGAAGAGAACTGTTGTTATTCTATTTCTTATTATTCTGTTGGAATAACCTGTATATGCGGTCTATCCTATACTTGGTAACATTCTTCTATTATTCTGTTGGAACATCCTGTCTGTGTGTTTTACACCGGACCTGGTTCCGTTTTTATTATTATTCTGTTGGAACATCCTGTCTGTGTGTTTTACACCGGACCTGATTCCGTCTTTATTGTTATTCTGTTGGAACATCATGTCCGTGTGTTTTACACCGGACCTGGTTCCGTCTTTATTATTATTATGTTGGAACATCCTGTCTGTGAGTTTTACACCGGACCTGGTTCTGTCTTTATTATTATTCTGTTGGAATATCCTGTCTGTGCATTTTACGCCGGTCCTGGTTCCATTATTTATTATTCTGTGGGAATAACCTGTCTGTGCGGTCTATCGCATGCATGGTGATTTCTTTTGTTATTCCATTCTTTATTATACTCAGTTGGTTAAGTTTTGACTTCTATACTCCATGAAATTTGTGGAATATCCTTGATAATTGCGTTTCATCCAGTATCTTTTCATGAAAATATTCTTCTAAGCATTCTTGAATTTTACTCCACAAAGCAGTATCATGTTGACAATTTAGACGTTGTTAATTCTTGGATAAATTAATTCTTGAACTTGTTTTATTGAATTCTTATATCATTGTCATCATCCTCATGTTTATAAAATGTTAAAAGTCATCTGTGGCCTGTAGTGCATAGATGGACTTGGTATGATTATGACCAGGGATTATTCGGTATAATCATGACTGTAATGTTACAAATGATGTGGTAAAAGTTCTCATTGGCCCGTAGTGCGTTGATGGACAGTTGTTGGCATGATCATGACCATGAATGAATATACGAATATCCTTGGCCGTAGTGCACGGGTGATTCGATGATGTGGATTATTTTATTAAGCTGAGTCCCAGCGATCACAGTGTTGAAAAACCTTTTAAATCATAAAAGATAGTAGAGTTTATTTTCTACTTGACTCTTTTAATGGATTGCTTGTTCCGGTGCAGTTAAACTTGATGTCTATTATATTTTATCAGTTTAACATTGTTGAAGGCTAATGATAAGTTATTCTGCATTATCTTAGTCATAATATTTCTTACTGGGCTAGTTGAGCTCACCCTTTCTTTCACTGTTCTCTTCAGGAAATGAGAACGTAGCTGGGGCAAGTCGGGGAACGGAGTGATGGTCCGAATGATAGTAATAGTTAGTAGTCCTCACTATTCTATGTAATGGTGTGTTAATAAATGTAATGAGGACTCCTTTTGAGTATGAATACTCTCTAGAAGATAATATTTGTACTCAAACTCACAGTTTATGTTTTGTCGTATTATACACGACGGTTGTATTAGTAAGTTGTATTTGTATTTTGTACTATATATCTGACGACCCAAGATAGGTGATGTATACCTAATTTTGGGGGTGTCACAGTTGGTATCAGAGCTTAGGGATATGATCCCTAGCTAAGATCTGAGAATAGAACTTGGAGGGGGGAGACGGGGAATTCCTTCGCTAGTATGACCTACCTAAGTTTATTTGCATGGTATTTAATTGGTCGGTCATAATATAAGGATAATATATGACATTTCAATTAACTTTTATTTTGTGACAGTATCTAAAAATGGCATCTGAGAATGTTGAGAATAGCAATGGTGCACAGGCGACTGTTGATTCACCACATATCAATAATCAGGAAAATGTGCCTCAGGAAGGTGACAATCCTCATGCAAACAACAATACTGACCAGATAATGAATGATGGAACGTTCATAAACTTTATGCAGTTCATGCAACAGCAGGCGAGAGCGGCTCCTATCCAAAATATAGGTGAAAACACTGAAAACTCTCAGACGGTCACCGCTAAACAGTTCAAGGAGCTGGGACCACCAGAGTTTAAGGGAGAGCCAAAACCACTTATAGAGGAAACATGGATAAAGCAGATTACAAAGATATTTGATGTCTTGGGATGCTCCGAGGAGCAACAGGTTCCCTTTGCCGCCTTTATGTTGCGAGGAGAGGCAGATTACTGGTGGGAATCGATTAAGCGTACTCAACCTGCCGCATTGAAGATGTCTTGGGAGAAGTTCCAAGAGCTGTTCAATGACAAATACTTTCCCGAAAGTGTTCGTCACATGAAGGAGGTGGAGTTCATCAAATTGGAGCAGAATAATATGACCGTGTCGCAGTATGAGGCTAAATCTACTGAGTTGTCCCGGTTTGCGTCCCACTTGGTGGATAATGAAGAGCGAATGACGCGAATGTTTTTACGAGGTTTGAAACCTGAGATACGTCAACATCTTATTTCTCATAAACTGTATTTGTATTCAGATGTTGTGAATAGGGCTCAGTTAGTGGAGCTCGATAATGAGTCAACGCAACCAAAAGAGAGCAGTCGACAAAATGATAATACTAGTGAGAGCAGTCATCGAAGCGGTGACAACAAGCGTGGAGGGAATCAACAGGCCAGAAATGGTAACCACTTCGGTGGTAATCAGGGCCAAAACAATAAGAATGGTCATTTCAAGAAAAGGAGATTCAACAATGATGGAAATACGTCAGCACCAGCACCCGTTGTTAAGGAAGGAGAACGACCACCTATCATATATTTCAAATGCAGAAGGGAGGGGCACATCAGTCCAAACTGCGCGATGCCGTCTAAAGCATGTTATAATTGTGGAAGAGAAGGTCATTTAGCTCGATTTTATCGTTTACCAAAAACAAGTTCAGCCAAGATGGAGACACCAAAGGCCGTTCCAGAAAAGTCAAAACCGGTAGTGCAAGGGAGAGCGTTTGTTGTGACCTCCCAGAAAGCAAGGAACCCGAATGAGGTCATCACGGGTAAGCTTATCATAAACTCTAACGAAGTCTATACTTTATTTGATACCGGTTCTACCCATTCTTTTATTTCTCCTACTTGCGCTCATCGATTAAATTTGATTCTGGAGAAATTAGACTTTGATTTATCTGTTGAAACTCCATTGGGAGAAACCTTCATTACATCCACGGTTTATAAGTCTTGTTTGGTTCAAGTTGGTACCCACACATTACCTGTCGATCTGATTTCATTAAAAATACTTGCATTTGACGTGATTCTAGGGATTGATTGGTTAACTACTCATCATGTAAAAATTGATTGTTTTCGTAAGGTTGTTAGCTTTCATATTCCTAATCGACCTATTATGCGAATTCAAGCAACCAAACCATTAAAATCAATCGCTGTCATCTCAAGCCATAAAGCTATTCGTTTATTGAAAAACAGATGTCAAGCTTTCTTAGCTCATGTCACGGATCTAAACAAAAATACGTCAGTTTTGAATGATATTTCTATTATTAATAAATTCCCTGACGTATTCCCTGAAGAACTTCCTGGCCTACCCCCAGAGCGTGAAATTAAATTTTGTATCGACCTTGAACCCGGTACAAAACCCCTTTCCAAAGCCCCATATCGAATGGCTCCTATTGAACTTCAGGAGTTAAAGATCCAACTGCAGGAGTTGTTAGACATTGGCTTTATTCGTCCTAGTACTTCTCCTTGGGGTGCTCCTGTGCTATTCGTGAAGAAGAATGATGGAAGTATGCGAATTTGTATTGATTATCAGGAGTTGAATCATGTCACCATCAAAAATAGGTACCCATTGCCACGTATTGATGACATGTTTGACCAGTTGCAAGGAGCACAATTCTTTTCAAAGATCGATCTTCGTTCTGGATATCATCAGCTGAAGGTTAGAACTGAGGATATTCCAAAGATGGCTTTTAGAACTCGGTACGGGCATTATGAATTCCTAGTCATGTCTTTTGGATTGACTAATGCTCCTGCTGCCTTCATGGATATGATGAACCGGGTATTCAAGGAATATTTGGATCACTTTGTGGTCGTCTTTATTGATGACATCCTTATTTATTCCAAAAGCCGTGAAGATCATGAGCAACACTTGAGGCTGGTACTCCAAAAGCTTCGTGAATACAAGCTTTATGCCAAGTTGAAGAAATGCGAGTTCTGGCTGGAGGAGGTAGCATTCCTTGGGCACGTAGTATCAAGTCATGGAATATCGGTTGACCCGGCAAAGATTGAAGCTATTCAAAGCTGGGAGCAACCTAAATCAGTGACCGAAGTACGTAGCTTTCTTGGTTTAGCTGGTTATTATCGGAGATTCGTGGAAGGATTTTCTCGAATCGCTACTCCATTAACTCAGCTGACTCGGAAAGATACAAAGTTCGGTTGGAGCGAAGAATGTGAGCAGAGTTTTCAAGAACTCAAGAGGAGACTCATTTCAGCACCTGTTCTAACAATACCATCTGGCTCGGAGGGATTTGTCATCTACAGTGATGCTTCGAGCAAAGGGTTGGGATGCGTTCTCATGCAACATGGAAAAGTCATAGCCTATGCATCAAGACAACTCAAGGAATATGAGAGGAATTATCCTACTCATGATCTAGAGTTGGCAGCTGTTGTCTTTGCACTTAAAATTTGGAGGCATTACTTGTATGGGGAGAAGGTGGAGATCTTTACGGATCATAAAAGCCTCAAATATTTTTTCACTCAAAAGGAACTCAACATGCGACAACGACGTTGGCTTGAACTGTTGAAAGATTATGATCATACCATTCAATACCATCCTGGAAAAGCGAACGTGGTAGCTGACGCATTGAGTAGAAGATCATATGCAAGTACGAGTGCAATATTGTCAACACAAAGGCCCATTTTGTGTGACTTGCAAAGGATGGAGATAGAGTTAAAGACTCCAGGGACCCATGTGATGATGGCGAATATACGAGTAGAACCAACTTTAATCGATAAAGTTAAAGCTGCTCAAGCTACAGACCTGGAGCTGATGCGTATGAGGAAGAAAGTGCAAGAAGGTGCTATGCCGGAAGCAAGAATCGATGAAGAAGGAATACTTCGAGTCAACTCCAGACTTTGTGTTCCTAACAACCCTGATTTAAAGTATGAAATCATGATGGAGGCGCACAACACACCGTTTGCAATCCATCCTGGAAGTACCAAAATGTATCATGATCTTCGTCATACATTTTGGTGGAGCAATATGAAGAGAGAGATAGCGTTGTTTATCTCAAGGTGTCTAACTTGTCAACGAGTCAAAGCGGAGCATCAAGTACCAAAAGGTCCATTGCAACCACTTAAAATTCCAGAATGGAAGTGGGAGCACATTACCATGGATTTCGTTACCGGTCTTCCTAAGGTTTCTCAAGGTATAGATGCGATTTGGGTCATTGTTGATAGATTGACCAAGTCTGCTCATTTCTTACCGATACGAGAAACTTATACACTTGAACGTCTTGCTCGTATGTACATAAACGAGATTGTAAGACTGCATGGTATGCCAGTATCCATAGTTTCTGATCGAGACCCAAGATTCACTTCACGATTTTGGGTTAGTTTACAAAAAGCTATGGGCACAGATTTACGATTTAGTTCGGCATATCATCCTCAGACAGACGGACAATTAGAGAGGACTATTCAAACTCTAGAAGATTTATTAAGACTCTGTGTCTTTGACTTCAAGGGAAGTTGGGACAAGTTCTTACCATTGGTGGAGTTTTCCTACAACAACAGTTATCAAGCAAGTATTGGCATGGCTCCATTCGAAGCATTGTATGGAAGAAAATGTATTTCTCCAGTATGCTGGGATGAGGTGGGTGAAGCAACGTTGTTGGGACCGGAGTTGGTACGTATGACTACAGAAAAGATTCAAACGATCCGACAACGTATAAAAACCTCACAAGATCGACAAAAGAGTTATGTTGATCTTCATCGAAAGGACGTGAAATTTGATATAGGAGATCATGTGTTCTTACGTGTTGTTCCATGGAAAGGAGTTACGAGATTTGAAAAAAGAGAAAAGCTCAATGCTCGATTCATCGGTCCATTTTTAATCCTCGATCGAGTAGGAACTGTGGCTTATAGACTCGCTTTACCGCCAAGTATGTCTCGTGTTCATAACGTTTTTCACATATCCATGTTACGCAAATATGTGGAAGACCCGAACCACATTATTGAGTTAGAACCGGACGAAATAGCGGAGGATTTGACGTATGAAGAAGTTCCTGTTCAAATATTGGATAAGAAGGAACATATTCTACGCTCCAAGGTTATACCTCAAGTCAAAGTTTTGTGGAGAAACCACGATGTTGAGGAAATGACTTGGGAGTTAGAATCTGAAATGAAATCAAGGTATCCTTACCTCTTCGACATACCAGGTACGTACCCTAATTTCGAGGGCGAAATTTCATAAGAAGGGGAGGTTGTAAGACCCCAACTTTTATAAATAAAGATGAATTTTCTATAAATATCATTTTTGAATATTTGGAGTTAATTTGATATAATGTTATAGTTGTGGGTAATATTTATAAATTTTGCAAAGTACGCAAGTTGTTATATAATATTCGATTGGTCGGGGAATATTCGTTTTAACAGAGAATATTCGTACAACGGCACAATCATTGGTGGACCCCACAACAGAATTATTGTCGGATTGAGAAAACGACAAAAATATTTTATTAAAAATAACGGCGGAAGTTTTACCATTGATACTGTTGAACTACTCGGTAGTAAAAGTACAGTAATACGCGTGGTTGCACGGTATTGATTATTAATGCTTATGTGAGAAGTCACTCAGTTTGATTCAATTATTGTCAGTTAATAATATGAATTATTTAGCGATAATGACGTTTTGTTTTATTCGTATTATTAACGTAATAAAACAGAAACATCTTTTTATATAAAACAAAATACTTTATTAAAGTTATTCTATAAATAGAATATATTATATTTTATTTAAAAGATTTTTCTTTAAATATGGACCGTCAGATTAAAGTAATCAATCTGGACCGTTCATGGATTAGTTACTATGCATTCTATTTTTCTATAAATAGCAGCTCATTCCTTCATTATTTCTTACGAATTCACTGAACTCTAGACAGAGAAACTATAGAGAGAGAGAGAAGAAGAGTATTCTGCTACTTAACTACTTCCTTATTTCAGCTCTTCTTTAAAACGGTAAGGGGTGTGATTCTTTCTTATTCATGAAGAGAACTGTTGTTATTCTATTTCTTATTATTCTGTTGGAATAACCTGTATACGCGGTCTATCCTATACTTGGTGACATTCTTCTATTATTCTGTTGGAACATCCTGTCTGTGTGTTTTACACCGGACCTGGTTCCGTTTTTATTATTATTCTGTTGGAACATCCTGTCTGTGTGTTTTATACCGGACCTGGTTCCGTCTTTATTATTATTCTGTTGGAACATCCTGTCCGTGTGTTTTACACCGGACCTGGTTCTGTCTTTATTATTATTCTGTTGGAACATCCTGTCTGTGAGTTTTACACCGGACCTGGTTCCGTCCTTATTGTTATTCTGTTGGAATATCCTGTCTGTGCATTTTACGCCGGTCCTGGTTCCATTATTTATTATTCTGTGGGAATAACCTGTCTGTGCGGTCTATCGCATGCATGGTGATTTCTTTTGTTATTTCATTCTTTATTATACTCAGTTGGTTAAGTTTTGACTTCTATACTCCATGAAATTTGTGGAATATCCTTGATAATTGCGTTTCATCCAGTATCTTTTCATGAAAATATTCTTCTAAGCATTCTTGAATTTTACTCCACAAAGTAGTATCATGTTGACAATTTGGACGTTGTTAATTCTTGGATAAATTAATTCTTGAACTTGTTTTATTGAATTCTTATATCATTGTCATCATCCTCATGTTTATAAAATGTTAAAAGTCATCTGTGGCCTGTAGTGCATAGATGGACTTGGTATGATTATGACCAGGGATTATTCGGTATAATCATGACCGTAATGTTACAAATGATGTGGTAAAAGTCCTCATTGGCCCGTAGTGTGTTGATGGACAGTTGTTGGCATGATCATGACCATTAATGAATATACGAATATCCTTGGCCGTAGTGCACGGGTGATTCGATGATGTGGATTATTTTATTAAGCTGAGTCCCAGAGATCACAGTGTTGAAAAACCTTTTAAATCATAAAAGATAGTAGAGTTTATTTTCTACTTGACTCTTTTAATGGATTGCTTGTTCCGCTGCAGTTAAACTTGATGTCTATTATATTTTATCAGTTTAACATTGTTGAAGGCTAATGATAATTTATTCTGCATTATCTTAGTCATAATATTTCTTACTGGGCTAGTTGAGCTCACCCTTTCTTTCACTGTTCTTTTCAGGAAATGAGAATGTAGCTGGGGCAAGTCGGGGAACGGAGTGATGGTCCGAATGATAGTATTAGTTAGTAGTCCTCACTATTCTATGTAATGGTGTGTTAATAAATGTAATGAGGACTCCTTTTGAGTATGAATACTCTCTAGAAGATAATATTTGTATTCAAACTCAGTTTATGTTTTGTCGTATTGTACACGACAGTTGTATTAGTAAGTTGTATTTGTATTCTGTACTATGTATCTGACGACCCAAGATGAGTGATGTATACCTAATTTTGGGGGCGTCACACAATCTGTAATATAAACCAATGACATCATAGTACCCAAAACTCTCACACTTTTTGTTCAGCTTCTCAATATCCAATTCAAAATAAGAGATTTCAAACTTATCAATTTACCCAAAATCATAATGCAAAACAGGATGTAACCCAAATAAACCCCCATGGTGGAGTTCCACTACCAAGGATCTACAAAAAAAAAATAATTTTCTATTATTATAGAAGGCATCAGGACTACAACAATGTTTGAGTATAGAAGCGAAAGACAAAAATAATGGATACAAACAATATAATATATAATATCTAGGGTGGAGTTCCACTACCAATAAATAATCTACAATAAAATGCTTGACTAAGGAACCAAAAGACGGACATCAGATACAAGGGAGACAATAAAATGCTAGACAAAAGTAGGACCACAACATAAGACCCAAACAAATAAAGCAAAAATATAATAAAAAACAGACAAATCTCATTAAATGGGCGACAATGGACATGTAAGGGGATTAAAACAGCGACAATTGACAGATGAAGGGGAATAAAGGGACCACAATAGAAAGATGAAGGGGAATAAAGGGGCGACATCAATAAACAAATAAAGGGAAATAAAGGGGGATTTCGAGATACTTACGCCATCTCCCCACCACAAATAACCTTCAGATCCTTCGATTATTAATTCAAATGATGAGTACAAACCCCCAATTTGACGAAAGTTAGTAAACATTAGCTTTTCCTTTTCTGTGTGTAGGTGAGAGGTTTAGAGAAAGAGAAAGATAAACGTAAAGACAGAAAACAGACAATGAAAGCTTGAGATAAATTTTATTGTCTTTACATTTGTCTTTTGTCTTTTAATAATCTGGGGGAAAGGAATTATTTTGTTTTAAAGGTTAATCCTTGACTAAAACTAACAGCTAGGCCCGTGGTGCTTGGGTGGTCTTATGACCAAGATTTTGAATTGGGGGTTTTGAGTTCGATTCTTGGGTAGGACAAGATTTTTGGCAAAAATTTGGAACTCGTCCACGTCATCCCGCTGACGTGGTAAATTAATTGGAAAATGTCCACGTCAGAGATGCCACATGAGCACCACGTGTGACACGTCAACAGGTCAACGCCATTGTGGCATTAAGGGGCTCAATATCCAATTTTTTTGCTCTGAATCAACTTTAATTCCCTCTTAAGACATAAATTGCTAGTTAATTAATCTAGCTTTTGGGTGAGGGCTTTATATACTAGAGTTGAGTGAGTCTGTGCTAGGTTTCTTCGGAGAAGTGAGCTAAGTATTTTGAATTTTTTTTCTTCTTAAAATGGAATAGCTGAACTGGGAGCTCTTTACACTCCTGGGAGACTCCACTCTACTTTTAAAGACATCTTATTAAATTAGGAATGCTAGGTGGCTCCTTCTTAGACTATACACCTCCTCCTTGTATTTTCAGTATACATGTATCATTTATGCTATACATATTGTGACACCCCCAAATCCGGGTACTTCAATTCCCACGGGATTTGGTGTTCACTATTCAAACATCATGTATCTATCTACCCATAATAAATGAAAAATCATAAATAGATAGAAATAAATCCTCTCCTTATGGAGTTACAACATCTGAATGTAAATACATCAATCCCATGTCATACTAACCTTAAATCTCAAATGTGAAAATATAAACAAATAATAAGTCTTACACAACTTTAACATAACTCTGAAACATAAATACATCAATTAAAGAACAAGTCTTCATCACTTGTTAACTTTACCCTTGCCTTTGCTAGTAGAAGGCTCGTCGGACCATTCGTTCTTAAATAAAATGTTATTATTCTGCAAGAGTGAGCACGATTGCCTACAAGTATAATAATATAACAATAAAATAATAACATGCGAATGAATCAAAGACTTCTGAAATAAAAAAAATATCGACTTTTGAATCAAGAATGAATAACAAGAATCAAAAGAACTTTTGAGGGTCATAAGACCTTGAACTACGTCCTAGGTTGCCGATTGTTTATAATTGAAACCTTTAACAGTCATAACAGTATGGACTCTTCTTCTCGTACTTAAAGGGATCAACCCTTAGTACCATACTAGACACAATATCTTAACGCTAAAGAATAATTAATCCCCTATAATAGGGTTGTTCATCTCAGTTTGACATTAGAGTACGCACCAAAAGGAAGTTTTGTTTGGATAAGCTCAACAATGGTTTTGAAATTTAGAATGTTCATCCACTATGGACTAGTCGAATCAATAAGGGTTCGCTAGTCTTACAAGGTTCAACAATAATTGATATTAAATTTGAATAATAAAATTTAAGATGTATACAATTGAATAAGTATTGTACAACAGGAATCATGCTATTAAAGAAAGATAACATCTAATATGAAATCTTGACTTGAACAATAATAAACAAGATAGATGTTGGCTTGTTTCGGGTTTCACAAAACAGTAACTAATGCGTGCAAGTATACACGGTTAACAAGTAATATAGAGTAAGTCAAGTATCATTCCCACGGAGAAAGGTGAATATTTCGAAACTAGCGTGCAACAACCTTATAGCTATTTCTGGCTGCTTAAACGATCAATTAATAGGTAAATTAAAATCTAGAATAATTATCAACACAAAATTACGAATTAATAACTAAGAGATTCAAAGTAGAAAGATATTGGATCCTAATGTCATTTAATGCTTCATCCAGAATGCACACCTCTTGTTAAGCTTGATTAATTACTATGGACTGCTAGTCTAGAGCTTGAAAATAAAACATGACTATTTTTAAATAAACCATGTCCGAATGACACAAAATCCACAAGAGATAGAATTCATATAAGCATCCATATTACCTAACCCACTATATGTCTATGTGAATTACAAGCAATATCAATCTAAGTGCAAGCTCTCTCAACGACTACACATGGCAAACCAGTATATGTCTATCCGGGTTACGAATCACGAAATCTAACACATGTAAATCTCATGAACATATGCTAACATGGTCAAACTTGAACTTATATTTCCTTTTTCAATTCAATACAAGTTATTAGGGTAGATGATGATCAATCATCCAAACATTAAGCACAACAAAGTTAGGCAGTCCAACTATAACCATACAAGCATCACAACAAGGCATACAAAACTGAACTACATAATAAAATCCATTAGAATCCCATAATTGTGGTTAGGTCATCTATGAATCAACAACCATTATGGGATTTAAGCCAAGCATGGGAAGAATCAATGGAAACAAGAGATTAAAGAGAAAATAAATAGCAAATCTGATTAAGCTCTGCTCCCAAATGTGCTTCTGACTTAGTTCAGAACCAAAATCAAAACCACAATGATACTCAATATTCACAAACTACTAGATCTAGATAGAGAAGCAAAATAGTTGAGTAGTGCAATGGAATCTCTCTAGCTCTATCAAACCCTAAAATAGCAAAATATAAATGATAAAATTCGTCTATCGTAACCATCAAACACACCCTTATATGGTAAATATGCTACAATAGTATAAAATGAAAAGTCAATATTTTAAATGGCCTTGACTGGCGCGGCCGCGCGGCCGCGTAGTAGGAGTTGGGCGTGGGCGCGCTGTGTCCGCATTTGTGACTCTCCTAGCGCAGGCGCGCCGGATTTGGCCTATTGATGGGCGCGACCGCACTGGCGTCTTCTATTGCACTCTGCTGATGTATTCCTGCTATGCTCCTGTTGCTAACTTCTTTTCCTTTCTTCACTTAACTTTTCAATCTTCACTTGACCACTGCAGATGCCCTCTTCTTATGCTCTTGCTCAGCTACATTCTTTCTTTTAGCACAAGTTCACTATGCCATGCCATGTCATTGCCATGCCATTGGAGTCTCCTTGATGCAACCTACAAAACAACATAAAAACAATCAAATGATACTAAAAATACTTAAGTTTAAGCATAATTCTAGCAATTTGATAGCCAATAAGTAGGTATAAAACCTAATTATCAAATACCCCCAAACTTGAACTATTGCTTGCCCTCAAGCAATAAACAAAAATACGAACTAAGACCTGCAAACTACATGCTCTACAATTACACTATCATGCAAATGAAACCCAAGATTTCTAGTCATGCCAAGAATTCTAATAAGATATGCCTCAGAGAAATATTAAGATCTAAGAACAAAGCATCAAACTAAGCAAAAGGCATAATGACATAAAATCAGATAATCCCAACCTGCTATAGAGATGTTATATGTGTGTGTTGCATTCACAGATAAGCTTGACAAAGGTGAAGATACCACATGTTATACTGCTTAAGATAGAAAACTGAGGTTTCAAATCAAGAGCTATGCAGAAAAATGAAACAACAACTACTCCAAAACATCAATACAAGTTAAGGTTCAACAAGGGCTTATTTTTCTTTATTTTTACTCATGAGGGCGATTTTTCGCACTTTCCCGCGGTGTTTATTGATTGTTTTCTATTTCCCATGATTGTGCAATGTCTCATTCTATTAGGCTAACAGTGCTACCCCTTAGCGAGCTTTTAACCAACGACTCCTAAACTATTCAGGCTTTAGGGCGCTAGGTGTAGAGACAATCCCCTCGGGCGTACTTACTCAAGTATCAAAGGCCCAAAAAAGAAGACTAGCCACGGTGTTTGTATATTTTCATCATTTTTTATATATATACAAAGCAAGTATACCCATGCGTTCCCAAAACTTGAGTTTCAATGTTTAGCAGTCATTATTCACTTCCTACATAATTCTATCATTAAAACAGCGTTTTCCTCTCAGCAGACAAGTAATGCTAATCTTAACCAACAAGCAAATCGGAACACTGACGTGCTACCCGATAATATCTAAACAACATGCATGGATTATATCATGTATAAAAACCATAAATAGATTTGGTATTCACTGTCCAAACATCATATATCTATCTACCCATAATAAATGAAAAGCCATAAATAGATAGAAATAAATTCTCTCATTATGGAGTTACAACATCTCAATGTAAATATATCAATCCCAGGTCATACTAACCTTAAATCTCAAATGCGGAAACATAAATAAATAATAAGTCTTACATAACTTTAACATAAGTTTGAAACATAAATACATCAAATAAACAACAAGTCTTCGTCACTTGTTAACTTTGCCCTTGCCTTTGCTAGTAGAAGGCTCGTCGGACATTTCGTTCTTAACTGCAATGTTATTATTCTGCAAGAGTGAGCATGATTGCCTACGAGTATAATAATATAACAATAAAATAATATCATGCGAATGAATCAAAGACTTCTAAAATTAAAAAAACTCGGCTTTTGAATCAAGAATGAATAACAAGAATCAAAAGAACTTTTGAGGGTCAAAAGACCTTGAACTACGTCCTAGGTTGTCAAGTGTTTATACTTGAAACCTTTAACAGTCATAAGACTATGGACTCTTCTTCTCGTACTTAGGGGGATCAGCCCTTAGTACCATACTGTGCACAATATCTTAACGCTAAAGCATAATTAATCCCCTATAACAGGGTTGTTCATCTCAGTTTGACATTAGAGTCCGCACCAAAGGAAGTTTGGTTTGGAAAAGCTCAACAATGGTTCTGAAATTTAGAATGTTCATCAACTATGGACTAGTCAAATCAATAAGGGTTCGCTAGTCTTACAAGGTTCAACAATAATTGATATTCAATTTTAATAATAAAATTCAAGATGTATGCAATCAAATAAGTATTGTATAACATGAATCATGCTTTTTAAAGAATGATAGCATCTAATATGAAATCTTGACTTGAACAATAAGAAACAAGATAGAATAATGAACTTTCTTTATGTAAAGAAACAAGCTTTAGGAACTTGCTCAAATGAAGTTAGGGTTAGAGAACTTGCCTCGTGCGTAGGCTAAACGATTACTATTCTCGTTCACCACAAGTCCTACACACATACCATATTTATTTTATTCCATAAATATTTCAACTAAAATATTTATTTTATTTGACAAATATTTTAATAATAAATTTATTTTTGGCCCGTCGGGGGCGGGGTAATTTAGCTTGGCAACGCCCGCCGGGGCAAGGTAATTGTGACTCCCCCAAAATTAGGTATACATCACCCATCTTGGGTCGTCAGATACATAGTACAAAATACAAATACAACTTACTAAAATAACTGTCGTGTACAATACGACAAAACATAAACTGTGAGTTTGAATACAAATATTATCTTCTAGAGAGTATTCATACTCAAAAGGAGTCCTCATTACATTTATTAACACACCATTACATAGAATAGTGAGGACTACTAACTAATACTATCATTCGGACCATCACTCCGTTCCCCGACTTGCCCCAGCTACGTTCTCATTTCCTAAAGAGAACAGTGAAAGAAAGGGTGAGCTCAACTAGCCCAGTAAGAAATATCATGACTAAGATAATGCAGAATAAATTATCATTAGCCTTCAACAATGTTAAACTGATAAAATATAATAGACATCAAGTTTAACTGCAGTGGAACAAGCAATCCATTAAAAGAGTCAAGTGGAAAATAAACTCTACTATCTTTTATGATTTAAAAGATTTTCCAACACTGTGATCGCTGAGACTCAGCTTAATAAAATAATTCACATCATCGACTCACCCCTGCACTACGGCCAAGGATATTCGTATATTCATTAATGGTCATGATCATGCCAACAACTGTCCATCAATGCACTACGGGCCAATGAGGACTTTTACCACATCATTTGTAACATTACGGTCATGATTATACCGAATAATCCCTGGTCATAATCATACCAAGTCCATCTATGCACTACAGGCCACAGATGACTTTCAACATTTTATAAACATGAGGATGATGACAATGATATAAGAATTCAATAAAACAAGTTCAAGAATTAATTTATCCAGAAATTAATAACGTCCAAATTGTCAACATGATTCTGCTTTGTGGAGTAAAATTCAAGAATACTTAGAAGAATATTTTCATGAAAAGATACTGGATGAAACGCAATTATCAAGGATATTCCACAAATTTCATGGAGTATAGAAGTCAAAACTTAACCAATTGAGTACAATAAAGAATGGAATAACAAAAGAAATCACCATGCATGCGATAGACCGCACAAACAGGTTATTCCAACAGAATAATAAATAATGGAACCAGGTCCGGCGTAAACGCACAGACAGGATATTTCGACAGAATAATAAATAATGGAACCAGGTCCGGTGTAAAACACACAGACAGGATATTCCGACAGAATAATAAATAATGGAACCAGGTCCGGTGTAAAATACACAGACAGGATGTTCCAACAGAATAATAATAAAAACGGAACCAGGTCCGGTGTAAAACACACAGACAGGATGTTCCAACAGAATAATAATAAAAACGGAACCAGGTCCGGTGTAAAACACAGACAGGATGTTCCAACAAAATAATAGAAGAATGTCACCAAGTATAGGGTAGACCGCGTATACAGGTTATTCCAACAGAATAATAAGAAATGGAATAACAACAGTTCTCTTCATGAATAAGAAAGAATAACACCCCTTACCGTTTTAAAGACGAGCTGAAATAAGGAAGTAGTTAAGTAGCAGAATACTCTTCTTCTCTCTCTCTATAGTTTCTCTCTATAGTTTCTCTCTCTAGAGTTCAGTGAATTCGTAAGAAATAATGAAGGAATGAGCTGCTATTTATAGAAAAATAGAATGCATAGTAACTAATCCATGAACGGTCCAGATTGATTACTTTAATCTGACGGTCCATATTTAAAGAAAAATCTTTTAAATAAAATATAATATATTCTATTTATAGAATAACTTTAATAAAGTATTCTGTTTTATATAAAAAGATGTTTCTGTTTTATTACGTTAATAATACGAATAAAACAAAACGTCATTATCGCTAAATAATTCATATTATTAACTGACAATAATTGAATCAAACTGAGTGACTTCTCACATAAGCATTAATAATCAATACTGTGTGCTACTATGGAACCACACATATTACTGTACTTTTACTACCGAGTAGTTCAACAGTAACAATGGTAAAATTTCTGCCGTTATTTTTAATAAAATATTTTTGTCGTTTTCTCAATCCGACAATAATTCCGTTGTGGGGTCCACCAATGATTGTGTCGTTGTACGAATATTCCCTGTTAAAACGAATATTCTCCGACCAATCGAATATTATATAACAACTTGCGTACTTTGCAAAATTTATAAATATTACCCACAACTATAACATTATATCAAATTAACTCCATAATATTCAAAAATAATATTTATAGAAAATTCTTCTTTATTTATAAAAGTTGGGGTCTTACAGTAATCCAGACTCAATTTCTGCAGTTCGCGAAGAACACACAACAAGGCCAATTTAGGCCAAAAATCTCACACAAGTTCAACCATATGTTCTATGAAGAACACAGGACAGGGCCAAAAACTTCCAATTTCTTTGTTCATACATTAATTTAAGCGTACTTAGATACTATAATTCATATATGATCATTACCCAACTTTTCTAGCACGATTTTAACAACTTAATTCATATAATTACTTGAATCAAAACACATAATTTCACAGTTCTTATGAAAAACTCTAATTTTTAACATTATTAACGAAATCAACTACCGTGAACTCGTTTTTCGACCAAATCAGTTCATTTAAGTTTTGTTCTTTTCACTTTTACATGTACAAGCAAAATCATTCATCAATTTACCGATTAATATGAAACTTAAACATAATTTTTTGTACTTATAAGCCATATTCATATATTTTTCTTTGTAAAACTATAAAACTCCAATTACGACATATTATATGAAATTGATGGTTTGAAAACATACATAGATGGTAGAAAACGTGTTATGATTATATATTATCATGTATATACACATAAATCATCAATTCATGCAATGATAATACAATAGTTATTTTACAGAGAACTCAAAACACCCATTAATGGAAAAACTCTTATTCTAGCATGTTTACATGAAATAAATTACTCTATTCACATGAATATATGATATAAACATATTGTAAACATATACTAACATATATATATATATCACATCATATACTCATCAATTGTAAATCTATTCAATCACAGAGAACTTAGAAATAGTTTTTCACAAAATATAAGAACGTAATTTAAGGTTTGGGTTGAAGAGATTACCCTGCTAGTGTATATGATTCAAAGATGATAGTTTCTTCTCTACTTCTCCTTCAATTCACACTTTCTATCAGATTCTCTCTAAACTCTCTACGAAATTCTCTAAGTTTAAGTCTCGTAAAATGAAATACATAAGTTTTTTTTAAAAAATAAGACTGATGTTTACGCACTAATAACTGGCATAGTCATGGTCGGTTAATCCCTTAGTGGGTTAACTGGCCAACTCCTCTTAGGGCCATGTTTGGCTTGTTTTAAAAAGGCTTTTTTTCAACTTATTTTAATTAAACTCTTATTATATAGTTTAATAATGTCACACCAATTTAAGCAATTAATGAAATATCTTATTTAATTCAATTAAATATAATAATTCCACATTAAATCTCATAGTCACATAATTAATTCTCATTTACTAATTATGTCAAATCATTAAATCTCTAATTAATTATTAAATTAATTAGAATAACATTATGCTTATTAAATAATTCATTTAATCAAATAAGCTCAATTAAATACATACTTTGAATAATAAAATTCTCCACATTAATTTAATCAATGTAACACATATAATTAAATTAATCTTCCATAACTTCATCAATTAATTATTTAACCCAACAATTAAATCATCAAAATATATTTATTTAATTGAATAAATATTCAAATTAAATTACAAAAATCACGTTTGTCACACATTCTATACAAAAATTAAAACTCCTCTAACAATACAGATTTAGCATACTGATTACGACAAACTATTTTTTATTAAGCAAACAGTATATGGTTCAGACTTAACTTAAATGACCATGAAGAAGAAACCAAGAACAGAGGAAGGGTAGATTTCAAAATTTTTAACAACCAAATTTTTTTAAAAAAACAAGGTGCTTAATGGAATATGAGTGACTTGTGAGTCAATAGTAAAGAGTGAATATTTTGCATGGAACAAAGATTAGAGAAAGAAATACAACTAAAATCTATTAGGCCTAAACCATTAGCCAGTGCTCTATTTTGCTTATTAACAATTCAAAGAAACTAGGATGTCCTAAACCATTCAATGCTCTGTTTCGCTTAATAACAATTCAATGAAACATAATTATCCAAACATGCATCATGAATCTACATTCACACAACCATCCAAAACATCACGAGGTAAAATTCATTTTTTAACAAACATCAATACATCTAAAACTATAACATTCTGTTTAACATGCTCAAACAAAAAACATCCCAATTACAAGTATCAACCACTTCTCCTTAGTTTGTAAATTCCTTATTTCTTATTTTAAACACTTCAAATCATTCTTCAATTTGACTTTTTTTTTCCATTTTTGATACTTGCACTTCCAAGTCATGAGCTTTGTCTTTCATCATCTGTAGCCACCATCTTGGACCATCACTCCATTTCCTGACTAGTCCCGGCTGTAAGACCCCAGCTTATTAATGAATTAAATCAAATTTTCTCTAAATATTATTATGATTAATAAGGGGTTAATTTGATATAATACTTTAGTTATGGGTGAAATGTGCAAATTTTGCAAAATAAGCAAGTGGTTATAAAATATTTATTTTGTCGGGGAATATTTGTTTGGTCGTGAAATATTCTTGCTGTCGGGTAATATTCGTACGACGGCGCAATCTTGTGTGGGCCCCATAACAGAAAGCAATTAGATGAAAAAAACGACAAGTATAAATTGTTTATAAATAACGGTGTATTTGTTACCGTTAATACTGTTAGAATACCCGGTGGTTAAAATACAGTAGCACACGGTATTGCACCAATTATTGATTCTTACGTAAGAAGGCACTACTCAATAATTGTTACAGTAGTTATTGTTCAATATTTTATTTTATTGATTCAATAATTGCTGCGTTGATATTTTATATTATTGTTGTTTCAATAATTGTTACTGCACAGTATTTTCCTTTATCAGATCAGTAGTTCATATTATTTGAATAATATTATTAGATAATATTATTGGCAATGTCTAGAAAGTTCTGTCTAAGGAGAGGTTTGGTCATCTAATTGCACGTCAGTAAGGAGAAATCCTTATTGGAAAGCCCCCTCTTTCTTGGGAACGGCCTGGTTGTCATAAATGTGATTCTGTAATATTATTTGTGAATAATTAATTATTGATTCATATGATAAGGAAATATTTATTTTATGTGGATATAAATGAGGGATATATTTTTGTGGTTAAAAATGAAGGAGTTAATGTTGAGGTTTTTATCAGTATTAAAAATCAGGGTTTTTGAGATATTTTGCGGGGGTTATAATTTTTAATCCAACCGTTGGATCGTGGTAATTTTTAGATATATTATACATATATAAGTTGAGTATATGTCCACAAATTTTGAACCGTTAAAAATGAACGTATAATTTATTATGAATTTTACGAGATGACTGGTTCAGAAATTGTTGAATTTTCGGAGTTAATCATTTTGGTGGAAAATTCTAGAATTGGTGGGCCCCACTCTTGGTTGGTGAAGAAATGTGCTGAGATTTTTATTCAAATATGGTGGGTGGAAATAGTAGCAGGTAAAGCCATCAGGTTGCAGGTTAAGTCTGCTTCGGCGTGCTAACATTTTCCTATAAATAGAGGGCTAAGTTAGAATTGAAAATCACACCAGAAACAAGTTTTCTCTCTTTCTCCCTCTAGATTATTGAGTGTATTTTGTGAGTATTTAGATACTTTGAGAGTTTCTATTCATCAGAGCAAGTTTCTTTACCGGTATTCCGACCAGAAGTACTGATATTTTGAGGTAAGGGATATTATTTTCTTCTTAATGATATTATTTTCTTCAATATCATTATGCTGAAATATTGATATGAGTTTTTATCAAATTTGTAATTTTTTGTGTCGGGGTTACTATTCACGTATACGGCACTATTCACGTATACGGTACTATTCACGAATACGACACTATTCACCGAAAAATAAAAAATTTTCCCTTTTTGTCCAAGATGTCTACTATGGTTACTATCTTTGATCGTATCCATGTTTTGATCTTTATTTTAGAATTCTGCTTCACAATTGATTATTATGAAGTATTATTGATCCTTGATAAACTGTTATATGAATCCCTAATATTTGTCCTTCTGTCTCACTAGATTCGTTCTCTTTAAGATATTTTTCATCATCCTCAGTCCTAAATGATGATATTACTGAATATCTTTGGCCTGTAGTGCAAAGATGTATAATTACTTGATGAATATCGTTGGCCTATAGTGCAAAGATGAACAGGTGTTGAGATGAACATGACCGACATGTGATACAAATGAATATCTTTGGCCTGTAGTGCAAAGATGAATATTTGGATAAAGATGATTATTAATTGATGTTACAAGGATAAAATATTGATGATGGACTTTTAAATCTTAGAAGATAGTAGAATTATTTCTCTACTTGACTCTTCTAATGGTTTGCTATTTTCGCTGCAGTTGTTGATCTAAAACTTGTTGTCGATTATAGTCTATCAGATTTTTTCCTGTTGAAGACTAACGATAATTTGTTGTATATTATCTTAGTCATAATATTCTTTACTGGGTTAGTTGAGCTCACCATTTTCCTTTTTGTTCCATTTTTCTTCTCAGGAGGTAAGAATATAGCATGATCTAGTCGGGGTATGGAGTGATGGTTCTAGAAAGATGTTTTAGCAGTCCTCACTATTTCTGTAAAATAGTGTTTGAATAATTGTAATGAGGATTTATTTGAGTGTGGATATTGTCCAGAAGACAATATTTGTATTTAAACTCACAGTATGTGTTGTCGTATTTTGCACGACAATTGTATTATTGTAGTTGTAGTTTACTTTCTGTACCATGTATTTGGCGACTCAGAATGGGTGTTGTATACCTATTTTGGGGGCGTCACAGTTGGTATCAGAGCTTAGGGATATGATCCCTAGCTGAGATGTGAGACAAGAACTAGGAGGGGAGAGACGGGGAATTCTTTCGCTCGTATGACCTGACTAAGTTTATTTGGTGTTTATTTGGTCGGTCAGAGTATAGGGATAATATATGACATGACTATTAACCCTTGTTTTATGGCAGTATTTAAGAATGGCAGCTGAGAACGTTAATAATGGAGTAAATCAGACCGTGGAGACACCTTTGATCACCACCAAGGGGAACGTGCAACAGGAAGGCAATATTCCTCTTGTAAACAACGTTACCGAGCAAACGATGAATGATGGAATGTTTAGGAGCTTTTTGCAGTTCATGCAAAATCAGACGAGGGAGACTCGTGTGCAGAAAACGGGTGGAAATGATAACAACGCGCGGTTTGTCACAGCTAAGCAGTTCAAAGAATTGGGACCACCAGAATTTAAGGGAAAGCCGGATCCGATCATGGCGGAAACGTGGGTCAAGCAAATTACCAAGATATTCGATGTCTTGGGATGCACGGAAGAACAGAAGGTTCCATTCGTCACCTTAATGTTCCACAGTGAGGCAGACTACTGGTGGGAGTCTATGAAGCGTACCCAGCCTGACGCACTCAACATGTCCTGGGAAACATTTCAAAAACTGTTCAATGACAAGTACTTTCCAGAAAGTATTCGTCATATGAAGGAGGTGGAGTTTATCAGAATGGAACAAAACAACATGACGGTGTCCCAGTACGAGGCGAAGTTTGCAGAGTTATCCAGGTTTGCACCTTATTTGGTCGAAAATGAGGAACGAATGACAAGGATATTTCTGAGAGGTCTAAAACCCGAGATTCGGCAATATCTTATCTCTCATAAATTTTTTTTATATTTAGATGTTATAAATAGGGCTCAATTATTAGAGCGAGATAATGAGTATGTGCAACTGAGGGACCACAACCAGGGTCATACCGGTGGCGGCAGTCATCGAAGCAATGAAAACCAGCAGGGAGGAAAACATTCGGACAAAAGCGGTAACCACTCTGGTGGTAATCGTGGTCGTGATAATAGAAGGAGCGAGTCGGGAGGAGATTTCAAGATGATAAGGTACAACAATGATAACGTGAAGACGTCAGCACAAACATCAACTGTTTCTAAGGGAGGAGAACGACCACCGGTCGTATGTTACAAATGTGGGAAGAGGGACATATCAGCCGAAACTGCCCACAACAATCCAAGGTATGTTATAACTGTGGAAAGGAGGGTCATATAGCTCGAGAGTGTTCTGTAGCAAAACTAAGTTCAGCGGTGATGGTGACTCCAAAAGCTGTCCCGGATAAATCAAAATCAGCGGTTCCTGGAAGAGCGTTTGTCGTGACTGGCCAAAACGCGAGAAACCCGAACGAGGTGATCACGGGTAAGCTAATCTTGAATTCTTGCGAAGTTTATACTTTACTAGATACCGGTTCTACCCATTCTTTTATCTCTCCTGCTTGTGCTCAACGTTTAAACTTGACTCCGGAGAAATTGGACTTTAACTTATCTGTTGAAACTCTGTTGGGTGAAACCTTCGTTACATCTACAGTTTATAAATCTTGCATGATCCAAGTTGGCACTATCACATTACCTGTTGATCTTATCTCTTTAAAGATACTTGCTTTTGATGTGATTTTAGGATTTGATTGGTTAACAACTCATTATGCCAAAATTGATTGTTTTCGTAAGGTTGTTAGTTTTCATATTCCTAACCAACTTGTCATACGAATTCAAACTACTAAACCACTAAAATCAGTCACTGTCATATCAAGCCACAAAGCTATTCGTTTATTGAAAAACGGATGTCAAGCTTTCTTAGCCCATGTTATGGATTTGAACAAAAAACACGTCAGATTTGAATAATATTTCTGTTGTTAGATAATTTCCTGACGTATTTCTTGAAGAATTTCTTGGCCTACCTCCAGAGCGTAATATTGAATTTTGTATCATCTTTGAATCCGGTACAAAACTCACTTCTAAAATCTCATATCGAATGGCTCCTATTGAACTTCAGGAGTTAAAAACCTAACTGTAGAAGTTTGTACCTGAGCCTTTATCTGGTGACTTCCTTTGCGGAATGCACTGAAGCCAAACTCTCCGTAGGGGACGCCATATTCGTGCGGTAGTAAACTGATAGGCGTCATTGTGACGTACTATCCAAGATTGGGATATGAGTCACAGTTGAGAGCAACCTAAGTCAGTAATCGAAATACGTAGCTTTCTATGCTTAGCTGGTTATTATCGATGATTTTGTAGAAAGATTTTCACGAATCACTACTGCATTAACTCAGTTGACTCGGAAAGATACAAAATTCGAATGTAGCAAGGAATGCGAGAAGAGTTTCTAAGAACTCAAGAGGAGACTCATTTCGGCACATGTTCTGACAATACCATCTGGTTCGGATGGATTTGTTATCTACAGTGATGCTTCAGGCAAAGGGTTAGGATGTGTTCTCATGCAACATGAGAAAGTCATAGCCTATGCCTTACGACAACTCAAAGAATATGAGAGAAATTATCCTACTCATGATTTGGAGTTGGCAGCAGTCGTTTTTGCGTTGAAGATCTGGAGACACTACCTGTATGGGGAGAAAGTGGAGATCTATACAGATCATAAAAGCCTCAAATATTTCTTCACCCAAAAGGAACTCAACATGCGGCAGCGACGTTGGCTCGAGCTGTTGAAATATTACGATCATACCATCCAATATCATCCTGGAAAAGCAAATGTAGTAGCTGACGCATTGAGTAGAAGATCATATGCGGGTACGAGTGCAATGTTGTTAACATAAATGCCCATTTTGTATGACTTGCAAAGGATGGAGATAGAGATGAAGGCTCCAAGTACCCACATGATGATATCAAATATACGAGTAGAACCGACTTTAATCAATAAAGTTAAAGCTGCTCAAGCTACGGACATGGAGCTGATGCGTATGAAGAAGAAAGTGCAAGAAGGTGCTATTCTAGAAGCAAGAATCGATGAAGAAGGAACACTTCGAGTCAACTCCAGACTTTGTGTTCCTAACGATTTTGACTTGAAGCATAGAATAATGATGGAGGCACACAACACACCGTTTGATATCCATCCTGGGAGTACCAAAATGTATCACGATCTTCGACACACATTTTGGTGGAGCAATATAAAAAGAGAGATCGCAGAGTTTATCTCGAGATGTTTAACTTGTCAACGTGTAAAAGCGGAGCATCAAGTACCAAAGGGTCCATTGCAACCACTTGAGATTCCGAAATGAAAGTGGAAACACATTACTATAAATTTTGTTACGGGTCTTCCCAAGGTTTCTCAAGGCATAGATGCGATTTGGGTTATTGTTGATAGATTAACCAAGTCCGCTCATTTCCTGCCGATACGTGAGACTTATTCCCTTAAACGTCTTGCTAGTATGTACGTGAACGAGATTGTGAGATTGCATGGCATGCCAGTATCCATTGTTTCAGATCGTGACCCAAGATTCACTTCACAATTTTGGGTTAGCTTGCAGAAAGCTATGGGCACGGATTTACGATTCAGTTCGGCATACCATCCTCAAACGGACGGACAATTAGAGAGGACTATTCAAACTCTTGAAGATCTACTAAGACTTTGTGTCCTAGATCTCAAAGGGAGTTGGGATAAGTACCTACCATTGGTGGAATTCTCCTACAACAACAGTTATCAGGCGAGCATAGGTGTGGCTCCATTCGAGGCGTTGTATGGAAGAAAATTTCGTTCTCCAGTATGCTGGGACGAGGTGGGTGAAGCAACATTGTTGGGACCAGAGTTGGTACGCATTACTACAGAGAAGATCCAAACGATTCGACAACGTATACAAACGGCACAGGATCGACAAAAGAGTTATGCGGATCTTCATCGGAAGGACGTGGAATTTAATATTGGGGATCATGTATTATTATGTGTTGCACCATGGAAGGGAGTTACAAGATTTGGGAAGAGAGGAAAGCTCAATCCAAGATTTGTTGGTCCATTTGAGATTCTTGAGCGAATAGGAAATGTGGCATATAGACTCGCATTACCTCCAAGCATGTCTCGTGTTCATAATGTTTTTCACATATCTATGCTTCGTAAATATGTTAAAGACCCGAACCACATTATTGAGTTAGAACCAGACGAGATAGCTGAAGATTTAACGTACGAGGAGGTACTTGTTAAGATCTTGGATAGGAAAGAGCATGTCCTAGGCACGAAGGTTATACCACAAGTTAAGGTTTTGTGGAGAAACCATGCTATTGAAGAAATGACCTGGGAGTTGGAATCAAAAATGAAAGCGAGGTATCCTCACCTTTTCAAAATATCAGGTACGTACGTCAATTTCGAGGACGAAATTTCGTAAGGAGCGGAGGTTGTAAGACCCCAGCTTATTAATGAATAAAATCAAATTTTCTCTAAATATTATTGTGAATAATAAGGGGTTAATTTGATATAATACTTTGGTTATGGGTGAAATGTGCAAATTTTGCAAAATAAGCAAGTGGTTATAAAATATTCATTTTGTCGGGGAATATTCGTTTGGTCGTGAAATATTCTTGTTGTCGGGGAATATTCGTACGACGGCGCAACCTTGTGTGGGCCCCATAACGGAAAGCAATTGGATGAAGAAAACGACAAGTATAAGTTGTTTATAAATAACGGCGTATTTGTTACCGTTAATACTGTTGGAATACCCGGTGGTTAAAATACAGTAGCACACGGTATTGCACCAATTATTGATTCTTACGTAAGAAGGCACTACTCAATAATTGTTACAGTAGTTATTGTTCAATATTTTATTTTATTGATTCAATAATTGCTGCGTTGATATTTTATATTATTGTTGTTTTAATTATTGTTGCTGCACAGTATTTTCCTTTATTAGATCAATAGTTCATATTATTTGAATAATATTATTAGATAACATTATTGACAATGTCTATAAAGTTCTGTCTAAGGAGAGGTTTGGTCATCTAATTGCGCGTCAGTAAGGAGAAATCCTTATTGGAAAGCTCCCTCTTTCTTGGGAACGGCCTGGTTGTCATAAATGTGATTCTGTAATATTATTTGTGAATAATTAATTATTGATTCATATGATAAGGAAATATTTATTTTATGTGGATATAAATGAGGGATATATTTTTGTGGTTAAAAATGAAGGAGTTAATGTTGAGGTTTTTATCAGTATTAAAAATCAGGATTTTTGAGATATTTTGCGGGGGTTATAATTTTTAATCCAACCGTTGGATCGTGGTAATTTTTGGATATGTTATACATATATAAGTTGAGTATATGTCCACAAATTTTGAACCGTTAAAAATGAACGTATGATTTATTATGAATTTTACGAGATGACTGGTTCAGAATTGTTGAATTTTCGGAGTTAATCATTTTGGTGGAAAATTCTAGAATTGGTGGGTCCCACTCTTGGTTGGTGAAGAAATATGCTGAGATTTTTAGGTGGGTTGGAATAGTAGCAGGTAAAGCCATCAGGTTGCAGGTTAAGTCTGCTTCGGCGTGCTAACATTTTCCTATAAATAGAGGGCTAATTTAGAATTGAAAATCACACCAGAAACAAGTTTTCTCTCTTTCTCTCTCTAGATTATTGAGTGTATTTTGTGAGTATTTAGATACTTTGAGAGTTTCTATTCATCAGAGCAAGTTTCTTTCAGCCTTATACCGGTATTCCGACCAGAAGTACTGATATTTTGAGGTAAGAGATATTATTTTATTCTTAATGATATTATTTTCTTCAATATCATTATGCTGAAATATTGATATGAGTTTTTATTAAATTTGGAACTTTTTGTGTCGGGGTTACTATTCACGTATACGACACTATTCACGTATACGGTACTATTCACGAATACGGCACTATTCACCGAAAAATAAAAAAATTTCCATTTTTGTCCAAGATGTCTATTATGATTACTATCTTTGATCGTATCCATGTTTTGATCTTTATTTTTGAATTCTGCTTCACAATTGATTATTATGAAGTATTATTGATCTTGGATAAACTGTTATACGAATCCCTAATATTTGTCCTTCTGTCTCACTGGATTCGTTCTCTTTAAGATATTTTTCATCATCCTCAGTCCTAAATGATGATATTACTAAATATCTTTGGCCTGTAGTGCAAATATGTATGATTACTTGATGAATATCTTTGGCCTGTAGTGCAAAGATGAACAGGTGTTGAGATGAACATGACTGACAGGTGATACAAATGAATATCTTTGGCCTGTAGTGCAAAGATGAATATTTGGATAAAGATAATTATTAATTGATGTTACATGGATAAAATATTGATGATGGACTTTTAAATCTTAGAAGATAGTAGAATTCTTTCTCTACTTGACTCTTCTAATGGTTTGCTGTTTTCGCTGCAGTTGTTGATCTAAAACTTGTTGTCGATTATATTCTATCAGATTTTTTCCTGTTGAAGACTAACGATAATTTGTTGTATATTATCTTAGTCATAATATTCTTTACTGGGCTAGTTGAGCTCACCCTTTTCCTTTTTGTTCCATTTTTCTTCTTAGGAGGTAAGAACATAGCATGATCTAGTCGGGGTATGGAGTGATGGTTCTAGAAAGATGTTTTAACAGTCCTCACTATTTCTGTAAAATAGTGTTTGAATAATTGTAATGAGGATTTATTTGAGTGTGGATATTGTCCAGAAGACAATATTTGTATTTAAACTCACAGTATGTGTTGCCGTATTTTGCACGACAATTGTATTATTGTAGTTGTAGTTTGCTTTCTGTACCATGTATTTGGCGACTCAGAATGGGTGTTTATACCTATTTTGGGGGCGTCACACCGGCTATGTTCTCATTTACTGAAGAGAATAATGAAAATAAAGGGTTAGCTTAACTAGCCCAGTAAAGAATATTATGACTAAGATAATGCATAATAAATTATCGTTATCCTTCAACAGTGTAAAACTGATAGAATACAATAAACAACAAGTTTAACTGCAGCGAAATAAGCGATTAGAAGAGTCAAGTAGAATATGATATCTACTATCTTCTATGATTTAAAAGTTCATCATTAATATTTTATCGCTGTAACACAGGTCAATAAATAATCCACATCACTGAAATTATCCATGCACTACAGGCTAAGTATATTCGTTATTATCACCAATGGTTATAATCATGCCAACAACTGTCCATCAATGCACTACGGGCCAATGAGGACTTTTACCACATCATTTGTAACATTATAGGTCATGATTATACCGATACATAATTTCTGATCATAATCATACCAATTAATAGTCCATCTATATACTACGGGTCAAAGATGAATTTCATCACAATATAAGCATGAGGATGATGACATTGGTATAAGAATTTAATTAAATGAGAGCAAGGATAAATTTTAAAGATTTATAATTCAATTTATCCTGAATTCAATAATTTCCAAATTATCAACATGATACTGCTTTGTGGAGTAAAATTTAAGAATAATATTGTATCAAAAATAATTTGAACAGAAAAAAATTAACTTTTGTCATGAATAGTACCCCGGGTGAATAGTACCCCGGGTGAATAGTACCCGAGTAAATAGTACCTCGTGAATAATACTTCACGAATAGTACCCGAGTGAATAGAACCTCGTGAATAGTACCCCGACATGAAAAGATTAAAATTTAACAAGAACATTCAAAAAAATATTCTTGTGAAAAGATACCAGATGAAATATAAATTTTAAGAATATTCTACTAATTTCAAGGAGTATAAAAGTAATACTTAACAAAATGAGTGTAGAATTCAAAATCAGAAATGAAATAATATTACTTACATACTACAGAGTATGGAATATGTTAGTTCCCAGAGGCACAATAGTTATCTAGAAGTGGGGATGAATAGTTATTTTAAAAAATCTTTTTCAAAATTCTTTGTTAATTAATTTCAGTGGAATATGTGATTTGTTTGTTCCCCTTTAACATAAACAGAGTAAATAGTTAACAAACAATTTTAACAAGTATATCAATTAGAGCAAGAATATCAAAGATACAGAGATTTTAAGTGGTTCAGAGCACTCAAGGCTTCTAGTCCACTTTTTTACTCCTTAAGTAGGAAATCCACTAAGGATGTTTTTACAATCTTCGAATCACTTAGATTCCTTCAAGACCAGCAACCTTGGAACTTCTTAGTTCACTTAGAATTCTTCAAGTCCAGAAGACTTGGAACTTCTTAGTTCACTTAGATCTCTTCAAGTCCAACAGATTTAGAACTTCTTACTTCACTTAATGATAGTTGAGTTCTTAAATGGTGCTGCTCAGTTCCCGTTAAGCTTGTGTTCGAAAGAACTTAGTAGCTGAGCAGCTTTCTTTATAGATCGTAGAGTTAAGCGTTGAGTGTTCTTCAGCTTTTTTGTTGTGTACTTGCTTGCTTCTTGTATCTGCATCTAATTTGTATATAAGGTGCCTTTGAAATGTATCCATTTGAAGTCACCCGTTGAAGCATTAATTGTATTTGACATTTCTGAGTACTGATGGTGACTTTATGCAAATCTTCTGTTTAGCCATCTGACCCACTAACACAGCAGACTGTTATCTGACCTAACACCTGAAAAGGTATTTTCAGCTGACCTGTAGTACTTTCCTTAGCTTCTTCAATATGTTTCTTTGTTATATACTAAGGGTAAGTGTTGGGTCATTGGGATTCCCAAGAGTTTCAACGTCTATAATCTATTCCACATTTGTTGTAATTTATTCTTAAACAAATGGACAAAGCTCGATGCTTCTGATGCAGACAGATGACGCACTACAATCATGATCATGGTGTCTTGCCAATTAGCTTGATCCGGTACTGATAGAGGAGAACACTAAAATTTCTTCTAAGCACTGGTAGACTAAGATCTTTGCTCACTTGTTTTACAGACTCTACGCTTCTGAGAGCACCCTGCGATTCTTGAGTTGGCTCGACAGGAGTTTGGATCACTCTACGATTCTGGGAGAGGCCCTCTAAAGCAGACAGACTATGATTTTCGATGCTCTACGATTCTACATTGGCTTCTGCAATCTCTTGACTGGCTCGATAGACTATGATTCAGTTGAAGCCTATCTATTACATCTCAAAAATTAGATCAACTTAACAACTTTGATCTATTCTTCTATGCATTCATTTACAGAATGATAAATAGAAAACATAGATCAAACCTAATAATTTTGATCAATCACTAACTCCTTGTACATGTATTTCTTGAAGGACTTTACATATAAGCATGATTATTTAATTTCAACATCAAATTTAAATATGCAAATTCCCAACAATCTCTCCCTATTTGATGTTGACATAACCAAGGAGATTTATATCATGATCATCAATTTCTAGATGCAGTTGCTAAAAAGTAAATATTATTTAGTATTTCAGTGAGCTACTAAAATCTCTAGAGAATAAGCATGAATTTATTGATGTTTGTAAAGATAGATATTACAATAATGCTTAGTTACATCAATAAGAAATAAATTCTAACTTATCTCTATTTCTTCTGCCTTTTGCCCCTTGGAGGATTGGCATACTCTACAGCTCTTCTTCTCTTGATGGCTTTGTCTCTCCATGCAATATCTTCTAGCTTGCTTTAACTCAGTGGTTTTTCATGATCATGTCTATTCATTAAGGCAGGATCTCCAATCGGTATGTGTAGGCCAGTAGTGGTTACACCTTGTGAGCTAGGAGATGGCCCTTGACTCCTTAGCGGTTGCGCCATGAGAATTTGCTGGTGCTGCTGCTATTCAGGTCGTGGAGTTTGCTGGGGAGACTGTCTTGAGGGAGGGCTCTTTGACGATTGAGCAATGAGCTTCCCTTTGCCTTTTCCTTTCTATCCTTCCCCTTTATTCTCCCCCTTTATGTCAGTATCAAGGGTTCGAATGTCTTCAGACAGACGAGTCATGCCTTGAACAAGTTCGTGGAGTTAATTCTTGGATTGAGTAATGTCTTCACGGTTTTCCTGAACCAGAGAATCAATTCGAGACCTGTTCTTTTGTAGAATAGACAAGACAGTGTCTGTTTGTTGCATCTAACTCATTAAAAATCTTTGGAATTCTTTTATTGAGGTTCATAGACTTGAGAGACTTTCTATCACAAGTTTATTTTGAGATTCCTGAGTCTTCTGCATAAGGAGAACTACTTCCTTGTGTTTCCTGGCAGCCTGAAAGTGAATCTGATCCATTTTATTAATGATGTGGATCATTTCCTTGATAATCTCCCCGAGCTTATTTGTGAGCTCAAAGCTCAAATTACTGGGAAGGGTGTTGGCAACATCTATCAAATGGTTCAGCCTCATATGAATAAGCTCAGAGTGAGTCTCAAGATCTTATTAAATATCTTTGGTCACTTTCTGTGATGCATTGGACAGCTCATTTTTGGTAGAAAGATCTGAGAGAAGCTCAAGAATTTGCTGAGTGTTTGGAGGAGAGGCTCTAGTGTTTTGATTTTGCAGATTATAGAGAGAAAGGTCAAGATCAAAATAATTATTGGTTGATGAGGAAGGAATATCTGAAAGAGGTGCATGCATGTGAGTTTGAGTTGCAGAAGGAGGTGATGTTGATTTTAGTTGAGGAGGTGACTTTACGATTTGAGTATGATCGATATTCGTAGAGTGAGAGATTGTGGGAGACTGGATCATTATAAAATTAGGTATATTTGGTTCATCAGTTACAGAATGTTGGGATTCTGTTGATGGAAATTGGTTTAGTGGATGAAGTATCATTTTCAACCATCTTGGAAATTCGTAGAATTGGTTGAAGTTTGATGGAGGACAGTGACTAACTCTAAAAGAGATGGGAATTAATTGTATCTCACACCTAGTTTTTGAAGAGGAATTGTTTGTAATTATCTTCTGAGCAAACATGAGGTTGCTTTGGAATCCATAAGCAAGCACTGAGATTGTTGGATAAGCTTTTAATGTCTAGAACATATGATCCTATGAGTTGAGAATTTGGGCTCTATGATAGGGCATCATAGGTAAGTAAGAGAACATCTGATTATAGTTGGCTCTCTTGTATCCATCCCAGCCTATTGCAATAATTTCAACTTCATCATCCTCTTCTTCTTCTCGATCTTCATTATCTTCATTTGAAATTTCCACTACTTCAAACATTTCCTCATACTTTGTTTGATCTTCACCGTTTTCTACCTCCATAGCCTTTATACCTTTGAATTCCCTTTCCTCTTGTATCTCCCCCTCAGCTGTAGCTTTTTCTGGCACAGGAACTTCGAGAGGCTCCCCCTTAATCTGATCATTCACTTAAACTTTAGGCAGCTCCCCCTCAGTTGGATTATTAGGAGTTTCAGGAAACTCCTTTTCTGCAGCTATTTTCCTTTCTTCTTCCTTCAAAGCTTTCACATTTTTAAGTACATATGTCTTGATAAGCTTTCTCCTTACCTTTTTGAGTTGAGCTTCAGCCTTGGTGCTTTCTTCAGCTGCAGCTCTGACAGTTGATTCTGGCTGACATACTGTTGCAGCATCCAATTCTGGAGTGATGTCAAGTTTGGACTCTACAATCGGTAGTGACTCTATTATTAAATGAAGTGAAGACTTCTTTATTTTGTGGCTGCGTTTTCCCTTCTTAAGCAGCTGAGAGATGGTGGTTCTATATTCTTCCTCCTCAGACTGCTGCTCTTTCCACTTTATTTCCTTCAGAGTTTCAGTGCCCGAACTCTCTCGGGGAACATCAGTGGTTGAGCCTTGAGGCTTTTCTGTTGTTTAAGCTTCCATTTTCCTCTTACCCTTACTTTTTCTGATTAAGGCGATGGGTTCCTCTTGATTAATTTCTTCTTCTTCATCAGCTTCCTTCATAACAAACATGTTTCCTGGTAGCCCATATACTTTCGTTTCACCAGTCCGTTCGCTTAATTCAGACATCATTGTGACATTTTTCGCAGGATTTTTTTTTCTAGTTTTGAAACAGCTGCTAGGTTATTTTTCTGTTGGGATTGATGGATTCCCCCTCTTTTCCCCAATTTTGTCACCCAGAGCCGATTGCAGGATTATGCTTATGAACCTCCCATAGAGCATTTTTTCAGAGCTCTTTGATTTCTTTGAGCTGAGTATCCACTTTCCAATCCAATCGATAAGTAGAGCTCCATAGTTGAGTTGAATCTTGATGCAGATTGATGTCATGAGCTTTAGTTGAACTTCATTTACAGAGTCGTGGCCAGAGCTTTTGTAGCATATGCACTTTCTAACAATGCCAGCTAGAAATTCATACTTCTGGGGAAATTTATTCTTCTTGTACTCCTTGACGTTCTGAAACTTCATATGGTGCATCTTCTTCAGACCTTCATGAAAGTCAATGACATCCATAGATACGAGTCCCTTTGATTTAAAACCTAGGGCTAGGTTTATATCTTCAGCTTTGAGTTTAATTTGTTCCCCCTTGACCCTTGTAGTGATGATGTCGTTCTTAAAGACTCCATTGACATAGAACTCTTTCACCAGCTTCGGGTATATCCATGTGCTGGTGCTCAGAGCTTCCTCAAGACCATCTTTCTTTATAAGGGATAGGATCTTGTGGAACTGAGGGTCAGCTGTCTTGAATTCGTCGAAGTAGAGTTGCCAACTAGATATAAAATTAGAAGCAGCCATTGATTTTCTTAAACAGAGGTTGGTTTATCATTCTGAAAGCTAGGGTTTCTGTTGAGAGAGAGAGATGAGCTTTTTAAAATTCTGGGGAGCATTTTCAAAAAAAAAACTTTTCAAATTGTATTTGTAACTTCCCTCCTCACGATCTGTATAGTTGGGCACGTGTCGAGTTCTCTCGGGCTCCACTAGTTTAAATAATGTGGAAAATACTGATATGCCCTTAGCTCCCCCTGAGTAAGTGTATCCTTTGGGAAGATTACAATCGTCGAGGTTGCTCTACGATTGTTGAGTTCACTGTTGATTCTACTCTACGATCATTATCTGTCGTGGTCGTTGTGATGAACTCTAACTTAGCATTCCTTCTAGGTTAAGGTAGCTCAAGAAGATCCAACCTCTTAGATTAAACTAAGGATCATGTTTATCCCTGAGGCGCATATCAGAGGGGTTGCTTGGATTTGATAGGAATGTTGTGATCACATGATACCTCTCTGTCATGTCGAGGCTGCTCTACGATCGTGGTTCCTTTTTAGTCATCTCTACGATTTTAAACATAGCCTTTTTATCTGCATGGTTAGCACAAACTAGAGCATAGAGTTTATGGTTGTAGATTTAGCATGCCTAACTCACTTATCAACTTATTAAATCTGGATTCATCTAGAGGCTTTGTAAAGACATAAGCAAGTTGATTTTTAGTAGGGATGTATTGTAAGGATATAGTTCCATTTTGTACATGATCCCTAATAAAATGATATCTTATCTCTATATGCTTAGTCCTAGAATGCATGACATGATTATGTGTTATTGCTATGGAACTTGTGTTATCATAGTGAACATGTATAGATTTGAAATCAAACCCATAGTTTGCTAGCTGATTTTTCATCCATAAGATTTGAGCACAATAGCTACCAGCAACAATATATTCAGCTTCTACTGTTGAGGTAGATACTGAGTTTTGCTTCTTCCTAAACCAGGACACAAGTCTGTTTCCTAGCAACTGACAGGTGCCACTGATACTTTTTCTATCGATCTTGTAGCTTGCATAGTCAGCATCTGTATATACTGTTAGTTCAATGGAGGACTATTTGGGATACTAAAGTCCCAAGTGAGGTGTGCCTTTGAGATACCTGAAAATTCTTTTTATAGCAGTTAAGTGTGATTCCTTAGGATTAGCTTGAAATTTAGCACATATGCATGTGACAAACATTATGTCAGGTCTACTGATAGTTAGATATGGAAGAGAGCATATCATAACTCTATATTGAGTTATGTCAATACTTTTACCTTTATCATCTTTGTCAAGCTTGGTTGCTGGAGCAATTGGTGTTTTTATAGGAGAGGCTGATTCCATGCCATAATTTTTAAGTAAGTCTGTAATGTACTTGGCTTGGTTTATGAAGTTATCTTCATCAGTTTGCTTTACTTATAATCCAATAAAGAAATTCAGCTCACCCATCATACTCATTTCAAACTTGCTCTTCATAAGCTTGGCAAATCTCTTGCATAGTTTTTCGTCAGTAGAGCCAAAGATAATGTCATCAACATATATTTGAACTAATATGATTTTATCTTTGTACTTTCTAAGAAATAATGTGGTATCTACTGTACCTCTAGTGAAACCATTTTCAATAAGAAAGTTATTTAGTGTTTCATACCATGCTCTAGGTGGTTGTTTAAGTCCATATAAGGTTTTGTCTAATCTATAGACATAGTTAGAGAGAGTTGGATTGATGAAATATAGAGGTTGCTCCACATATACTTCTTCTTGAAGTTCACCATTCCAAAATGTACTTTTGACATCCATTTGAAAGACTTTGAACTTCATGTGGGTAGCAAAAGTAAGGAATATCCTGATGACTTCTAATCTGGCAACAAGTGTGAAGGTCTCATCGTAGTCGATGCCTTCTTCTTGGGAGTAACCTTTGGCTACCAGTCTTGCCTTGTTCCTTGTTATTACCCCATCTTCATTCATCTTGTTTCTGAAGACCCACTTGGTGCCAATAACTGGGTGGATTCTTGGTCTTGAAACTAATCTCCATACTCTGCTTCTTTTAAACTGATTTAGTTCCTCTTGCATAGCTTTTATCCAACTTGAGTCTTCCATAGCATATTCTATCTTCTTGGGTTCTATTTGTGATAGAAAGCCTAGATAAAAACACTCATTCTGGGTGGCAGATCTTGTCTTGACTCTTTCATTTGGATCTCCAATGATTAGGTCTTGAGTGTGATCTATTTCCCATCTGTTTCCTGTTGGAACATCTGACCTGATGCCTTATTATCTTAATTCTTCAAGATCAACTTCTGCTTCTTGATGTGGAGGTTCATTGTCTGGCGTAATTCTCTCTACGATCTCTTCTTCAAGCTCGACGATTACATTTTCTGGGACTGCGACCGTGGTGTTGAGCTCGACCACCTTGTTCGTAGTGTCTGATTTGTCGTTCGTAGTGTCTGATTTGTCGTTCATAGTGTCTTGAGGCATAATTTTATCTAAGTCTATTTCATCGAAGATGATGTGAATTGAGACTTCAACACTTAGCGTCTTCTTGTTGAATACTCTATAAGCCTTACTATCTATGGCATATCTGAGAAAGATTCCTGCGTCTGACTTGGGTTGAAACTTAGTCAGATACTATTTTCCATTGTAAGAATATAGCATGCAAAACCGAACACATAAAAGTAGTTGACATTTAGATTTCTTCCTCTCCATAGCTCGTATGGAGTCTTCTTTAACGTAGAGTGCACAAGAGATCTATTTTGAGTGTAGCATATAGTGTTGACAGCTTCTGCCCAAAAGTATTCAGGCAGACGGGCTGTTGCTAGTAGAGTTCTTCCAGCTTCAATTAACGTTCTATTCTTTCTTTCAGCTACTCTGTTTTGCTGTGGAGTTCGTGGAGCTGAGAAGTTGTGACTGATGTCATTGTCTGTGCAGAACTGATCCATCTCAGAGAAGTCGAATTCTCTACCATGATCACTCCTTATAGCCTTGATTTTCTCCCCTTTCTCTTTCATCACTAGTCTGAACATCTTGATGAGTTAGGAACTTGCTTCATCTTTTGAATTTAGAAAGAACACCCATGTAAATCTTGTATAGTCATCCACTACGACCAATGAGTATCTCTTCCCTCCTAGGCTCATTGTTGGAATTGGTCCAAATAGATCCATATAAAGTAGCTGCAGAGACTTATCAATTGAGTTGACAGTTTTGCTTTTGAATGATCTTCTACTTTGTTTTTCAAGTTTACAGGCGTTGCATGGCCTTTCCTTGACAAAGCTGAGATTGGGTAAGCCTGCTACTAGATCCTTGGAGGCTAGTTTTGACATGCTTTTAAAGTTGAGACGAGACAACCTTTTATGCTATAGCCAAGCCATTTCTTCAGAGGCTTTAGCCAAAAAGCATATTGTCTCTTCAGAACTTAGTTGACCAAGATTAACAGTGTAGACACTTCCTTCTCTTGTTCCAGTCAACTTTATAGAAGAGGTCATTAGATCTCTGACTTGATATTGATTGTTGAGAAAGGTGACTTGATGACCCTTGTCGCAGAACTGACTTATGCTCAGAAGATTATGCTTTAGTCCTTCCATATAGGCTACTTTGTTGAAGGATACCGCACCATTCCTAGTTGACCCATAACCTCTTGTCTTGCCAGAGCCATTGTCTCTAAAGATGACTATTAGACCCTCTTTCTCTATGAAGTTGGACAAGAGGGCTTTGTTCCTAATCATGTGTCATGAGCATCCATTGTCCAGGTACCAATCGTGGAGCTCTGTTCCTGCATTGAGATTTAAGCTCTCATTTTGGTACCCATTCTTGCATGGGTCCTATCTTGTTAGTACCCTTGGGAACCTAAATCTGCTTGAATTTGGGTTAGATATGCATAGAATTATTGTAACATATTGCAGCCTTATGACCAATCTTATCACATACAAAACATCTAGCATGAAACATGCTTGTGAGTGTGTGAGGATTCTTTTTCCATTTGAACTTATGTGGATTTCTGGCAGTCCTTCCTTTATACTGATTCTTCCTTTTCAATGTGTCCTTGTGATTCATAATTTGTGAAGAGTATAAATTAACTCTACTATTCCCACCTGGTTGGTTCGTGGAGTTAATTTTACTCGACTCCACAATCCTTTGGGGTTGGAGAGCAGTGACTAAGTTACTCTTCTATTTTCTTAATCTTAGGCCAGCATGGGATTCATTATGCCTTGTAGCATAGATTGGATCAGAAGAGCAGGGATGGGGGATTTCACAAATGAAATGCTTCTATTGAGGTTTAAAGCACTACTAATGTTAGTTTCCTTTGACTTTTCCACATGTGGTTCTGAGGTGGATTCCCCAAAACCTAAACATGTTCTGTCAGATGCACTTCTTTGATTGGAGATTAGGGAGTCCATGGATGAAGAGGATCTATTCCACGTTAAGATTGTCTTTTCTAGTTCCTCAATCTTAGAGGTAAGATTTGACTTTCTTTGTGCATTAAGTTCATTGGTCTATTTTAAGAGTTTATTCTCAGCTTCAAATTTGGAGAGAGAGTTAGCACTTAGAAGAGTTGTTTCTAGTTCTTCCTGAACTTTCTCTTTCTCTTTTTGAAGAAGAGAATAATCTTTAGACAGAACTCTGAACCATTTCATGTATTGATGTAGATCATATGTTATGCCATGTAGTGAAGTTCTTAAATCATCAATATCTACATCAGGGGAGTTAAAGTCAAATACCTCATCGATACTTACTTCATGATTGTCAAGGATTTTCTTATCCTTTGTATGTTTGGCCATTAGACATAGATTTGGTACTTGAGGATCTTCATCATCTCCAGACTCAGGAGTTGTGTCGTTGTCTGACTTACTCCATGATCTTCCGGCCACAAGACCTTTGTCTTTCTTTTGGAGCCTCTTGTTGCCTTTGAATTCTTTCTTTGAATTTGATTTTTTCTTTAGTTCTTCTCTAAGAGGTTTGTCGTAGTTTGCAATGAAGTGGTCAGGCTTCTTGCAGTTGTAGCATAAGTCATTTATCTTATCCTCGCTGTTGTTGTTGTTGAATCTCTTAGGTTTGCTATTTCTTCCTTTACGCATGAACCTCACGAGTCTTCCTACCAGCATTGCAATATCCTCATCATTATCTTCCTTAGAGTCAGTGACATTTTCAGTGTTTGCTTTGGAGATGGTATCTGTTGATTTGAGAGTAACTCCTTTGTCCTTCTTTCTTCCTTTAAATAGAGTCTCTGCTCATTGAGTCAGCTCCAGTTCATAGGTGAGAAGGTTGCCATAGAGTTGTTGAACAATCATTTCATGGAGATTCTTTGATTCTCTGATGGCAGTGGTTTTGGCATCCCTCTAGATAGGTAAAGCTCTCATGAACTTTATGATCAGATCTTTGTTTGGATAGATCTTTCCAAAAGCTCAAAGAGAGTTGAGCAAAACATTGAATCTTTCATAAGTGGAAGTGACATTTTCACATAGAACATGGGCAAACATTTCGTATTGTTGAGTCAGAAGAGATTGTTTGTTTTCTTTGACTTCTTCAGTTCCTTCGTACATAATAAGAAATGCTTCCCATACTTCATTTGCAGTTTTGTTGTTGACCACAATTTCAAACTGGTCATCTTCTAAAAACTGAAACAGAATGTTCTTGGCCTTTTTGTCGAGTTGAACTACTTTCTTTTCGTTGCCAGCTCATTCAGCTTTGACCTTGATTTGCACTCTTTTTGGATCTTCTGGAGTTGGTGCGAGCTTTGTTGGAATGTAGGGCCCATTTATGACAGTTTCAAATAGCTCTTCATCTATTGAGTCCATGTATGCTTGCATACGAACCTTCCAGTTGGTAAATTTATCTTTGTTGCACATAGGTGACTTGCTGCCTTCTCCAGTCTTTGATTCGCTTATCAGATTTGCCATTGGATCTATTCAAGCTTTGTAGGTTGATTGAGAGAACCTGCTCTGATACCAATTGTTAGTTCTTAGAGGCACAATAGTTATCTAGAAGGGGGTTGAATATATATTTTTAAATTTCTTTGTTAATCAATTTCAGTGGAATATGTGATTTGTTTGTTTCCCTTTAAGATAAACAGGGTAAATAGTTAACAGGTAGTTATAGCAAGTATAGCAGTTAAAGCAAGAATATAAAAGACACAGAGATTTTAAGTGGTTCAGAGCACTCAAGGCTCCTAGTCCACTCTTCTACTCCTTGAGTAGGAAATCCAATAAGGATGTTTTTACAATCTTCGAATCACTTAGATTCCTTCAAGACCAGCGGTCTTGGAACTTCTTAGTTCACTTAGAACTCTTCAAGTCCAGCAGATTTGGAACTTCTTAGTTCACTTAGAACTCTTCAAGTCCAATAGACTTGGAACTTCTTACTTCACTTAATGATAGTTGAGTTCTTGAATGGTGCTACTCAGTTTCCATTAAGCTTGTCTTCGAAAGAACTGAGTAGCCGAGCAAGCTTTCTTTACAGATCGTAGAGTTGATCGTTGAGTGTTCTTCAGCTTTTTTGTTGTGTACTTTCTTGCTTCTTGTACCTGCATGTGATTTGTATATAAGGTGCCTTTGAAATGTATCCGTTTAAGTCATCTATTGAAGCATTAATTATATTTGACATTTATGAGCACTGATGGTGACTTTCTGTAAATATTCTGTTTAGCCGTCTGGCCCACTTACACAGTAAACTGCTATCTCACCTAACACCTAAAAAGGTGTTTTCAGCTGACCTGCAGTACTTTCCTTAGCTTCTTAAATACGTTTCTTTGTTATATACTAAGGATGAGTGTTGGGTCATTGGGATTCCCGAGAGTTTCAACGTTTATAATCTATTCCACATTTGTTGTAATTTATTCTTAAACATATGGGCAAAGCTCGATTCTTTTGATGCAGACAGTTGATGCACTACGATCATGATCGTGGTGTCTTGCCATATTAGCTTGATCCGGTATTGATAGAGGAGAACACTACGATTTCTCTTAAGCACTGGTAGACTAATATCTTTACTTGCTTGTTTTATAGACTCTACACTTCCGAGACCACACTAAGATTCTTGAGTTGGCTCGACAGGCGTTTGGACCACTCTACGATTCTGGGAGAGGCCCTCCAAAGCAGACAGACTACAATTCTCGATGCTCTACGATTCTGCCTTGGCTTTTGCAATCTCTTGACTGGCTCGACAGACTACGATTATGTTGAAGCCTATCTATTACATCTCAAAAATTAGATCAACCTAACACCTTTGATCTTTTCTTCTATACATTCATTTATAGAATGATAAACATAAAACACAGATCAAACCTAATAATTTTGATCTATCACTAAGTCCTTGTACATGTATTTCTTGAAGGACTTTACATATAAGCATGATTATTTACTTTCAACATCAAATTTAAATAATTATAGGAGAAAATATTATTTCATACGAATATTGAACAAAAATAATATTCCTTACATTAAAAGGAGAGTACTTCTGAATGGTATAGCGGGGATATTGTCGAAGAAAACTTGTACTGTTTTCTACACTCAAAGATTTCTTAAACTCAAAAGAAATACGCTCAATACTATAGAAGAAGAATTCTCTGATTCTGGTGTGATTTTCATTTCTAAACTAAGCATCCTATTTATAGGAGAATGACATGATACTGTTTAGGAAATAATCACGGGTGAACAGTGGGGGAAAATCACGGGTGAATTCACGGGCGCGCACCGGCTGAAACTTTTAAAATTTTTGATTTTATTATGTGACAACCCGAGAATTTGGATATTTATAAAATCTTAAAACATTGAATTAAGGTTAAATATTAAACCTAGACAGAAAAAATAAGTGAATGGATTTGAGATTTTCGGGAAGGAATTTTGTGAATTTAAAATTTTTGTCGTGAATTATTCAGGATTAAGGGTATAAGTGAATATATTCTGTGTTTATGGTATTATATGTGTATAATATGTGGTTAAAGGTCAAGGGTTGACCAGATATTCTATATCAATGGCAAACCCTAATATTATATTAAGAACGTCAAGGTTCAGTTAGAAAGTTCTTACGATTTATAAGAAACCCTAAAATCGATTTTGAAAACCCTAATTTCAGTTCTGGGAATTCGAAACCCTAATTCGGATTACGAAAACCCTATCTTGGGATCTCAAAAACTTAAGTGTATTAGTTATAAACTTAATTAGGGTAAAGCTTAACGAATTGTTTAGAAAACCTTAATTTTAAAGTTTGAAACCCTAACGTACAATTATGGACTTAATTGTTAATTTAGCGAAATTTAATTAGAAAATGTTAATCCTAATTAGCAAGCTTGAATTATGATTAGGAAATTCTAATATAATTAGAGAATTCTAATTATAATTTAGAAATATTAGTTTTCTATTTTGAAAACCTAAATTAGAAATTCTAGAAATTTGATTTTTAAAACCTTAAGGGTTAAATGCTAAACCTTAAGGATTAAGAGAGAGAAAATGTCTACTTTATTTCTCATTTTCTCCGAGAACTTCTCTCTCCTCAATTTTCGAAATTTAGAGCGAGAGAGAGAGAGATAAGATGAACCATAATCAGTACTTAGCAAGCCAAGATCAAATTAGTAGGATCAGAATCATAAATGGAGCATCAAAGTGGTATAAACCCTGATATTCAAAATTTTATGATCTGATGTTATATGTTGTTGTTTATTGGTTAAAGTTATGTAATAAGATGTCATTTAGTGATCTAGGTTGTTAGATTCTAGATCCATAACATCAAAGTACTAGAAAATCAAGTTTTATAGAAATCTGGAAAACTAGAAAAATAAGGCCTGACAGCCTAATGTCAGGGCCTCTAGATTCTTCTGTGTTAGATGTTTGGTGTGTTTTATGTTATAGATATGTTCTTTGTTATAATGTCTTGGATCTAAGACTTGAATCAGGTCCAGATCATGTCTAGTACTCAAGATATGAGTGGTCAAAGTGGATTGACCGATCAAAAATTCTGAGTTTCTGGGCAACCCAGAAATCAAGAATTTCTGACAGTCACTTTTGAAGCTCTAGATCTTGCTGTGATTTGTTATTTTGGTCATGTTGTTGGTTTGTTATTGTAGAGGGGTATATGAACTACAAGTGCATGCTTTAAGATCATCTAGATTAACTGTGGAATCAAAGTTATTAAGGGTCAAACATAGGTTGACCAAATTGCTCAAGAACATTTCTGGAAAACCCAGAAATGTTCGAGAACAGTTTTCTGGCCTACGTTGACCGGCCCAGATTTCGCGTTGGTGATGTGTTTAAGTTGATTTAGTGTTATGATATTATACTCTGATATCTGGACTACAAGTGTGAGCATTCATATCACACAAATCAAGCTCAGGCTTCATATTACATGGATCCAAAGTAGCACCTTCGTGCTGTTCTTCATTTCTAGAAAACCCAGAAATGAAGAACAGTCTCTGAGATGATATTTGGAGGCTTCGATTTCTCTGTTATGATGTTGTTTGGCCATGATATGAGTTAGTATATGTAGTATTACATAGATACTACAATCTTGATACCATTACAAGTCTAGAAACCAACTGGAACATGAAAATAATTGTGGTCAAACATAATATCTTGTGACTGCCTACGCATTTCTGAGTTTGATGAAGAACAACTCAAGAACACCAATAGCGACAGTTTCGTCGCTATAGGGCCCTTTAGCGACAGATAAATTAGAAAATTAATTATTTTAATAAATAATTAAAGAAAATAGTTTTTAATTATTAAAAATACAAAATAAATTCCTAAAAAATATTTTAAAATCTAAAAATTAGTTTTTAATTATTCTGAATATATTTCATAAATATTTAATATTTTTGGAATATTAAGGGTATTTAATTTATTTAATTATAATATTAAATAGATTATTTAAAAATGATTTTATTACATGAAAAATTATTAAAAATTATATTATGGTATAAGAAAATATTTTAAGTTATTTTTAACGACTTTTAATATTTTGTGATGAATTTAATTAATTAATTAATATTAATGGTAAGTAATTTATTTAATAAATGTATTAAATAAATTATGAGAAAAATAGAATTAATGATTTAAAAATCATATAAAAATGATTCAAGTGTTGTAAAAATATTTTAAGTTATAAAATATAACTTTTGATATTTTGTCATGAAAATATTAATATTTTAATATTAAAAGCAATTATCGGATAATTAATTTAAAGGTTTAAAAATCATATAAATATGATTTTAGGATATTAAAAATACTTTGATATATTATAATATTATAGTATGTATTTCATTAATATTTGGTATTAAATAAATATTAATGATAATTGAATTAAGTGGTGTTTAATTTAGATAAATACGATATTAATGATTGAAAAATCATGATAAATGATAATAATTATCTGAAAATTATTATCAGCTTATGAAAAATATTTTGATTGATAATATAATTATCTAAGATAATTTTTAAGTGATTAGGCAAAATTTAATTTAACTTATACTTGATATTTGTCCGATTAGGCAATCAGGATGCCAGATTGTGCCGAATTCAACTCAGACTGAAATAGTTTGACTTGATACTAGGGCTTATGTGCTGTTTAGACTGATAGGGTTATGTGCTATGTGTTTAGGTTATTTTATATTATGATGATATTATTCTAACTTAGCAATAAATATTATTAATATTAGGTCTTCAGACAAAGCTTATTAAAATGCATAACGATAATCAACGGAACAAACAAGTTTTCTTAACTAAACCTCGAGTTGTTTCATTCAAATATATTTGTGGTTAATCATTTCTGATTGCCATGTCTGTAAGACCCCGAATTTTATGAAATAAAATTATTTAATTTTCTTTTAATTATTATTCTATTTAATGGTTAAATTAATAAAGGGTTAGAGTTAAGAGTGACATTTGAAAATTTTCCAAAGTAAGCAAGTTGATATAAAATATTCGTTGTGTAGGGGAATATTCGATTGGTCAGAGAATATTCGTTTGTACTGGAAATATTCGTACGACGACACAATCATTGGTGGACCCCACAACGGAGGTATTGTCGTAGTTAAAAAATGACTGAAATATTTTAAAACTGTTGAACTACCCAGTAGTAAAAGAGCAGTAATACGCGTGGTTGCACAGTAGCACACAGTATTGATTATTGATGTTTACATGAGAAATCACTTAGTTATACCCAATTATTGCTATAGTAATTGCTATATAGTATCTCACGTTATTTGATTCAATTATTGTCACAGTATCATCTGCATAATATTTTATATTACTAAATTAATAATTGAGACGACAAAGTTATTCATATTATTATTTATAATATTGACGATGTCTAGAAAGTTTTGTCGAGGAGAGGTTTATCACCTAATTGCGCACCAATAGGGATAAATCCTTATCGGAAAGCCCCCTCTTTCCTGGGAATGATCTGGTTGTTAAATATTGTGAGTTATAATATTAATGATGAATAATTATTAATAGATTAAAAATGTGTTTATTAATGATAAATAATTTGTGATAAATATTTATTCAATTTTTGATATAAATAGAGGGGTTTGTTATGAGATATTTGTTATAAGTTTGACTTATTATTCCATGAGGAGATATTCTAATTTTTCAAACCGTTGGTTGAAGTTATAATAGTAAATCAATATGGATCGTTGGTTGAAGATATAATAGTAAATTAATATGGACCGCTGGTGGAAAGTTATAATAGTAAATCAATATGGATCGCTGGCTTAAAGTTTTAATAGTAAATCTGTATAGACCGTTGCTTTAAGTTTTAATAGTAAATCAATATGGACAGTCCGTTTAAAAGTGAATTAATCTGAGCTGTTCATGAATTAGTTACTATTTAATCCTTTTTCCTATAAATAGAAGCTCATTCCTTCATTATTTCTTACGAATTCACTGAAACTCTAGAGAGATAAACTATAGAGAGAAAGAAGAGGAGTATTCTGCTACTACCCTACTTCTGTATTCAATCTTCTACTAAGGTAAGGGGTGTTATTTATTTCATATTCGCTTAAGATATTATTTTTAGTATTCGTAAGGAATATTATCTTCGTTCAATACTCGTAAGGGGTATTATTTCTTTCGTATTCATGAAGAGAGTTATTTACTTTCAATACTCGTAAAAGTTATTATTCTATTCTTTATTATTATGTTGGAATAACCTGTCTACGCGGGCTGCTGCATGCATGGTGAAATTCTTTTGTTATTTCATTCTTTATTATTCTGTTAGAATAACCTGTCTACGCGGACTACCGTATGCGTGGTGAAATTCTTTTGTTATTCCATTCTTTAGTATTCTGTTGGAATAACCTATCTACGCGGACTACCGCATGCATGGTGAAATCTTTTGTTATTCCATTCTTTATTATTATGTTAGAATAACCTGTCTACGCGGACTACCGCATACATGGTGAAATCTTTTGTTATTCCATTCTTTATTATTCTGTGGGAATAACCTGTCTACGCGGACTACCGCATGCATGGTGAAATCTTTTGTTATTCCATTCTTTATTATTCTGTGGGAATAACATGTCTACGCGGACTACCGCATGGCTGGTGAATAATCCTTCGTATTAAATTGTTATTAAATTGTAGAAATGATCTGTCTATGTGGATTACTGCATGGCGGGTAAAAATCCATTTGTAGTTTGTATATTCTTTTATACTCGTATGAGATATCATTTCTTTTGTACAAGTCATGCAATACCATTTTCTTTTATATTTTTTTATGAGTACTATTCATAGGTTATTATTCGCGTATACAACACTATTCACGTATACGGTACTATTTACAAATACAGAGTACTATTCACGAGTTACTATTCATGAGTTACTATTAATAATTTAATATTCACCCAAAAAATATATTTCTTTATGACCAAATTATTTTTGATACATGAATATTATTTTTGAATTTTACTCCACAAAGCAGTATCGTGTTGACAATTTGGATATTTTTAAACTCTGGATAAATTTAAAGTCTTTAATATTTATTCTTGATTTCGTTTGATTAATGCTTATATCATTGTCATCATCCTTATGCTTATATTTTAATGAAAGTCATCTGTGGCTTACGTGCATAGACGGACTGTTGATTAGTATGATTATGACCAGGAATTATTCGGTATAATCATGACCGTAATGTTACAAATGATGTGGTAAAAGTTTTCATTGGCCAGTGTATTGAATGATAGTTGTTGGTATGATTACGACCAGGGATTAGTCGGTATAATCATCCTTAGCCCGTAGTGCATGGATAATTCGTGGTCGTGATACTAATGAATATCCTTAGTCGTTGTGCATGGATAATTCATGGATGTGATACTAACAAATATCCTTGGTCGTAGTACATTGATAATTCGGTGATGTATTGAGCTGAGTCTCAGCGATAAAATATTGATAATAAACTTTTAATTTATAGAAGATAGTAGATATCATGCTCTACTTAACTCTTCTAAAATACAGTTGTATGTCTTGGCCTGTAGTGCAAAGATGGACTGTTAATGAATATCTTTGGCCTGTAGTGTAAAGATAAATTTATTAGTATGATTATGAACATGAACTGTGATTTGGTATAACCATGATCTTTGATATTTTCGATAAAGACAGGTGATGAAAATTATCTTCGTCCTAGATGAGAAGAGGAATTTTGAACTACAATTTTGATTATGAGTTATTCACATGATTGTGGACAAGAAGTATTGATTGATGTTACAGGGTTAAAACATTGTTGGTGGACTTTTAACATGGAGAAGATAATAGACTTTATGGTCTATTTGACTCTTCTAATGGATTGCTCGTTCCGCTGCAACTATGGTTGAAATTTTTTATCATCTACCATATGTTCTAAATCTCTGATTTATTACAGACGAAGGCTATTGATAATTTAATTATCTTTAGTCATAATATTCTTTACTGGGCTAGTGGTGCTCACCCTTTTGCTTCACAATTCCTTTCAGATAATAAGAGTGTAGCTGGGTCGAGTGGGGGTAACAGGAGAATAAAACGATGGTCTATAGCTGTTGAGGTTTCCCCTAAAATAGTATGGAAATAATTTTATTGAAAATTTTAGATAAGTGTGTCATATTTTATACATCATTTTAACCGTTGATTTTGGTGAACCGAATAGGGTGGGGTGAACCCAACTTTGGAAGGGTATTTTGCCACTATCATACAAGATGTCTAATGACAGACAACTTCGTGTTATCACAAGACAAGGTTGCACACATACACTTGCTGATTATATCTATGAGCACTACCTATATAATATTGGGGTTTGGTTGAAATATAATTCTCAATTGGAGACAATGAAGATAATTATATGCCAAGAGAAGACTCACCATTGGAAAGAACATGATAGTAATCTTCTCATTTTTTTGGGGTCTATTGGGTCAACCAAGGATAATTCTCGAGTCGTATGATATCTATCATAACTTAGATGCATGGCCTCCCATGTACGAATGTTTCCTTGAGCATTTTCTAAAGATTTTAATTTCTAAAATAGTTATTGATTGTACTTTTATGTAAAACATCATTGTAAGGTGTCGTAGTTAAGGCACCATGAGAGTTACATATATTTGTATTAAAACTCACAACTTATGTGTTGTCGTACTCTGCACGATAGTTCAACAGTTGTATAAATGAAGTTTTATTTGATTTCTATAGTGTGATATCTGGCGACTCAGAATGGGTCGTGTGGACCTATTTTGGGGGCGTCACAATGTCTAAGAATTATTAAATCGCACTCTGTACATACTGCATGTATTCATCAGGTATGAAAGGCTGATCACCTTCATTACCATTCGGTCAAGATATATATATATATATATATATATATATATATATATATATATGTTCATGTTTCATGTTCGTTCAGCTATGTAAAATTTTGTTCATGCTAGTTCGCAAGTTTATTGTAGAACTGTAGTGTTCAATTCTTTCAATCATGATATATCCCTAATTTATTGAACTTAAACTTGCTGGGCAAACTTATTGCTCACCCTCGCTATATCATGATTAATATTGCAAATTAAGACAAATACATCGGATACAGGAAAGGATAAAGCCAAGTTCAGCTTGGGATAATATGTGCCGCTAAATTGTAATAGTATAGTATGATAATAATGTTATATATTAGACAGGTTATGAGTTGTGTATTAGTTAAGGTTACTCGACCTTGGGGAAAAGTGTGTAAAGTTTATTGTATAAACAATTTATATTTATATCTTCTGCAATAGTTGTAGAATGATTGTACCAGATTCGTGGTGATTTGGAACCCGAATCTGGGGCTTTCACAGTTCGTATCAAAGCTGTAGGTTATGAGCCTTAGGTACGGTTACCTGAGACTAATAGCCGCAGTGATTAGGATAAGTACTAACTCAAATCGAGTTAGTGCGTCGGTAAGATTCAAAGACAAATCTCGGCGAGTTATAAAAGATACGGAGTTCCCTAATTCTGATAATAAAGGTGAACAGTAGTAATGAATAGATAGAGTTTAAAAGACTAAAAGTACAGGAACAGGATATCGTACAACAAAATGATCATAGCATAGAAATGAATCATAATATATACGATAAGATCACCCCGTGATCTGATAAGGTGATAGCAGGGAAAAGAATCAATCTAATGATTAAAAAGTTTACAGCAAGTATGTTGTGTGTCAGTTGTAGTATGAATTGGTACAGATTCAAGAAATGATTATGAATATGGATTAAATGAAATTCGTATTGAGAAGGGAGTTAGGATAGCTATTGGAATGTTTGTGTCGCGCTATTTTCTATATGCATGTTAAGAGGGTGATTCCTTTCTCATGTGTATAACAGATAGATATGGTATATGTAGAGAATATAAGGTTAGGTACGAGTTCTTGAAACTCATACTTATGATACGTTCGTGACTCATAATTATATGAAATATTTATGAACCCCTCAGCGAATAGACGCCAAAGGTCTGACTAGGACAAGTTCTTAAACTCATATAATTGTGAAAAGTTCCTGAACTCATGAGTGTGGTTTGACGAACTGGGTAGAATTAAATGTGAATTGAATATTAAGGAAAATAGGAATAGATAGACTGTTTAAGCAATTGATCATTAGTGGAAGATTAGGTTTTTTCAAATCTTCTAGCTATACTAGACTCGAAAATTTTGACATCAAGCTAAATACGCACTATGTGCTTTTTGAAAATAAATTTTTATTATCAACTCTTGGTGACCCTTGTGTATGCATGGACTTCAGGCCATTTACACCTCGTTACCTATTGAGATGATAAAATAGAGTTGTAATGATTTTTGAACGGGTTAAAGAATAGTCTATGCTACTTGTTTCAGCTAGAGAATAATTGTAAGACCCCAACTTTTTCATAAATAAAATCAAATTTTCTCTAATTATTATTCTGAATAATAAGGCGTTAATTTGATATAATACTTTGGTTATGGGTGAAATATGTAAATTTTGCAAATTAAGTAAGTGGTTATAAAATATTCATTGTTGTCGGGGAATATTCATTTGGTCGTGGAATATTCTTGCTATCGGGGGATATTCGTACGATGGCGAAGCCATTTGAGGTCCCCATAACGAAAAACGGTCGGATGAAGAAAACGACAAGTTTGTGTTTTTATAAATAACGGCGTAATGATTACCGTTTACACTGTTGGAATACCCGGTGGTTAAAATACAGTAATACGCGTGATTACATAGTAGCACATGGTATTGCACAGTATTGCTGGATTATTGATTCTTACGTAAGAAGGAACAACTCAATAGTTGTTACTGTAATTACTGTTCAATATTTTATTTTATTGATTCAATAATTACTACGTTGATATTTTATATTATTGTTGTTTCAATAATTATAACTGCACAGTATCTCTATTATCAGATCAATAATTTATATTATTTGAATAATATTATTTGATAGCATTATTGGCAATATCTGTGACACCCCCAAAATTAGGTATACATCACCAATCTTGGGTCGTCAGATATATAGTATAGAATACAAATACAACTTAATAATACAACTGACGTGTACAATACGACAAAACATAAACTGTGAGTTTGAATACAAATATTATCTTCTAGAGAGTATTCATACTCAAAAGGAGTCCTCGTTACATTTATTAACACACCATTACATAGAATAGTGAGGACTACTAACTAGTACTATCATTCGGACCATCACTTCGTTTCCCGACTTGCCCCAGCTACGTTCTCATTTCCTGAAGAGAACAGTGAAAGAAAGGGTGAGCTCAACTAGCCCAGTAAGAAATATTATGACTAAGATAATGCAGAATAAATTATCATTAGCCTTCAACGATGTTAAACTGATAAAATATAATAGACATCAAGTTTAACTGTAGCGGAACAAGCAATCCATTAAAAGAGTCAAGTAGAAAATAAACTCTACTATCTTTTATGATTTAAAAGATTTTCCAACACTGTGATCGCTGGGACTCAGCTTAATCAAATAATCCACATCATCGAATCACCCCTGCACTACGGCCAAGGATATTCGTATATTCATTAATGGTCATGATCATGCCAACAACTGTCCATCAATGCACTACAGGCCAATGAGGACTTTTACCACATCATTTGTAACATTATGGTCATGATTATACCGAATAATCCCTGGTCATAATCATACCAAGTCCATCTATGCACTACAGGCCACAGATGACTTTCAACATTTTATAAACATGAGGATGATGACAATGATATAAGAATTCAATAAAACAAGTTCAAGAATTAATTTATCCAAGAATTAACAACGTCCAAATTGTCAACATGATACTGCTTTGTGGAGTAAAATTCAAGAATACTTAGAAGAATATTTTCATGAAAAGATACTGGATGAAACGCAATTATCAAGGATATTCCACAAATTTCATGGAGTATAGAAGTCAAAACTTAACCAATTGAGTACAATAAAGAATGGAATAACAAAAGAAATCACCATGCATGCGATAGACCGCACAGACAGGTTATTCCAACAGAATAATAAATAATGGAACCAGGTCCGGCGTAAACGCACAGACAGGATATTCCGACAGAATAATAAATAGTTGAACCAGGTCTGGTGTAAAACACACAGACAGGATATTCCGACAGAATAATAAATAATGGAACCAGGTCCGGTGTAAAACACACAGACAGGATGTTCCAACAGAATAATAATAAAAACGGAACCAGGTCCGGTGTAAAACACACAGACAGGATGTTCCAACAGAATAATAATAAAAACGGAACCAGGTCCGGTGTAAAACACACAGACAGGATGTTCCAACAGAATAATAGAAGAACGTCACCAAGTATAGGGTATATCCGCGTATACAGGTTATTCCAACAGAATAATAAGAAATGGAATAACAACAGTTCTCTTCATGAATAAGAAAGAATAACACCCCTTACCGTTTTAAAGAAGAGCTAAAATAAGGAAGTAGTTAAGTAGCAGAATACTCTTCTTCTCTCTCTATAGTTTCTCTCTATAGTTTCTCTCTCTAGAGTTTAGTGAATTCGTAAGAAATAATGAAGGAATGAGCTGCTATTTATAGAAAAATAGAATGCATAGTAACTAATCCATGAACGGTCCAGATTGATTACTTTAATCTGACGGTCCATATTTAAAGAAAAATCTTTTAAATAAAATATAATATATTATATTTATAGAATAACTTTAATAAAGTATTCTGTTTTATATAAAAAGATGTTTCTGTTTTATTACGTTAATAATACGAATAAAACAAAACGTCATTTTATATAAAACAGAATACTTTATTAAAGTTATTCTATAAATAGAATATATTTTATTTTATTTAAAAGATTTTTCTTTAAATATGGACCGTCAGATTAAAGTAATCAATCTGGACCGTTTATGGATTAGTTACTATGCATTCTATTTTTCTATAAATAGCAGCTCATTCCTTCATTATTTCTTACGAATTCACTGAACTCTAGAGAGAGAAACTATAGGGAGAAACTATAGAGAGAGAAGAAGAGTATTCTTCTACTTAACTACTTTCTTATTTCAGCTCTTCTTTAAAACGGTAAGGGGTGTTATTCTTTCTTATTCGTGAAGAGAACTGTTGTTATTCCATTTCTTATTATTCTGTTGGAATAACCTGTATACGCGGATATACCCTATACTTGGTGACATTCTTCTATTATTCTGTTGGAACATCCTGTCTGTGTGTTTTACACCGGACCTGGTTCCGTTTTTATTATTATTCTGTTGGAACATCCTGTCTGTGTGTTTTACACCGGACCTGGTTCCGTTTTTATTATTATTCTGTTGGAACATCCTGTCTGTGTGTTTTACACCAGACCTGGTTCCATTATTTATTATTCTGTCGGAATATCATGTCTGTGTGTTTTACACCGGACCTGGTTCAATTATTTATTATTCTGTCGGAATATCCTGTCTGTGCGTTTACGCCGGACCTGGTTCCATTATTTATTATTCTGTTGGAATAACCTGTCTGTGCGGTCTATCGCATGCATGGTGATTTCTTTTGTTATTCCATTCTTTATTGTACTCAATTGGTTAAGTTTTGACTTCTATACTCCATGAAATTTGTGGAATATCATTGATAATTGCGTTTCATCCAGTATCTTTTCATGAAAATATTCTTCTAAGTATTCTTTAATTTTACTCCACAAAGCAGTATCATGTTGACAATTTGGACGTTGTTAATTCTTGGATAAATTAATTCTTGAACTTGTTTTATTGAATTCTTATATCATTGTCATCATCCTCATGTTTATAAAATGTTGAAAGTCATCTGTGGCCTGTAGTGCATAGATGGACTTGGTATGATTATGACCAGGGATTATTCGGTATAATCATGACCGTAATGTTACAAATGATGTGGTAAAAGTCCTCGTTGGCCTGTAGTGCATTGATGGACAGTTGTTGGCATGATCATGACCATTAATGAATATACGAATATCCTTGGCCGTAGTGCAGGGGTGATTCGATGATGTGGATTATTTGATTAAGCTGAGTCCCAGCGATCACAGTGTTGGAAAATCTTTTAAATCATAAAAGATAGTAGAGTTTATTTTCTACTTGACTCTTTTAATGGATTGCTTGTTCCGCTACAGTTAAACTTGATGTCTATTATATTTTATCAGTTTAACATCGTTGAAGGCTAATGATAATTTATTCTGCATTATCTTAGTCATAATATTTCTTACTGGGCTAGTTGAGCTCACCCTTTCTTTCACTGTTCTCTTCAGGAAATGAGAACGTAGCTGGGACAAGTCGGGAAACGGAGTGATGGTCCGAATGATAGTATTAGTTAGTAGTCCTCACTATTCTATGTAATGGTGTGTTAATAAATGTAACGAGGACTCCTTTTGAGTATGAATACTCTCTAGAAGATAATATTTGTATTCAAACTCACAATTTATGTTTTGTCGTATTGTACACGACAGTTGTATTATTAAGTTATATTTGTATTCTGTACTATGTATCTAACGACCCAAGATGGGTGATGTATACCTAATTTTGGGGGCGTCACAGTTGGTATCAGAGCTTAGGGATATGATCCCTGGCTAAGATGTGAGAATAGAACTAGGAGGGGAGAGACGGGGAATTCCTTTGCTAGTATGACCTACCTAAGTTTATTTGCATGGTATTTAATTGGTCGGTCATAATATAAGGATAATATATGACATATCAATTAACTTTTATTTTGTGGCAGTATCTGAAAATGGCATCTGAGAATGTTGAGAATAGCAATGGAGCACAGACGATTATTGATTCACCACATATCAATAATCAGGATAATGTTCATCAGGAAGGTGACAATCCTCATGCAAACAACAACACTGACCAGATGATGAATGATGGAATGTTCAGAGGTTTTATGCAATTCATGCAACAACAGGTGAAAGCGTCTCCTGTCCACAACGTAGGTGGAAATACTGGAAACTCTCAGGTGGTCACCGCTAAACAGTTTAAGGAGCTGGGACCACCGGAGTTTAAGGGAGAACCCAAACCACTTATAGCTGAAACATGGAAAAAGCAGATCACCAAGATATTTGATGTCTTGGGTTGCTCCGAGGAGCAAAAGGTTCCCTTTGCCGCCTTTATGTTGCGAGGAGAGGCAGATTACTGGTGGGAATCGATAAAGCGTACTCAACCTGCTTCACTGAAAATGTCTTGGGAGAAGTTCTAAGAGCTGTTTAACGACAAATACTTTCCCGAGAGTATTCGTCACATGAAGGTGGTGGAGTTCATCAAATTGGAGCAGAATAATATGACCGTGTCGCAGTACGAGGCAAAATTTGCAGAGTTATCCCGGTTTGCGTCCCACCTGGTGGATAATGAAGAAAGAATGACGCGGATGTTTTTAAGAGGTTTGAAGCCGGAGATACGTCAACATCTTGTTTCTCATAAATTGTGTTTGTATTCAGATGTTGTAAATAGGGCTCAGTTGGTGGAGCGCGATAACGAGACAACGCAACCAAAAGAGAGCAGCCGGCAAAATGATAATACTAGTGAAAGCAGTCATCAAAGCGGTGACAACAAGCGTGGAGGGAATCAACAGGCCAGAAATGGTAACCACTTCGGTGGTAATCAGGGCCAAAATAATAAGAATGAGCATTTTAAGAAAAGGAGATTCAACAATAATGGAAAGACGTCAGCACCAGCACCTGTCGTTAAGGAAGGAGAACGACCACCTATCATATGTTTCAAATGCAGAGGGGAGGGGCACATCAGTCCAAACTGCGCGATGCCGTCCAAAGCATGTTATAATTGTGGAAGAGAAGGTCATTTAGCCCGATTTTGTCGTTCACCGAAGACAAGTTTAGATAGGATGGAGGCACCAAAGACCGTCCCAGAAAAGCCAAAGCCAGTAGTTTAAGAGAAAGCGTTTTTTTTTTCGTGACGAGGAACCTGAATAAAATTATCACGGGTATGTTAGTCATAAACTCTTGCGAAGTCTATACCGTGTTAGATACCGGTTCTACTCACTCTTTTATTTCACCTAGTTGTGTTCAATGTTTAGACTTTGATATGTCTGTTTAAAGTCAGTTGGGAGAAATCTTCATTACCTCCACTATTTATAAATCTTGTTCAAATCAACACTTTCACGTTACCGGTCAATCTTATCTCTTTGAAAATACTTGCCTTTGATGTGATTTTTTGAAACGATTGGTTCACTACTTATCATGCTTCTCGTAAGGTTGTTAGCTTTCATACTCCTAACCACCCTGTTATGCGGATTCAAAGTAACCAAACCACTAAAGTCAATCATTGTCATATCAAGCCATAAATAAAGAGCCACGATCCTTTCGTTGTTGATTTTCTTGTGTGGAATGTACCGAAGCCAGACTTTCAGTACGGGACGTTGTGAATAACGGTGACAAGTTAATAGATATCAATGTGACGTGTTATCCAAGTCTTGGACGAGAGTCACAGTTTTGAATGATATTTCTATTGTTAATAAATTTTCTGACGTATTCTTGAAGACTTCTTAGCTTACCCCTAGAGCGTGAAATCGAATTTTGTATTGACCCCAGTACAAAACCCATTTCTTAAACCCTCAAATATTTATTCAACTAAAGCGAACGTAACATGCGCCAAAGACGTTGGCTCGAGCTGTTAAAGATTGTGATCATACCATACCATCGTGAAAAAGAGAACGTGGTAGCTGATGCGTTGAGTAGAAGATCGTATGCGGTTACAAGTGCGAATATACGAACCCACGTGAAGATAACGAATATATGATTAGAATCGATTTTAATCGATAAAGTTAAAGTCGCTCAAGCTACATACTCAGAGCTGATAAATGTGAAGAAGAAGGTTCAAGAGGGCGTTATTCTAGAAGCAAGAATCGACGAAGAGAGGAAATCTCAACTCTCGATTTAATTGGCCCATTTGAAATCCTCGATGAAGTAAGAACTGTGGCCTATAGACTCGTTTTACCGCCAAGTATGTTGCGTGTTCAGAACATTTTTTTTACGTATCGATGTTACGTAAATATGTGGACGACCCGAACAACATTATTAATTTAGAACCGGACGAGATAGCAAAATATTTAACATATGAGGAGATACGTGTTAACATCTTGGATAAGAAGGATCATATTCGATGCTTAAAGGTTATACCTCAAGAGTTAGAATTTGAAGTGAAGTCAAGGTATCCTCACATGTTCGGCATACCAAGTACGTACGTAAATTTCGAGGGCGAAATTCTATAAGGAGGGGAGATTGTGAAACCCCAGATTTTATGAATAAATATTTAATTTTTCTCGAAATAATTTTTTTTATATTATGGTGTGGATTTAATATAATAGTTATGGGTAATATTTATAAATTTTGTAAAGTATCCAAGTTGTCATATAATATTCGATTGGTCGGAGAATATTCGTTTTAACAGGAAATATTCGTACAACGACACAATCATTGGTGGACCCCACAACGGAATTATTGTCGGATTGAGAAAACGACAAAAATATTTTATTAAAAATAACGGCGGAAATTTTACCATTGTTACTGTTGAACTACTCGGTAGTAAAAGTACAGTAATACGTGTGGTTGCATAGTAGCACACGGTATTGATTATTAATGCTTATGTGAGAAGTCACTCAGTTTGATTCAATTATTGTCAGTTAATAATATGAATTATTTAGCGATAATGACGTTTTGTTTTATTCGTATTATTAACGTAATAAAACAGAAACATCTTTTTATATAAAACAAAATACTTTATTAAAGTTATTCTATAAATAGAATATATTATATTTTATTTAAAAGATTTTTCTTTAAATATGGACCGTCAGATTAAAGTAATCAATCTGGACCGTTCATGGATTAGTTACTATGCATTCTATTTTTCTATAAATAGCAGCTCATTCCTTCATTATTTCTTACGAATTCACTGAACTCTAGACAGAGAAACTATAGAGAGAAACTATAGAGAGAGAGAAGAATAGTATTCTGCTACTTAACTACTTCCTTACTTCAGCTCTTCTTTAAAACGGTAGGGAATATTATTTCTTTTATATTCATGAAGAGAACTTCTGTTATTCCATTCTTTATTATTCTGTTGGAATAACCAGTATATGCGGTCTACCCTATACTTGGTGACATTCTTCTATTATTCTGTTGGAACATCCTGTCTGTGTGTTTTACACCGGACCTGGTTCCGTTTTTATTATTATTCTGTTGGAACATCCTGTCTGTGTGTTTTACACCGGACCTGGTTCCGTTTTTATTATTATTCTGTTGGAACATCCTGTCTGTGTGTTTTACACCGGACCTGGTTCCGTTTTTATTATTATTCTGTCGGAATATCCTGTCTGTGCGTTTACGCCGGACCTGGTTCCATTATTTATTATTCTGTCGGAATATCCTGTCTGTGCGTTTACGCCGGACCTGGTTCCATTATTTATTATTCTGTTGGAATAACCTGTCTGTGCGGTCTATCGCATGCATGGTGATTTCTTTTGTTATTCCATTCTTTATTGTACTCAGTTGGTTAAGTTTTGACTTCTATACTCCATGATATTTGTGGAATATCCTTGATAACTGCGTTTCATCCAGTATCTTTTCATGAAAATATTCTTCTAAGCATTCTTGAATTTTACTCCACAACGCAGTATCATGTTGACAATTTGGACGTTGTTAATTCTTGGATAAATTAATTCTTGAACTTGTTTTATTGAATTCTTATATCATTGTCATCATCCTCATGTTTATATTCTGTTGAAAGTCATCTGTGGCCTGTAGTGCATAGATGGACTTGGTATGATTATGACCAGGGGTTATTCGGTGTAATCATGACCGTAATGTTACGAATGATGTGGTAAAAGTCCTCATTGGCCCGTAGTGCATTGATGGACAGTTGTTGGCATGATCATGACCATTAATGAATATACGAATATCCTTGGCCGTAGTGCAGGGGTGATTCGATGATGTGGATTATTTTATTAAGCTGAGTCTCAGCGATCACAGTGTTGGAAAATCTTTTAAATCATAAAAGATAGTAGAGTTTATTTTCTACTTGACTCTTTTAATGGATTGCTTATTCCGCTACAGTTAAACTTGATGTCTATTGTATTTTATCAGTTTAACATTGTTGAAGGCTAATGATAATTTATTCTGCATTATCTTAGTCATAATATTTCTTACTGGGCTAGTTGAGCTCACCCTTTCTTTCACTGTTCTCTTCAGGAAATGAGAACGTAGCTGGGGCAAGTCGGGGAACGGAGTGATGGTCCGAATGATAGTATTAGTTAGTAGTCCTCACTATTCTATGTGATGGTGTGTTAATAAATGTAATGAGGACTCCTTTTGAGTATGAATACTCTCTAGAAGATAATATTTGTATTCAAACTCACAGTTTATGTTTTGTCGTATTGTACACGACAGTTGTATTAGTAAGTTGTATTTGTATTTTGTACTATGTATGTGACGATCCAAGATGGGTGATGTATACCTAATTTTGGGGGCGTCACAATATCTAAAGAAGTTCTATCTAAGGATAGGTTTGGTCACCTAATTGTGCACCAATAAGGAGAAATCCTTATCAGAAAGCCCCCTCTTTCCTAGGAACAACTAGGTTGTCATAATTGTGATTCTGTAATATTTATGAATAATTAATTATTAATTTATATGATAAGGATATATTAATTTTATGTAGATATAAATGAAGGATATATTTAGTTTATGTGGATATAAATGAAGGAGTTAATGCTGAGGTATTTTATCAGTATTTTGTCGGAATGGATGTATTAAAAATCGTCCGTATGTGGATTTCGGTCATTTTTCGTTTGGAATTTGGAAAAACTTAAATCTACAAAGTTGTAGAGAATTTAATTTCCTATGGAATGGACATAAAATTCGTATTTTTTTTGATACAAATGCTATTTATTATGAATTGTTGAAGTTGCAGAAATAAATATTTTTATTAAAATTATAGGTGGGACCCACTTTTGTCCTTTGTTGATAAAATGTGCTGAATAAATTTTCAAATGTGGTGGGCTGATTTGGTCCGTGGCATGCTTGAATAATTATATTATTATTTTATTAATTTAGTCTGCTTTGGCATTCTAGTATTTTCCTATAAATAGGGTGCTTAGTTAGAATTGAAAACCACACCAAAAATAAGTTCTTTTTTCTCTCTCTCTCTCTCTCTATTATCGAGTGTATTTTTCTGAGTATTTAGATACTTTGAGAGTTGCTATTTAGTACAAGTTTACATCAGCCTTATACCTGATATTTCAGCTGGAAGTACTGTTCTTTTGAGATAAGGGATGTTATTTTATTCGTAAATGATATTATTTTCTTCAATATCATTATGCCAAAATATTGATATGAATTTTATTATGGAATTTTTACCTTTTTGTGTCGGGGTTACTATTCACGTATACGACACTATTCACGTATACGGCACTATTCACAAATACGACATTATTCACAAAAAAATGAAATCTTCTCTTCTTTGTCCAAGATGTTTATTATGGTTACTATCTTTGATTGTATCTATGTTTTTGATCTTTATTTTTAAATTTTGCTCCACAATTGATTATTATGAACTATTTTTGAACTTGGATAAACTGTAGTAGAAATTCTTAATATTTGTCCTTTTGTCTCACTGAATTTGTTTTTCTTATTTTTCATCATCCTCAGTCCTAAATGATGATATTACTGAATATCTTTGGCCTGTAGTGCAAAGATAAATGATTAACTGATGAATATCTTTGGCCTGTAGTGCAAAGATGAACAGGTGTTTAGATGAACATGACCAACTGGTGATACAAATGAATATCTTTGGCCTGTAGTGCAAAGATGAATATTTGATTCAAGATGTATATTGATTGATGTTACAGAGATAAAATATTGATGACGGACTTTTAAATCTTAGAAGATAGTAGAATTCATTCTCTACTTAACTCTCTTAATAGATTGTTGTTTTCGCTGCCGTTGTTGATCTAAATCTTGTTGTCTGTTATATTTTATCAGATTTTTTTCCTGTTGAAGGCTAATGATAATTTGTTGTATATTATCTTAGTCATAATATACTTTATTGGGTAAGTTGAGCTCACCCTTTTCCTTTTTGTTCCATTTCTCTCAGGAGGCGAGAATATAGCGGGAACTAGTCGGGGGTGTGGAGTGATGTTTCCATTCAGTTGTGTTAGCAGTCCTCACTATTTTGTAAAATCGTGTTTCAATAATTGTAATGAGGACTTATTTGAGTGTGTATATTGTCTAGAAGATAATATTTATATTTAAACTCATAGTATTTGTGTTATCGTATTTTGCACGATAATTGTATTAATGAAGTTATATTTGTTTCTGTACCATTATGTGGCGACTCAGAATGGGTTATGTATACCTATTTTGGGAGTGTCACAGTTGGTATCAAAGCTTAGGGATAGGGTCTCTGGCGGAGATCGGGGAATAGAACTAGGAGGGGAGAGACGAGTAAATCCTTCGCTAGTGTGTCCTACGTAAGCTTATTTGTTGGTCGATCATAACATAAGGGTATTATGTGGTACGTCAATTTCTTTAATTAACCTTTTTTTATGGCAGTATTTGAGAATAGTAGCTGAGAATGTTAACAATGGAGTGAATGAGACCGTGGAGACACCTTTAATCACCAACCAGGGGAACGTGCAATAGGAAGGTAATATTCCTCCTATAAACAATACTACCGAACAAATGATGAATGATGGAATGTTTAGAACATTTTTGCAGTTCATACAAAATCAAACGAGGGAGACTCGTGTACAAAATACGGGTGGAAATGATAGCAACATGCGGCTTGTTACAGCCAAGCAGGTCAAAGAGTTGGGACCACCAAAATTTGTTGGAAAGCCGGATCCGATCAAGGCAAAAATGTGGGTCAAGCAAATTACCAAGATATTTGATGTCTTGGGATGCACGGAGGAACAGAAGGTTCCATTTGCCACCTTTATGTTATGCGGTGAGGCAGATTTCTGGTGGGAATCTGTGAAGCGTACCCAGCCAGCCGCATTCAACATGTCTTGGGAAACGTTTCAAAAACTGTTCAATGACAAGTACTTTCTTGAAAGTATTCATCATATGAAGGAGGTAGAGTTTATTAGATTGGAACAAAACAACATGTCTGTGTCCCAGTACGAGGCTAAGTTCGCAGAGTTATCTAGGTTTGCACCTCATTTGGTAGAGAATGAGGAACGTATGACGAGGATGTTTTTGAAAGGTCTGAAACCCGAGATTCAGCAATATATTATTTCTCATAAATTTTATTTAAATTCGGATGTTGTAAACATGGCTCAATTATTAGAGCGAGATAATGAGTATGTTCAACCGAGGGACCACAACCATGGTCATACCGGTGGCAGTAGTCAACAGAGCAATGACAACCAGCGGGGAGGAAAACTTTCGGACAAAAGCGATAACCACTCGGGTGGTAATCGTAGCCATTATAATAGAAGAAGCGAGTCGGGGGGAGATTTCAAAAAGAGAAGGTACAACAATGATAACGTGAAGATGTCAGCACTAGCATCAACTGTTTCTAGGAGAGGAGAACGATCACCGGTCGTTTATTACAAATGCAAGAAAGAGGGATATATCAGCCCAAACTGCCCACAACAATCCAAGGTGTGTTATAACTATGGAAAGGGAGGTCATATAGCTAGAGATTATCTTATAGCAAAACCAAGTCCAATGGTAATGGTGACTCCAAAGGCTGTTCTGAACAAGTCAAAGTCATCGATTCCTAGAAGAGCGTTTGTCGTGACTGCCCAAAACGCGAGGAACCCGAACGTGGTGATCACAGGTAAGCTAATCATAAACCCTTGTGAAGTTTATACCTTATTAGATACCGGTTCTACCCATTCTTTTATCTCTCCTGCTTGTGCTCAATGTTTGAACTTGACTCCGAAGAAATTAGACTTTGACTTATCTGTTGAGACTCCGTTAGGAGAAACTTTCATTATATCAACTATTTATAAATCTTGCTTGATCTAGGTTGGTACCATCACATTACCTGTCGATCTTATTTCTTTGAAAATACTTGCATTTGATGTGATTTTAGGGATTAATTGGTTAACTATACATCATGCCAAACTTGATTGTTTTTGTAAGGTTGTTAGTTTTCATATTCCTAACCAACATGTTATGCAAATTAAACAACCAAACCACTAAAGTCAATCACTGTCATATCAAGCCATAAAGCTATTCGTTTATTGAAAAACGGATGTCAAGCTTTCTTAGCCCATGTCACGAACTTGAACAAAAACACGTCAGATTTGAATAATATTTCAATTGTTAGTGAATTTACTGACGTATTTCCTGAAGATCTTCCTGGTCTACCCCCAGAACATGAAGTTGAATTCTTTATTAACTTTGAACCAGGTACAAAACCCATTTCTAAAACCCCGTATCGAATGGCTCCTAATGAACTTCAAGAGTTAAAGGTTAAACTACAGGAGTTGTTGGACATCGGTTTCATTCGTCCTAGTACATCTCCTTGGGGTGCTCCTGTTTTATTCGTAAAGAAGAAAGATGGGAGTATGCGAGTTTGTATTGACTACCGGGAGTTGAACCATGTCACCACTAAGAATAGGTATCCACTACCTCGCATTGATGACCTGTTCGACCAGTTGCAAGGAGCACAATTCTTTTCAAAGATCGATTTTCATTTTGGAAATCATCAGCTGAAGAATAAAACTGAGGATATTTTGAAGATTGCCTTCAGAACTCGGTACGGGCATTATAAATTCTTAGTCATATCTTTTGGATTGACTAATGCTCTTGCTGCCTTCATGGATATGATGAACCGTGTGTTCAAGGAATATTTAGATCAGTTCGTTGTTGTCTTTATTGATGACATCCTCATCTATTCCAAAATTCATGAAGATCATGAGCACTATTTGAAACTAGAACTCCAAAGGCTTTGCGATAACAAGCTATATGCCAAGCTAAAGAAATGCGAGTTCTGGCTTGAGGAAGTAGCATTCCTTTGGCACGTGGTGTCAAAACATGGAGTATCTGTTAACCCGGTGAAGATTGAAGCCATACAAAGTTGGGAGCAACCGAAGTCGGTGACCGAAGTACGTAACTTTTTGGGCTTAGCAGGTTATTATCGGAGATTCGTGAAAGGATTTTCTCGAATCGCTACTTCGTTAAATCAGCAGACTCGGAAAGATACAAAATTCGTATAGAGCGAGGAATGCGAGAAAAGCTTCTAAGAGCTCAAGAGGAGACTCATTTTGACACCTGTTTTGACAATACCATCTGGTTCGGATGGATTTGTTATCTACAGCGATGCTTCAGGTAAAGGGTTAGGATGAGTTCTCATGCAACATGGGAAAGTCATAGCCTATGCTTCGCGATAACTCAAAGAATATTAGAGTAATTATCCTACTCATGATCTGGAGTTGGCAGCAGTTGTTTTCGCATTGAAGATCTGGAGACACTACCTATATGGGGAGAAAGTGGAGATTTATACGGATCATAAGAGCCTTAAAAATTTCTTCACCCAAAAGGAACTCAATATGCAGCAACGACGTTGGCTTGAGCTGTTGAAAGATTACGATCATACCATCCAATACCATTCTGAAAAAGCGAACGTAGTAGCTGACGCATTGACTAGAAGATCATATGCGGGTACGAGTGCGATGTTGTTAACACAAAAGCCCATTTTGTATGACTTGCAAAGGCTGGAGATAGAGGTAAAGGCTCCAAGTACCCACGTGATGATATCACATATACAAGTAGAACCGACTTTAATAGATAAAGTTAAAGATGCTCAAGCTACGGACCGGGAGCTGATGCATATGAAGAAGAAAGTGCAAGAAGGTGCTATTCCAGAAGCAAGAATCGATGAAGAAGGAATACTTCGAGTCAACTCCAGACTTTGTGTTCCTAACAATTCTAACTTGAAGCATAGAATCGTGATGGAGGCACACAACACACCGTTTGCAATCCATCCTGGGAGTACCAAAATGTATCATGATCTTTGACATACATTTTGGTGGAGCAATATGAAGAGAGGGATCGCGGAGTTTATCTCGAGGTGTTTAACTTGTCAACGTGTAAAGGCGGAGCATCAAGTACCAAAGGGTCCATTGCAACCACCTGAGATTACGAAATGGAAGTGGGAACACATTACTATGGATTTCGTTATGGGTCTTCCCAAGGTTTCTCAAGGAATAGATGCGATTTTGGTTATTGTTGATAGATTAACCAAGTCTGCTCATTTCTTGCCTATACGGGAGACTTATTCCCTTGAACGTCTTGCTCGTATGTATGTGAATGAGATTGTGAGATTGCATGGCATGCCAGTATCCATAGTCTCGGATAGTGACCTAAGATTCACTTCACGATTTTGGGTTAGCTTGTAGAAAGCTATCGGCACAGATTTACAATTCAGTTTAGCATACCATCCTCAAACGGACGAGCAATCAGAAAGGACTATTCAAACTCTTGAAGATCTATTAAGACCTCTGTTCTAGATTTCAAAGGGAGTTGGGATAAGTATTTACCATTGGTAGAATTTTCCTACAACAATAGTTATCAAGTAAGTATAGGCATAGCTCCATTTGAGGCGTTGTATGGAAGAAAATGTCATTTTCCAGTATGCTGGGATGAGGTGGGTGAAGCAACATTGTTGGGACCAGAATTGGTACGCATAACTACAAAAAAGATCCAAACGATTCGGCAATGAATACAAATGGCACGGGATCGACAAAAGAGTTATGCAGATCTTCATCGGAAGGATGTGTAATTTAATATTGGGGATCATGTATTGTTACGTGTTGCTCCATGGAAGGGAGTTACAAGATTTAGGAAGAGAGGAAAGCTCAATCCACGATTTGTTGGTCCATTTGAGATTCTTGACCGAATAGGAAATGTGGCCTATAGATTTATATTATCTCCAAGCATGTCTTGTGTTCATAATGTTTTTCACATATCTATGCTTCGTAAATATGTGAAAGACCCGAATCACATTATTGAGTTAGAACGAGACGAGATAGCCGAAGATTTAACGTACGAGGAGGTACCTGTTAAGATCTTGGATAGGAAAGAACATGTCCTACGCACCAAGATTATACCACAAGTTAAGGTTTTGTGGAGGAACCATGCTATTGAAGAAGTGACCGGGAGTTAGAATCAAAAAGGAAAGTGAGGTATCCTCACCTTTTCGAAACACCATGTACGTACGTCAATTTCGAGGATGAAATTTCATAAGGAGGGGAGGTTGTAAGACCCCAACATTTTCATAAATATAATCAAATTTCCTCTAATTATTATTTTGAACAATAAGATGTTAATTTGATATAATACTTTGGTTATGGGTGAAATGTGCAGATTTTGCAAAATAAGCAAGTGGTTATAAAATATTCATTATTGTCGAGGAATATTCGTTTGGTCGTGGAATATTCTTACTGTCGTGGGATATTCGTACGACGGCGCAGTCATTTGAGGGCCCCATAACGGAAAACGGTCGGATGAAAAAATAAAAAGTTTGAGTTTTTATAAATAACGGTGTAATGATTACCGTTAACACAGTTAAAATACCCGATGGTTAAAATACAGTAATACGCGTGGTTGCACAGTAGCACACTGTATTGCACAGTATTATTGGATTATTGATTCTTACGTAAGAAGGTACTACTCAATAATTTTACAGTAATTACTATTCAATATTTTATTTATTGATTCAATAATATCTACGTTGATATTTAATATTATTGTTATTTCAATAATTGTCACTGAACAATATCTCTATTATCAGATCAATAATTCATATTATTTGAATATTATTATTAGATAGCATTATTGGCAATGTCTAAGGAAGTTCTGTCTAAGGATATGTTTGGTCACCTAATTGTGCGCCAGTAAGGAGAAATCCTTATCGAAAAGCCCCCTCTTTCCTGGAACGACCTGGTTGTCATAATTGTGATTCTGTAATATTATTTGTGAATAATTAATTATTGATTTATTTGATTAGGATATATTTATTTTATGTGGATATAAATTAAGGATATATTTAGTTTATGTGGATATAAATGAAGGAGTTAATGCCGAGGTGTTTTATCAGTATTTTGTCAGAATTAAGGTATTAAAAATTGTACGTATGTGGATTTCGGTCATATTTCGTTTGGAATTTAGAAAAACTTAAACCTACAAAGTTGTAGAGAATTTAATTTCCTATGGAATGGACATAAAATTCGTATTTTTCTGATAAAAGGGCTATTTATTATGAATTTTTGAATTTGCGAAAATAAATATTTTTATTAAAATTATGGGTGGGACCCACTTTTGTCCTATATTGATAAAATGTGCTGAATTAATTTTCAAATGTGGTGGGCTGATTTGGTCAGTGGCGTGCTTGAATAACTATATTATTATTTTATTAATTTAGTCTGCTTTGACGTTCTAGCATTTTCTTATAAATAGGGTGCTTAGTTAGAATTGAAAATTACACCAGAAACAAGTTTTAATATATATATATATATATATATATATATATATATATATATATATATATTATCGAGCGTATTTTTGTCAGTATTTAGATACTTTGAGAGTTGCGATTTAGTGCAAGTTTCTTTCAGCCTTATACCTGATATTTCAGTCGAAAGTACAGTTCTTTTAAGGAAATGGATGTTATTTTCTTCGTAAATGATATTATTTTCTTCAATATCATTATGCCGAAATATTGATATGAATTTTATTGTGGAATTTTTACCTTTTTGTGTCGGGGTTATTATTCACGTATACGGGACTATTCACAAATACGGCATTACTCACAGAAAAATGAAATTTTCTCTTCTTTGTCCAAGATGTCTATTATGGTTACTATCTTTGATTGTATCCATATTTTGATCTTTATTTTTTAATTCTGCTACACAATTGATTATTATGGACTATTTTTGAACTTGGATAAACTGTAGTACAAATCCCTAATATTTATCTTTTTGTCTCACTGGATTCGTTTTTCTTATTTTTCATCATCCTCAGTCCTAAATGATGATATTACTGAATATATTTGGCATGTAGTACAAAGATGAATGATTAACTGATGAATATCTTTGGCCCGTAGTGTAAAGATGAACAGGTGTTTAGATGAACATGGCCAACTGGTGATACAAATGAATATCTTTGGCCTGTAGTGCAAAGAAGAATATTTGATTCAAGATGTATATTGATTGATGTTATAGGGATAAAATATTGATGATGGACTTTTAAATCTTAGAAGATAGTAGAATTCATTATCTACTTAACTCTTCTAATAGATTGATGTTTCCTCTGCAGTTGTTAATCTGAAACTTATTGTCTATTATATTTTATCAGATTTTTCCCTGTTGAAGACTAATGATAATTTGTTGTATATTATCTTAGTCGTAATATTCTTTACTGGGCTAGTTGACCTCACCCTTTTCCTTTTTGTTCCATTTTTCTTAGGAGGCGAGAATATAGCCGGAACTAGTCGGGGTGTGGAGTGATGTTTCCAGTCAGTTGTGTTAGCAGTCCTCACTATTTTATAAAATAGTGTTTCAATAATTGTAATGAAGACTTATTTAAGTATGGATACTGTCTAGAAGATAATATTTGTATTTAAACTCACAGTATTTGTGTTGTCGTATTTTGCATGACAATTGTATTAATGAAGTTATATATGTTTATGTACCATGTATTTGGCGACTCAGAATGGGTGATGTATACCTATTTTGGGGGCGTCATAATAATGATTTGAAATATCAAAATATATTTTTATTTATCACTTATGTACCATGTAACCTGGTGCAGAGTTGATAAAAAGTTAATGGAGTTGTAAATGCAAGAATACTTAGTGTTGAATTTGGTATAAAATCGTTGTTCCACTATTGTATAATGTGTTATGACAAAGTCACTCGATGACAGCACCCTCAAACGGACTGTTAATACAGTATGGCATCATGACGTTATTTTCAAACTAATTTTGAAATTTTAATTTGCCAACGGGGTTTGGCTATACCTAAATATTTCGATTGAATTGAATTATTGATATGAGTCTATGCTATTTGATTCAGCTAGACCAACATTTATAAAATTCTAAGCGTTCTTTGAAATTTTTTACGAACCGAATTGTTTTGGTGCGGAATCCGATAAGACTGAGGTAAGAAAATATTTGTGTGCCTAAGGAGGATAAGAGGAACAGGAAAATGGTTCTGACCAGCAGTACTTGATCAGTACAGGGCATATCGAGCTAATTCCCCTATATGTCTGTAAGTTATGACGATTTGTGGATGAATTTCAATAAAACTTTGCGAAAATGACAGACAATAGTCTATATAACTCCTCAGCAATATTTGAAAATTTTTACTCCTGTGAGGAATGTATTGGGTAGCATGTGATGCTGTGTATGAATGGTGAATGGTTCAAGGTTTAAGGTGTAAGGTAAATTTCGGGGACGAATTTTTTAGAAGAAGGGGTGATTGTGACAACCCGAGAATTTGGATATTTATAAAATCCTAAAAGATTGAATTAAGATTAAATAATAAACCTAGACAGAAAATAAGTGAATGGATTTGAGATTTCCGGGAAAGAATTTTGTGGATTTAAAATTTTTGTGGTGAATTATTCAAGATTAAGGGTATAAGTGAATATATTCTGTGTTTATGGTATTATATGTGTACAATATGTGGTTAAAGGTCAAGGATTGACCAGATAATCTATATCAATGGCAAACCCTAATATTATATTAAGAACGTCAACGTTCAGTTAGAAAATTCTTACGATTTATAAGAAACCCTAAAATCGATTCTGGAAACCCTAATTTCAGTTTCGGGAATCCAAAACCCTAATTTGGATTACGAAAACCCTCACTTGGGATCTCAGAAACTTAAGTGTATTAATTATAAACTTAATTAGGGTAAAGTTTAACGAATTGTTTAGAAAACCCTAATTTTAAAGTTTGAAATCCAAATATACAATTATGGACTTAATTGCTAATTTAACGAAATTTAATTAGGAAATGTTAATCCTAATTAGCAAGCTTGAATTATGATTGGGAAATTTTAATATAATTAGAGAATTCTAATTATAATTTAGAAATATTAATTTTCTATTTTGAAAACCTAAAATTTGATTTTTAAAACCTTAAGGGTTAAACCCTAAACCCTAAGGGTTTGGACAATTGTCATGTATACCTTTAAAATTTGAATGAAAATGACTAAAGTACCCTTTATGCATTATTTAGTAAGTAACTTGTAAATCTTGCCATGATCTTGAGTTGGTGAACCACTCTAGCTCTAGCCATGTGTCACATACCAGCTATCTTGCCCTTGGATCAGCCACGTACATTGCATTTGTATCAAATAAATAGATTAAGAGAGAAAAAATGTCTACTTTATTTCTCATTTTCTCCAAGAACTTCTCTCTCCTCAATTTTCAAAATTTAGAGAGAGAGAGAGAGAGATAAGATGAACCATAATCAGTACTTAGCAAGCCAAGATCAAATCAGTAGGATCAGAATCACAAATAGAGCATCAAAGTGGTATAAACCTTAATCTTCAAAATTTTATGATCTGATGTTATATGTTGTTTTTTATTGGTTAAAGTTATGTAATAAAATGTCATTTAGTTATCTGGGTTGTTAGATCCCAGATCCATAACATCAAAGTACTAGAAAATTATTTTTTTTAGAAATCTGGAAAACTGGAAAAATAAGGCCTGACAGCCTAATGTCAGGGCCTCTAGATTCTTCTGTGTTAGATGTTTGGTGTGTTTTATGTTATAGATATGTTCTCTGTTATAAGGTTTTGGATCTAAGACTTGAATCAGGCCCAGATCATGTCTAGAACTCAAGATATGAGTGGTCAAAGTGGATTGACCGATCAAAAATTCTGAGTTTCTGGGCAACCCAGAAATCAAGAATTTTTGACAGTCACTTTTGAAGCTCTAGATCTTGCTGTGATTTGTTATTTTGGTCATGTTGTTGGTTTGTTATTGTACAGGGGTATATGAACTACAAGTACATGCTTTAAGATCACCTAGATTAACTGTAGAATCAAAGTTATTAAGGGTCAAACATAGGTTGACCAAACTGCTCAAGAACATTTTTGAAAAACCAAGAAATGTTCAAGAACAGTTTTCTGGCCTACGTTGACTGACCCAGATCTCGCGTTGGTGATGTGTTTAAGTTGATTTAGTGTTATGATATTATACTCTGATATCTGGACTACAAGTGTGAGCATTCATATCACACAAATCAAGCTCCGGCTTCATGTTAGAAGGATCCAAAGTAGCACCTTCGTGGTGTTCTTCATTTCAGGAAAATCCAGAAATGAAGAACAATCTCTGACATGATATTTGGAGGCTTCGATCTCTCTGTTATGATGTTGTTTGGCCATGATATGAGTTAGTATATGTAGTATTACATATATACTATAATCTTGATACCATTACAAGCCCAGAAACCAACTGGAACATGAAAGTAATTGTGGTCAAACCTAATACCTTGTGACTGCCTATGCATTTTTGGGTTTGATGAAGAATAACTCAAGAACACCTATAGCGACAGTTTCGTCGCTATAGGGCCCTTTAGCGACAGATAAATTAGAAAATTAATTATTTTAATAAATAATTAGAGAAAATAGTTTTTAATTATTAAAAATATAAAATAAATTCTTAAAAATTATTTTAAAATCTGAAAATTAGTTTTTAATTATTCTGAATATATTTCATAAATATTTAATATTTTTGGAATATTAAGGGTATTTAATTATAATATTAAATAAATTATTTAAAAATAATATTAATACATGAAAAATCATGAAAAAAAAATATTATGGTACAAGAAAATATTTTAAGTTATTTTTAATAACTTTTAATATTTTGTGATGAATTTTATTAATTAATTAATATTAATGGTAAGTAATTTATTTAATAAATGTATTAAATAAATTATGGAAAAATAGAATTAATGATTTAAAAATCATATAAAAATGATTTAAGTGTTATAAAAATATTTTAAGTTATAAAATATAACTTTTGATATTTTGTCATGAAAATATTAATATTTTAATATTAAAAGCAATTATCGGATAATTAATTTAAAAGTTTAAAAATCATATAAATATAATTTTAGGGTATTAAAAATACTTTGATATATTATAAATATATTATAATATTATGGTATGCATTTCATTAATATTTGGTATTAAATAAATATTAATGATAATGAAGTTAAGTGGTATTTAATTTAGATAAATACGATATTAATGATTGAAAAATCATGATAAATGATAATAATTATCTGAAAATTATTACGAGCTTATGAAAAATATTTTGATTGATAAAATAAATTATCTAAGATAATTGTTAAGTGATTAGGCAGAATTTAATTGAACTTAAACTTGATATTTGTCCGATTAGGCAATCGGGATGTCAGATTGTACCGAATTCAACTCAGACTGAAATAGTTTAATTTGATACTAGGTCTTATGTGTTATTTAGACTGATATGGGTATGTGCTATGGTTATGATATTATTCTAACTTAGCAATAAATATTATTAATATTAGGTCTTCAGACAAAGCTTATTAAAATGTATAACGATAATCAATGGAACAGACAAGTTTTTCTCAACTCAACCTCGAGTTGTTTCATTCAAATATATTTGTGGTTAATAATTTCTGATTGCCATGTCTAAGAATTAGTAAATCGCACTCTGTGCATAATGTATGTATTCATCAGGTATGAAAGGCTGATCACCTTCATTACCATTCGGTCCAGATATATATATGTTTATGTTTCATGTTCGTTCAGCTATGTAAAATTTTGTTCATGCTAGTTCGCAAGTATATTGTAGAACTGTAGCCAGCTTTTGTTCAATTCTTTCAATCATGATATATCCTTAATTTATTGAACTTAAACTTGCTGAGCAAATTTATTACTCACCCTTGCTATATCATGATTAATATTGCAGATTAAGATGAATACGTCAGATACATGAAAGGATAAAGCCAAGTTCAGCTTAGGATAATATGCACAACTAAATTGTAATAGTATAGTATGATAATAATGTTATATGTTATACATGTTATGAATTGTGTATTAGTTAATGTTACTCGACCTTGGAGAAAAATGTTTAAAGTTTATTGTATAAACAATTTATGTTTATATCTTTCGCAATAGTTGTAGAATGACTGTACTAGATCCGTGGTTATTTGGGACCCGGATCTGGGGCTTTCACATATTATGCAGCATTATGCACACACTATGCAGTACTATGCAACAATATGCAGTACTATGTAACACTATGCAGTACTATGCAAAATAAAATATAATATATTCTATTTTATATATAAAAAAACTGAATATATATATATATATATATATATATATATATATATATATATATATATATATATATAACTTATATACATATAAAAGTAATAAAACCAAACTGAGATAACTTTCTATCGATAGTTTTGAAAAATGAGTAGGTGGGGGTCAATATAATAAGCAAAATTTACAACAAATACTTCAATAAAAACCCCTCTATTTATCTCAACTCACTTGGCTTCACTAAACACATTTTTAATAACTATTTTTTTCATCATTAATATTATAACTCACACTATTACAACCATATTATTCCCAGGAAAGAGGGAGATTTCTGACAAGGACTTGTCCTTATTGGCACGCAATTAGGTGACCAAACCTCTTTTCTCGACAAAACTTTTTAGACATTGTCAATAATACAAATAATAATATAAATAACTTTGTCGTCTCAATTATTGATTTAATAATATAAAATATTGTGACAATAATTAAATCAATAATGTGAGATACTATGCAGCAATTACTGTGATAATAATTGAGTATAACTGAGTGACTTCTCACATAAACATCAATAATCAAAGATAATATACAATACCGTGTGCTACTATGTAACCACGCGTATTACTGTACTTTTATCACCGGGTATTTCAACAGTTAACGATAAAACTGTTGCCGTTAATTTTATAAAAAGTTATTTCTGTTCTCTAACTCTGACAATAATTTCGTTATGGGGTCCACCAATAATTGTGTCATCGTACAAATATTTCCTGATAAAACGAATATTCTCCGATCAAACGAATATTTTATGACAACTTGCTTACTTTGTAAAATTTGTAAATATTATCCACAACTATAACATTATATCAAATTCACACCTTATTACTCAAAATGATATTTAGAGAAAATTAAATATTTATTCATAAAAGTTGGGGTCTTATAACCTCCATTTCTTGTGAAATTTCATCCTCAAAATTGGTTTACGTACCTGGTTTGTCGAAGAGGTGATGATACCTTGATTTCATTTCAGATTCTAACTCCTAGGTCATTTCCTCAATATCGTGATTTCTCCACAAAACTTTGACTTGAGGTGTAACCTTTGTGACAACCCCAAAATAGGTCCATTCTATCCAACCCATTCTGAGTCGCCAAATACATGGTACAGAAAACAACTACAACTTTATTACAACAATTGTCGTGTAAAATACAACAACACATATGCTGTGAGTTTGGATACAAATATATACCAAATGTGACATTGGACACCATCATGTATCAGCACCTCACAAAGGTACCTTACATAAAGGTACAGTCAAAAACTGTTTTAGAAACTAGAATCTTTGGGAAGTGCTCAAGGAAACCTTCGTACATGGGAGGCCACGCGTCTAGGTTATGATAGATATCATATGGCCACAGAATTATCCTTGGTTGACCCAATAGACCCCAAAGAAAAATGAGAAGATTACTATCATATTCTTCCCAATGGTGAGTCTTCTCTTGACATATCATTATCTCTACTATCTCTAATTGAGAATTATACTTCAAACAAACACCAAGATTATATAGGTAGTGCTCGTATATATACTCAGCAAGTGGATGAGCACATCCCTGTCTTATGATGACACGAGGTTGTATGTCGTTAGACATCTTGTATGATAGTGGCAAACCACCCTTCCAACGTTGGTACACCTTACCCTATTGGATTCACCAAATATAACTACTAAATGAACTTTTCTATACTGCTTCGGGAGAACATCTACAGCTAGAGACCACCGTTCTATTTCCCCGTTACCCTCGCTCGACCCAGCTACACTCTTATTACCTGAAAGGAATTGTGAAGCAAAAGGGTGAGCACAACTAGCCAGTAAAGAATATCATGACTAAAGATAATTAAATTATCAATAGCCTTCATCAATAATAAATCAGAGATTTAGAACATATGGTAAATGATAAAAATTTCAACCATAGTTGCAGCGGAACGAGCAATCCATTAGAAGAGTCAAATAGACTATAAAGTTTATTATCTTCTCCATGTTAAAAATCCATCAACAATGTTTTATCCCTGTAACATCAATCAACAGTTCCTTTCCACAATCATATGAATAACTCATAATCATAATTGTGACTAAAAATTTTTCTTCGCACCCAGGACGAAGAATATTTTCATCACCTGTCTTTACCTGAAACATCAAAGATCATGGTTATACCAAATCACAATTCCTGTTTATAATCATACTATCAAATCCATCTTTGCACTACGGGCCAAAGATATTCATTAACAAACCATCTTTGCACTACGGGCCAAAGATATTCAACAACAGTTCATCTTTGCACTACAGGCCAAAGATATTCATCAACAAACCATCTTTGCACTACGGGCCAAAGATATTCAACAACAGTTCATCTTTGCACTACAGGCCAAAGATATTCATCAACAGGCCATCTTTGCACTACATGCCAAAGATATTCATCAACAATTCATATTTGCACTACAGGCCAAATATATTCATATCTCAAAGAAATATATAATCATTTCAGAATTTATATAAACAATAATTATAACCATGTTGATCAATTCACCTTTGCACTTAAGCTTAAGATATTCAATTATAAATTCAATGGTCATGATCATACCAGTCACAATTCAACATTGCACTACAGGCCAAAAAGATCCCTAGTCATGATCATACCAATAATCTATCCATCTTTACACTCCAGTGAAAGAGAATTTTAACATCAGGGTTATAAAAATATTATATATGATGATAAAAATAATATGATCAACATATAGTTTTAATCTCAAGAGTAATATTCGTAACTCATGAATAGTAACCCCGACACAAAAGATAGAAATTCTACAATAAAATTCATACCAATATTTTGGTATAATGATATTGAAAGAATAACATTACTTAAATTTATAAACAATTTATTTTAATTGTTTACACTTTACTAATTAATGCATTTAATCATCATAAAATGCCAACTCTTACAATTTCATCATCAATAACCAAAACCCTCATCAAAAATCTGTATATACCTCATATAGGATTCTCAAGCCATAAAATCCTATTTTCCAATTTTCTTTCTTCACAAAACATATTTAATTCATTTACTCATAACTAGACCATTTTCATGAAAAATACCAAATCAGTTCCAAAAATATTTCTTTTCTGGGATTTAGCATAATATAGTCCCATATTGAACATATATTTTTCTCAGAATTTTTAAAAGTCATTTACTATTTTTCATATGGTCAAAACAGCCGAATATTTAGACATTTATCAAAAATTGTACTTTTGTCCAAAAATTCTGAAATTAACAGAGTATACTTCCATCATATACATGTACTCCCAATAAAAATTTCATCAATTTTGGAGTTAACCACAAGAAATTATAAGCAGTTACTTTTAAAATAGTCTTTTCTCATAAAATTCATAACTCTCAATCTATACCTCCAAAAATCACCATTTTTGGACACAATCAATAAAACTCATCAAAATATCATTTCAAATTTTTCCAGAATTTTTGAAGATCAGAAAAAATTACGAAACTGAAAATCATAACAACCCTTAAAATCCCTTAATATCTCTTACTATCCCTTACAATCCCTTACCTCAAAAGAGCAGTACTTCTGATTGGATATCGGATATGACGCTGAAGAAAACTCGCACTGATGAATAGTAACTCACCAAGTATCTAAATACTCACAAAATACACTCAATAATCTAGAGAGAGAAAGAGAGAAAGCTTATGTTTCTGGTGTGATTTTCAATTCTAACTTAGCCCTCTATTTATAGGAAAATTTTGGTAGGTTTGACCTGCAACCTGATGGCTTTACCTGCTACTATTCCCACCCACCACATTTGAAATATAATTCAGCACATTTCTTCACCAACCACAAGTGGGGCCCACCAATTCTAGAATTTTCCACCAAAATGATTTATAACCTGATTTCCGAATCAGTCATCTCTTAAAATTCATAACAAATCATACGTTCATTTTTAACGGTTCAAAATTTGTGGACATATACTCAACTTATATATGTATAACATATCCAAAAATTACCACGATCCAACGGTCGGATTAAAAATTATAACCCCCGCAAAATATCTCAAAAACCCTGATTTTTAATACCTCCATTCCGACAAAAATACTGATAAAAACCTCAACATTAACTCCTTCATTTTTAACCACAAAAATATATCCCTCATTTATATCCACATAATATAAATATTTCCTTATCATATGAATCAATAATTAATTATTCACAAATAATATTACAGAATCACATTTATGACAACCAGGCCGTTCCCAGGAAAGAGGGGGCTTTCCAATAAGGATTTCTCCTTACTGGCGCGCAATTAGATGACCAAACCTCTCCTTAGACAGAACTTTCTAGACATTGCCAATAATGTTATCTAATAATATTATTCAAATAATATGAATTATTGATCTGATAAATGAAAATACTGTGCAGCAACAATTATTGAAACAACAATAATATAAAATACCAACGCAACAATTATTGAATCAATAAAATAAAATATTGAACAGTAATTACTGTAACAATTATTGAGTAGTGCCTTCTTACGTAAGAATCAATAATTGGTGCAATACCGTGTGCTACAGTATTTTAACCACCGGGTATTCCAACAGTGTTAACGGTAACAACTACGCCGTTATTTGTAAAAACTCAAATTTGTCGTTTTCTTCACCCGACAGTTATTCGTTATGGGGCCCACAAATAGCTGCGCCGTCGTACGAATATTCCCGACAGAAAGAATATTCCACGACCAAACGAATATTCCCCGACAACAATGATTATTTTATAACCACTTGCTTATTTTGAAAAAAATTCATATTTCACCATAACTTTAAACTTTTATCAATTTAACCATTTACTGAATAGTAATTATAAGAAAAATTGAATACTTTTATTTCATAAAATTCGGGGTCTTACAATCTCCCCTCCTTATGAAATTTCGTCCCCGAAATTTACGTACCTGGTATTTCAAAGAGTTGAGAATACCTTCCTTTCATTTCAAATTTCATCTTCCCTGTCATCATAATTTCTCTATTGCTCATCTCCTGTATTTCAAATATCATTCTAGAATACAGCTTCAAAACAAGGGTTAATTGAACAAATTAACATATCATATAATATCCCGATATTATGACTGACCAACAAATAAACTTAGGTAGGACACACTAGCGAAGGATTTACTCATCTCTCCCCTCCTAGTTATATTCCCCGATCTCCGCCAGAGATCATATCCCTAAGCTCTGATACCACCTGTGACAACCCCAAAATAGGTCCATTCTATCCAACCCATTCTGAGTCGCCAAATACATGGTACAGAAAACAACTACAACTTTATTACAACAATTGTCGTGTAAAATACAACAACACATATGCTGTGAGTTTGGATACAAATATATACCAAATGTGACATTGGACACCATCATGTATCAGCACCTCACAAAGGTACCTTACATAAAGGTATAGTCAAAAACTGTTTTAGAAATTAGAATCTTTGGGAAGTGCTCAAGGAAACCTTCGTACATGGGAGGCCACGCGTCTAGGTTATGATAGATATCATATGGCCACAGAATTATCCTTGGTTGACCCAATAGACCCCAAAGAAAAACGAGAAGATTACTATCATATTCTTCCCAATGGTGAGTCTTCTCTTGACTTATCATTATCTCCACTGTCTCTAATTGAGAATTATACTTCAAACAAACACCAAGATTATATAGGTAGTGCTCGTATATATACTCAGCAAGTGGATGAGCACATCCCTGTCTTATGATGACACGAGGTTGTATGTCGTTAGACATCTTGTATGATAGTGGCAAACCACCCTTCCAACGTTGGGTACACCTTACCCTATTGGATTCACCAAATATAACTACTAAATGAACTTTTCTATACTGCTTCGGGAGAACATCCACAGCTAGAGACCACCGTTCTATTTCCCCGTTACCCTCGCTCGACCCAGCTACACTCTTATTACCTGAAAGGAATTGTGAAGCAAAAGGGTGAGCACAACTAGCTCAGTAAAGAATATCATGACTAAAGATAATTAAATTATCAATAGCCTTCATCAATAATAAATCAGAGATTTAGAACATATGGTAAATGATAAAAATTTCAACCATAGTTGCAGCGGAACGAGCAATCCATTAGAAGAATCAAATAGACTATAAAGTCTATTATCTTCTCCATGTTAAAAATCCATCAACAATGTTTTATCCCTGTAACATCAATCAACAGTTCCTTTCCACAATCATATGAATAACTCATAATCATAATTGTGACTATAAATTTTTCTTCGCACCCAGGACGAAGAATATTTTCATCACCTGTCTTTACCTGAAACATCAAAGATCATGGTTATACCAAATCACAATTCCTGTTTATAATCATACTATCAAATCCATCTTTGCACTACGGGCCAAAGATATTCATCAACAAACCATCTTTGCACTACGGGCCAAAGATATTCAACAACAGTTCATCTTTGCACTACAGGCCAAAGATATTCATCAACAAACCATCTTTGCACTACGGGCCAAAGATATTCAACAACAGTTCATCTTTGCACTACAGGCCAAAGATATTCATCAACAGGCCATCTTTGCACTACATGCCAAAGATATTCATCAACAATTCATATTTGCACTACAGGCCAAATATATTCATATCTCAAAGAAATATATAATCATTTCAGAATTTATATAAACAATAATTATAACCATGTTGATCAATTCACCTTTGCACTTAAGCTTAAGATATTCAATTATAAATTCAATGGTCATGATCATACCAGTCACAATTCAACTTTGCACTACAGGCCAAAGAGAACCCTAGTCATGATCATACCAATAATCTACCCATCTTTACACTCCAGTGAAAGAGAATTTCAACATCAGGGTTATAAAAATGTTATATATGATGATAAAAATAATATGATCAACATATAGTTTTAATCTCAAGAGTAATATTCGTAACTCATGAATAGTAACCCCGACACAAAAGATAGAAATTCTACAATAAAATTCATACCAATATTTCGGTATAATGATATTGAAAGAATAACATTACTTAAATTTATAAACAATTTATTTTAATTGTTTACACTTTACTAATTAATGCATTTAATCATCATAAAATGCCAACTCTTACAATTTCATCATCAATAACCAAAACCCTCATCAAAAATCTGCATATACCTCATATAGGATTCTCAAGCCATAAAATCCTATTTTCCAATTTTCTTTCTTCACAAAACATATTTAATTCATTTACTCATAACTAGACCATTTTCATGAAAAATACCAAATCAGTTCCAAAAATATTTCTTTTCTGGGATTTAGCATAATATAGTCCCATAGTGAACATATATTTTTCTCAGAATTTTTAAAAGTCATTTACTATTTTTCATATGGCCAAAATAGCCGAATATTTAGACATTTATCAAAAATTGTACTTTTGTCTAAAAATTCTGAAATTTACAGAGTATACTTCTATCATATACATGTACTCCCAATAAAAATTTCATCAATTTTGGAGTTAACCACAAGGAATTATAAGCTGTTACTTTTAAAATAGTCTTTTCTCATAAAATTCATAACTCTCAATCTATACATCCAAAAATCACCATTTTTGGACACAATCAATAAAACTCATCAAAATATCATTTCAAATTTTTCCAGAATTTTTGAAGATCAGAAAAATTACGAAACTGAAAATCATAACAACCCTTAAAATCCCTTAATATCCCTTACTATCCCTTACAATCCCTTACCTCAAAAGAGCAGTACTTCTGACTGGATATCGGATATGATGCTGAAGAAAACTTGCACTGATGAATAGCAACTCACCAAGTATCTAAATACTCACAAAATACACTCAATAATCTAGAGAGAGAAAGAGAGAAAGCTTATGTTTCTGGTGTGATTTTCAATTCTAACTTAGCCCTCTATTTATAGGAAAATTTTGGTAGGTTTGACCTGCAACCTGATGGCTTTACCTGCTACTATTCCCACCCACCACATTTGAAATATAATTCAGCACATTTCTTCACCAACCACAAGTGGGGCCCACCAATTCTAGAATTTTCCACCCAAAATGATTTATAACCTGATTTCTGAACCAGTCATCTCGTAAAATTCATAACAAATCATACGTTCATTTTTAACGGTTCAAAATTTGTGGACATATACTCAACTTATATATGTATAACATATCCAAAAATTACCACGATCCAACGGTCGGATTAAAAATTATAACCCCCGCAAAATATCTCAAAAACCCTGATTTTTAATACCTCCATTCCGACAAAAATACTGATAAAAACCTCAACATTAACTCCTTCATTTTTAACCACAAAAATATATCCCTCATTTATATCCACATAAAATAAATATTTCCTTATCATATGAATCAATAATTAATTATTCACAAATAATATTACAGAATCACATTTATGACAACCAGGCCGTTCCCAGGAAAGAGGGGGCTTTCCAATAAGGATTTCTCCTTACTGGCGCGCAATTAGATGACCAAACCTCTCCTTAGACAGAACTTTCTAGACATTGCCAATAATGTTATCTAATAATATTATTCAAATAATATGAATTATTGATCTGATAATGAAAATACTGTGCAGCAACAATTATTGAAACAACAATAATATAAAATATCAACGCAGCAATTATTGAATCAATAAAATAAAATATTGAACAGTAATTACTGTAACAATTATTGAGTAGTGCCTTCTTACGTAAGAATCAATAATTGGTGCAATACCGTGTGCTACTGTATTTTAACCACCGGGTATTCCAACAGTATTAACGGTAACAACTACGCCGTTATTTGTAAAAACTCAAATTTGTCGTTTTCTTCACCCGACAGTTATTCGTTATGGGGCCCACAAATAGCTGCGCCGTCGTACGAATATTCTCCGACAGAAAGAATATTCCACGACCAAACGAATATTCCCCGACAACAATGATTATTTTATAACCACTTGCTTATTTTGAAAAAAATTCATATTTCACCATAACTTTAAACTTTTATCAATTTAACCATTTACTGAATAGTAATTATAAGAAAAATTGCATACTTTTATTTCATAAAATTCGGGGTCTTACAATCTCCCCTCCTTATGAAATTTCGTCCCCGAAATTTACGTACCTGGTATTTCAAAGAGTTGAGAATACCTTCCTTTCATTTCAAATTTCATCTTCCCTGTCATCATAATTTCTCTATTGCTCATCTCCTGTATTTCAAATATCATTCTAGAATACAGCTTCAAAACAAGGGTTAATTGAACAAATTAACATATCACATAATATCCCGATATTATGACTGACCAACAAATAAGCTTAGGTAGGACACACTAGCGAAGGATTTACTCATCTCTCCCCTCCTAGTTATATTCCCCGATCTCCGCCAGAGATCATATCCCTAAGCTCTGATACCACCTGTGACAACCCCAAAATAGGTCCATTCCATCCAACCCATTCTGAGTCGCCAAATACATGGTACAGAAAACAACTACAACTTTATTACAACAATTGTCGTGCAAAATACAACAACACATATGCTGTGAGTTTGGATACAAATATATACCAAATGTGACATTGGACACCATCATGGACATCACCTCACAAAGGTACCTTACATAAAGGTATAGTCAAAAACTGTTTTAGAAATTAGAATCTTTGGGAAGTGCTCAAGGAAACCTTCGTACATGGGAGGCCACGCGTCTAGGTTATGATAGATATCATATGGCCACAGAATTATCCTTGGTTGACCCAATAGACCCCAAAGAAAAACGAGAAGATTACTATCATATTCTTCCCAATGGTGAGTCTTCTCTTGACTTATCATTATCTCCACTGTCTCTAATTGAGAATTATACTTCAAACAAACACCAAGATTATATAGGTAGTGCTCGTATATATACTCAGCAAGTGGATGAGCACATCCCTGTCTTATGATGACACGAGGTTGTATGTCGTTAGACATCTTGTATGATAGTGGCAAACCACCCTTCCAACGTTGGGTACACCTTACCCTATTGGATTCACCAAATATAACTACTAAATGAACTTTTCTATACTGCTTCGGAAGAACATCCACAGCTAGAGACCACCGTTCTATTTCCCCGTTACCCTCGCTCGACCCAGCTACACTCTTATTACCTGAAAGGAATTGTGAAGCAAAAGGGTGAGCACAACTAGCTCAGTAAAGAATATCATGACTAAAGATAATTAAATTATCAATAGCCTTCATCAATAATAAATCAGAGATTTAGAACATATGGTAAATGATAAAAATTTCAACCATAGTTGCAGCGGAACGAGCAATCCATTAGAAGAGTCAAATAGACTATAAAGTCTATTATCTTCTCCATGTTAAAAATCCACCAACAATGTTTTATCCATGTAACATCAATCAACAGTTCCTTTCCACAATCATATGAATAACTCATAATCATAATTGTGACTATAAATTTTTCTTCGCACCCAGGACGAAGAATATTTTCATCACCTGTCTTTACCTGAAACATCAAAGATCATGGTTATACCAAATCACAGTTCCTGTTTATAATCATACTAACAAATCCATCTTTGCACTACGGGCCAAAGATATTCATTAACAAACCATCTTTGCACTACGGGCCAAAGATATTCAACAACAGTTCATCTTTGCACTACAGGCCAAAGATATTCATCAACAAACCATCTTTGCACTACGGGCCAAAGATATTCAACAACAGTTCATCTTTGCACTACAGGCCAAAGATATTCATCAACAGGCCATCTTTGCACTACATGCCAAAGATATTCATCAACAATTCATATTTGCACTACAGGCCAAATATATTCATATCTCAAAGAAATATATAATCATTTCAGAATTTATATAAACAATAATTATAACCATGTTGATCAATTCACCTTTGCACTTAAGCTTAAGATATTCAATTATAAATTCAATGGTCATGATCATACCAGTCACAATTCAACTTTGCACTACAGGCCAAAGAGAACCCTAGTCATGATCATACCAATAATCTACCCATCTTTACACTCCAGTGAAAGAGAATTTCAACATCAGGGTTATAAAAATATTATATATGATGATAAAAATAATATGATCAACATATAGTTTTAATCTCAAGAGTAATATTCGTAACTCATGAATAGTAACCCCGACACAAAAGATAGAAATTCTACAATAAAATTCATACCAATATTTCGGTATAATGATATTGAAAGAATAACATTACTTAAATTTATAAACAATTTATTTTAATTGTTTACACTTTACTAATTAATGCATTTAATCATCATAAAATGCCAACTCTTACAATTTCATCATCAATAACCAAAACCCTCATCAAAAATCTGCATATACCTCATATAGGATTCTCAAGCCATAAAATCCTATTTTCCAATTTTCTTTCTTCACAAAACATATTTAATTCATTTACTCATAACTAGACCATTTTCATGAAAAATACCAAATCAGTTCCAAAAATATTTCTTTTCTGGGATTTAGCATAATATAGTCCCATAGTGAACATATATTTTTCTCAGAATTTTTAAAAGTCATTTACTATTTTTCATATGGCCAAAATAGCCGAATATTTAGACATTTATCAAAAATTGTACTTTTGTCCAAAAATTCTGAAATTTACAGAGTATACTTCTATCATATACATGTACTCCCAATAAAAATTTCATCAATTTTGGAGTTAACCACAAGGAATTATAAGCAGTTACTTTTAAAATAGTCTTTTCTCATAAAATTCATAACTCTCAATCTATACATCCAAAAATCACCATTTTTGGACACAATCAATAAAACTCATCAAAATATCATTTCAAATTTTTCCAGAATTTTTGAAGATCAGAAAAATTACGAAACTGAAAATCATAACAACCCTTAAAATCCCTTAATATCCCTTACTATCCCTTACAATCCCTTACCTCAAAAGAGCAGTACTTCTGACTGGATATCGGATATGATGCTGAAGAAAACTTGCACTGATGAATAGCAACTCACCAAGTATCTAAATACTCACAAAATACACTCAATAATCTAGAGAGAGAAAGAGAGAAAGCTTATGTTTCTGGTGTGATTTTCAATTCTAACTTAGCCCTCTATTTATAGGAAAATTTTGGTAGGTTTGACCTGCAACCTGATGGCTTTACCTGCTACTATTCCCACCCACCACATTTGAAATATAATTCAGCACATTTCTTCACCAACCACAAGTGGGGCCCACCAATTCTAGAATTTTCCACCAAAAATGATTTATAACCTGATTTCCGAATCAGCCACCTCTTAAAATTCATAACAAATCATACGTTCATTTTTAACGGTTCAAAATTTATGGACATATACTCAACTTATATATGTATAACATATCCAAAAATTACCACGATCCAACGGTCGGATTAAAAATTATAACCCCCGCAAAATATCTCAAAAATCCTGATTTTTAATACCTCCATTCCGACAAAAATACTGATAAAAATCTCAACATTAACTCCTTCATTTTTAACCACAAAAATATATCCCTCATTTATATCCACATAAAATAAATATTTCCTTATCATATGAATCAATAATTAATTATTCACAAATAATATTACAGAATCACATTTATGACAACCAGGCCGTTCCCAGGAAAGAGGGGGCTTTCCAATAAGGATTTCTCCTTACTGGCGCGCAATTAGATGACCAAACCTCTCCTTAGACAGAACTTTCTAGACATTGCCAATAATGTTATCTAATAATATTATTCAAATAATATGAATTATTGATCTGATAATGAAAATACTGTGCAGCAACAATTATTGAAACAACAATAATATAAAATATCAACGCAGCAATTATTGAATCAATAAAATAAAATATTGAACAATAATTACTGTAACAATTATTGAGTAGTGCCTTCTTACGTAAGAATCAATAATTGGTGCAATACCGTGTGCTACTGTATTTTAACCACCGGGTATTCCAACAGTGTTAACGGTAACAACTACGCCGTTATTTGTAAAAACTCAAATTTGTCGTTTTCTTCACCCGACAGTTATTCGTTATGGGGCCCACAAATAGCTGCGCCGTCGTACGAATATTCTCCGACAGAAAGAATATTCCACGACCAAACGAATATTCCCCGACAACAATGATTATTTTATAACCACTTGCTTATTTTGAAAAAAATTCATATTTCACCATAACTTTAAACTTTTATCAATTTAACCATTTACTGAATAGTAATTATAAGAAAAATTGCATACTTTTATTTCATAAAATTCGGGGTCTTACAACCTTTTAGCGTAGAATATGTTCCTTCTTATCCAGGATTTTAACAGGAACCTATTCATACGTTAAATTTTCTGTTATCTCATCTGGTTCTAATTCAATAATGTGGTTCGGGTCTTTCAAATATTTACGTAACATAGATATATGAAAAACGTTATGAACACGAGACATACTTGATGGCGATAAGGCGAGTCTATAGGCCACAGTTCCTACTTGATTGAGAATTTTAAATGGGCTCATGAATCGAGAATTGAGTTTTCCTCTCTTTCCAAACCTCGTAACTCCTTTCTATGGAGCAATACGTAACAACACATGCTCTCTAACATTGAATTCCACGTCTCTTCGATGATGATTAGCAAAACTCTTTTGTCGATCTTGTGATATTTTTATACGTTGTCGGATCATTTGAATCTTTTCCGTAGTCATGCGTACCAATTCTGGTCCGAACAACATTGCTTCACCCACCTCATCCCAGCATACTAGAGAACGACACTTTCATCCATACAACGCCTCGAATGGAGCCATGCCTATACTTGCTTGATAATTATTATTGTAGGATAATTCTACTAATGGCAAGAACTTATCCCAACTTCCTTTGAAGTCTAGGACACAGAGTCTTAATAGAACTTCAAGAGTTTGAATAGTCCTCTCCGAGTGCCCGTCCGCCTGAGGATGATATGCCAAACTGAATCGTAAATACATGCCCATAGCTTTCTGTAAACTAACCCAAAACTTTGAAGTGAATCTTGGATCTCGGTCAGAAACTATGGATACTAGCATACCATGCAGTCTTATAATCTCATTTATGTACATACGAGTAAGACGTTCAAGTGAATAAGTTTCTCGTATAGGTAAGAAATGAGCAGACTTGGTTAATCTATTGACAATGACCTAAATTACATTTATGCCTTGGGAAACCTTGGGAATACCTGTGATGAACAAGAATTTTGTAAATTATTTTAAATATTTATCGAAGTAAATAAATATTTTTCGACGATTTAATTATTAGATTAAATAATCAATTGATGCAATTGTGGTAGAATAATTTAATTATATGTGTTACATTTATTAAATTAATGTAGAGAATTTTTATGATCAAAGTTTGTAATTATGTGAGCTTAATAAATTAAATAATTTATTTAATTAAGCATGATGTTACTTTAATTAATTTAATTATTAATTAGAGATTTAATAAATTGACATTATTTATTAATGAAATAATGAATTATATGACTATGTGAAATTATGAGAAGTTATTATATTTTATTTATATTAAATAAAATATATAAATTATTGTGCAAGTGGGTGTGACATGATTTAAACTATAGTATAAGAGGTTTATTTAATTAAATGACTTTTAAAACCTTTTCTATCTAGCCAAACATGGCACTATGGGAAGTTGATGGCAGTTACCCATGACTAGGTAACTGACCACCAACGCGTTAGTTGAATTCTATATTATACGCCTTCCTTTCCTTTTCTTTCAATTTTTTTTCTTCTAAGACTAATATTAAGCAGAGAGAGTTGAGAAAATTAGAGTAAAGTGTAGGAGAAACTCTGTGGTTGAGACAGGGAGGAAGTTATTATCTTTACATTCTACGCTTGGGTAATCTTCTCAAACCTAATTTCTATTTTACGTCATTTAGTTTTTATAAAATGGCTTTCAAAGTTTGGTTTAACGTCTGTAATTGGGATAGGAATAATGATTATGGGTTTTGTTTATGTTATGGCATATCAAATCGTATTTTATTACATTTAGTTTGCAAACCATAACATCAGTATTGTGAAAACATGTCGTACATATGTTATTTCAAAATAAACAGAGTACGTGATATGGCCATATGGCCATATATGTGATAATTGATGTATTGATTATATATTATCCCTAAAATTTATACCCTTATATTATTGAGCATGTTAATACGAAGAGATCAAGCCTTAAACGAACGGATTCGGTGTTATAACGAATCCGTACGGCTAAATTATGTGTTTTGTTCAAAAACTTCAAGAACATCAAGAACAGTCCAATTTTACATGATTTAAATCTGTGATTATATGTTTTAATGGGTTAAAATCACTTTATAGATGTTGTATTATGAATATACATGAACTATAACTTGTGGGTATGTCTAATTTTGAGTAGAAAATAAGAAATTGGGAGAAATTGGCATGTTCTGCGATTTTTTGCGAACAGCCATTTCTGTGTCTGGTATGCCGCGCCGCAGCGCCGGCTACCAGTTTATTTCCCGCGCCGCAGCGCCACCGTGCCGTAGCGCCATAACTCGAGCCACAGCGCCACAGCGCCGCAACTCCAAGTGTCCGGCCGCAGCGCCATCGCGCCGCAGCGTGAAGCCTTAGTACAAACGTGGCGCCGCAGCGCCACTCTCCAGAAAATTCAGAATGAGTTATTTTAAAAAAAAATGTTTAAGTGTAACAATGTGTTAGTGGATTGATGTAATGAACATGTAAACATGTTAGAAGAATAATGTGATGATAAAATAGTTGTTTAACATGTAAATAACATAATTGCATGTGGAGTAAATTATTAAATACATAATTAGCTTGATAATTCATGAAATACAAATTATGTGACAAAGTGGTAAATTGACTAAGTGTAGTCAATAATTAAAGTAGACAACGAGAATGAGTTTATGTTGATTAGTTAATTTATAATTAACTGGTATTGTGTATATGAATGGTATGTAGGATTTAATTCAAAGAACGTGCTTAGTTAAAGTGTAATCTACGCACGAGGCAAGTTTCTTAACTCTATCTTTTACATTGAGCAAATTTTCCTAAATTTAAACTATTATTCAAGTTCGAGTATTATATTAAAGATTGATTATCTTTCAAAGCATGATTCAGTTATACACTAATTGTTCTATTGTATATTTCTTGAGATTATTAATCATATTGAATATCATTATTTTCAAACTTTTTAGACTAGTGAACCTTACTGATTCAGCTAGTCCTTAGTTGATGAGCGTTCTAAATTTCAGAACCCTTGATGAATTATCCAAACCAAATTTCTTTTGGTGCGGACTCGAATGTCAAACTGAGATGAACAACCCTGTATAGGGGATTATTTACGCTTTAGCGTTAAGATATTGTGCACAGTATGGTACTAAGGGCTGATCCCCCTAAGTACGAGAAGAAGGTCCATAGTCTTATGACTGTTAAAGGTTTCAAGTATATTTCTTGTTAACCTAGGACATAGTTCAAGGTCTATGACCCTCAGAATTATTTTGATTCTTGTTATTCATTCTCGATTCAAAAGTTGACCTCTTATTCAGATGTCTTTGATTTATTCGCATGTTATTATACTGTTATTTCATTATTATACTTGTGGGCATTTGTGCTCACTCTTGCTTAATAATAACATTGCAGTTAAGAATGAAAGAAGCGATGAACCCTCCACTAGTAAGGGCAAGGGCAAAGTTAGCAAATGATGAAGACCTGTTATTTATTAACTGATGTATTTGTTTAAGACTTGAGTTATGTTGATGTTAAGACTTATTTGTTTAGAATTCCGTACAGATGTTTTAAGGTTAGAGTAACCTGGGATTTATTTATGATTCAGTTGATGTAACCCTTAAGGGAAGAGATTTTATTTATGATTTCTATCTATTGTATGGTTTGATATTATTTATGGGTAGATAGATAGATGATGCTTGTACAGTGAACACCAAATCCCGTGGAATCGAAGTACCCGGATTTGGGGGTGTCACAAGTTGGTATCAGAGCTGTAGGTTATGAACCTTAGGTGGGGAAAACAACCTTAGGTAGTAGCCTTATAGAAGAAGATAGTAATTGAAAACTCTTATCGAGTTCTAAGAAATGAATTTTTGTAATTCATTGAAGATAATAAAATACATTATGTGATTATGTGTTAAGTATGCGTTAGATAGTATGACTTAGTAACTAAATCTTAAAATTTTGTTGTCAGGATGACGAATGATGGACAAGCTAGTCAAGCTGAGGAGGGATCTCGTGTACTTGTAGGACCGACTGAGGAGGAGCCTCGAGACATTCATGTCGTTAGGGAGCAGCTGGTGCAGAGGGTTTCATCTCCATTGATCACCGTTGTTGGTCAGGAGCATGAACCTGAGATTGATCCTGAGGAGGATCCTGAGGAGGAGTCTGATGAGGAGGAAGAAGAAGAGGAATTACCACGGTACACTATTGATGCTGAGATGTATGTCACACTATATGATCGTAACGTGGAGTTACAAGATGAGATTCAGGAATTGACTGAGCGAGCGACTGTTCAGCAGTCTACTTTAGAGGAGAAGGATAGAGAGATTGTGACCCTTCATACACGTTTAGGAAACGTGGAGTGGGATCTGGTTCATGAGAAGGGTCAAACCGAAGATAAGATCAAGGAGATAGAGAAGCTGAAGAAGGAACTGAAGGAAACCTCCGGAAGACTGAAAATAGCAGAGGAAGGATGGGTAAGAGAATCACATCGAGCTGATCGTGCAGAAGATGATAGTTGTGCAAAGAAGGCAAAGCTTGAAGACACGTATGCCACACTTAATCATGCGATGGATGTGGTTCAAGAGCGAGTGTTAAGGTACCCCATCCAGTTTGAAGGACTTCCATCGTATATGTTGGATCGCAGGACGATGTCTCGTATCATGAATGAGGAGCGTGGCAAGGCTATTGAGCACCTTGGAAGACAAGAATAGAATCTGTTTATTTATGTGAAAGACTTATATAGTTTTATGTAAATTCCGATGTGTTTACGAACTAAGGAATATGTTAATATTAGAATATTTTAAATCCTGTGGATTCTTTATTCCAGGATAGATGATGTAAATAGCAGTATGCAATAGTTTAATGTTAAAACTTTTTATTTGAATGAAAAGATATCAAGTTGTTTGAGATGACGTGTTAAGTGATATGTTAAATTGTTGAGTAATGTCTTAACTATGTAGAGAAATAAATAAAGTTCTAATAAACGTTTATTTAACAGAAAAATGCCGCCAAGGAGAAGACAACAACGTCAACCGACTCAGGAAGGGTCAACCAATAATAACAATAATGCCAACGTTAATCCAGTTCAACAGCTAGTTAATTTACTAACTGGAGTCATGAATAACCAACCGCAAGCTCCACCTAGCACAACGTTTAAAGATTTTAAGGCGGTGGGACCGCCAGAGTTCAAAGGTTCCAGAAACCCGATCGAGGCTCAAACGTGGGTGATGGAAATGAAGAAGGTTTTCGACGTTGCTAGGGTTCGAGAAGATCAGAAGACCGTTTTTGCGACTTTTATGCTGAAGTCTGAGGCTAGCTACTGGTGGCAGGCAAACAAGATGCGAGGAGGTGAAGGTGTGATTACGTGGGAGAGATTCAAAGAGATGTTTTTCGAAATGTATTTCCCAGCTAATTCGCAGAATCAGATGGAGGTGCAATTTCTGGAACTGAAACAGGGAAACATGAGCGTGCCTGAATACGCGGCTAAATTCGATGAGTTGGCAAGGTTTACCCCGTATCAAGTACACACTGACGAGAGGAAAGCCAGACGATTCGAACAAGGACTGAAGCCTTGGGTATACAACAAGGTATCAATGTTTCAACTTAACACGTTTGCGGGAGTTTTGGAAAAGGCCATTCTCGCGGAAGGAGGAAGTGATGCAGTGACTAAGTACAACCAAGAACAGAAAAAGAAAAAGAGTGAGAATGAAGGTAAAAACAAGACTGGTGGAAGTAATACTGGGAATAATAATAATCAGAAGAGGAAGTGGACGGATAACTCGACAGCTGGAAGTCAACACGGAGCGCAGAAAAAGAAGATAGAAGCATGTCCGACTTGCGGCAAGGCACATCTAGGAGTTTGTTTGAAGGGAAAGAAAGTGTGCTACAATTGTGGTCAGGAAGGCCACATAGCACCAAATTGTCCAAACCCAAAGAAGGGTGCTTGTGTCAACTGTGGTTCGAAAGATCATTTAGCAAGAGACTGTCCCAAGAAGGGATCGGGAGGATCAGGACAAGGAGGAAACCGGGGAAATAGCAATGGAAATACCTTAACCATCACCGGACCACCTGCAACAAACCGACCAACCGCCAGAACTTTTAATATGACGGTGCAGGATGCAATCCAGTCTCGTGAAGTGGTGTCAGGTATCATTCCGATCAATGAAATTAATGCTTATGTTTTGTTTGATTCGGGTGCTACTTGTTCCTTTATATCCGAAGACTTTGCTAATAGTTTAGATTTGCTTATGGATGAATTGGATTACCCCGTGAACATAGAAATTGCGAATAGAGAAATAATCCCTGTTAAGTACGTGTTTAAGAACTGTAAGGTGGATATTAAGGGTAATATCATGAACGTAGATCTTATCCCTATTCGATTGGGGGAATTTGACGTTATATTGGGTATGGATTGGCTATCCAATTATGAGGCTGTAATTGACTGCCAAAAGAAGTGTATTAACCTTATGACTCCGTCAAAGGTTGTGTTTTATGGTAGCAAGTCGCCTAGACAAGCGAGTTGTCTGACGATGTTGCCGGCCAGGAAGTTATTAAGACAAGGCTGTGTAGGATATTTAGCTTACATAGTCGACAGTCGAAAAGAGAACCCGAAGGTAGAGGAGATACCGATTGTGAGGGACTTCGTCGATGTATTTCCAGACGATTTGCCAGGACTCCCACCAGATAGAGAAGTAGACTTTGTGATTGATTTGGCGCCCGGAACTGCTCCAATATCGAAGGCACCATACCGAATGGTGCCAGTTGAGATGAAGGAATTAATGGTGCAACTACAAGAATTATTGGACAAAAAGTACATTCAACCGAGCGTATCGCCGTGGGGAGCGCCGGTGTTGTTCGTGAAAAAGAAGGACGGATCGATGAGGCTCTGCATTGACTACAGAGAATTAAATAAGGTCACGATTAAGAATAGATATCCATTACCGAGAATCGATGATCTGTTTCATCAATTGAAGGGAGCAAAATACTTTTCCAAGATTGACTTGAGGAGTGGTTATCACCAACTGAAGGTGAGGCCAGAGGATGTACCGAAGACAGCGTTCCGAACGCGATATGGTCATTATGAGTTTTTAGTAATGTCGTTTGGTCTTACGAATGCTCCTGCAGCATTTATGGGACTAATGAATGGTGTATTCAAGCCGTTTTTGGACAAATTCGTGGTGGTATTTATAGACGACATTTTGGTATATTCCAAAACCAAAGAGGAACATGAAGAACACTTGAGGTTAACGTTGGAAGTATTGAGAAGGGAAAAGTTGTATGCTAAATTTTCGAAATGCGAATTCTGGATCGAGAGAGTACAATTTCTTAGTCACGTAATCGATAAAGATGGAATTTCGGTAGATCCATCCAAAGTAGAAGCTGTGATTAACTGGGATCAGCCGAGAACGCCGTCAGAAGTAAGAAGTTTTCTTGGATTAGCAGGATATTATAGAAGATTCATATAAGATTTTTCTAAGATCGCAACTCCGTTAACGAATTTAACTCGAAAAGCTGTGAAATTTGTTTGGACGGAGAAGTGTGAGGAAAGTTTTCAAGAATTAAAGAAGAGGTTGAGTACAGCGCCTGTGTTATCTCTTCCGGATGATACAGGAAATTTTGTTGTTTTTAGCGATGCGTCGCATAAAGGACTTGGCTGTGTGCTGATGCAAAACGACAAAGTCATTACGTATGCATCACGGCAGTTGAAGGATTACGAGAAATGTTACCCAACCCATGATTTGGAGTTAGCTGCAGTTGTTTTTGCTTTGAAAATTTGGAGGCACTATCTATACGGGGAGAAGTGTGAAATATATACGGACCACAAGAGTCTGAAATATATTTTTACACAGAAAGATTTGAATATACGTCAAAGAAGATGGTTGGAATTAATCAAGGATTATGACTGTGAGATTTTATACCATCCGGGTAAGGCTAATGTGGTTGCCGACACCTTAAGTAGAAAGGGTCATGAGAAATTGATGATGTTGACTGCTCAGCAGGAGCTAATTGCAGATATGGAGAAACTGGAGTTAGAAGTGAAGTATCCTATGGAGATTGATGAGAAGCTATTTCAGATGCAATCTGGTACAACTCTATTAGATAGAGTGAAGGAGGCTCAGCTTCAGGATGATGAATGTAAAAAGGTAACATCGAAGATATCTGAAGGAACCGAACCAAGATTTAAGATGGATAAGGAAGGAATATTGAGATTTGAAAGCAGAATTTGGGTTCCGCCAGTACAAGAAATTAAGGAAGAAATTTTGAGTGAGGCTCATAGTTCAAGATATTCGATTCACCCTGGTAGTACAAAAATGTACCAAGATCTTCGACAACATTTCTGGTGGCCGAATTTGAAACGTGATGTTGCAGAATGTGTTGCCAAATGCCTGACATGTCAGAAAGTTAAAGCAGAACATCAGAGACCGAGTGGATTGCTACAACCGTTGGAGATCCCAGAATGGAAATGGGAACATATTACGATGGACTTCGTGGTTGGCCTTCCGACGACTCAGAAAGGCTACGACGCAGTATGGGTTATCGTTGACCGACTGACGAAATCCGCGCACTTCCTTCCTATCAAAATCAGATTTAACTTAGATCAGTTGGCAAGATTATATGTGAAAGAAATTGTTTCGAGGGATGGAGTGCCGGTGTCTATTGTTTCCCCATAGGGATCCGCGCTTCACATCAAATTTTTGGAAACGTCTTCAGGAATGCATGGGTACACAACTGCGAATGAGTACAGCTTACCACCCTCAAACAGACGGACAGAGCGAACGAACGATTCAAACACTGGAAGATATGTTACGAGCCTGTGTAATGGACTTCAAAGGAAATTGGGATGATCACCTACCGTTGGTAGAGTTCGGCTACAACAACAGTTACCACGCTAGTATTGGTATGCCGCCTTACGAAGCGTTATACGGCAGAAAGTGCAGAACTCCGCTTTATTGGGATGAAGTTGGTGAAAGATAATTGCTAGGGCCAGAATTGGTACCGCAGACGGCAGAAATAGTCAAAGTGATCCGAGCACGACTGGTAGCAGCTCAAGATCGACATAAGAAATACGCTGATCCACATCGTAAAAATATCGAGTTTGAACCAGGTAGTTATGTTTTCTTGAAGGTCTCTCCTTGGAAGGGAAAGATCAGGTTCGGAAAGAAAGGAAAATTGAGCCCAAGATTTATTGGACCCTTTGAGGTACTGCGAAGAATTGGAGAAGTTGCGTACGAGGTAGCCTTACCTCCAGCACTCGAGAATATCCACAACGTCTTCCATGTTTCTGTGTTACGACCTTACAAACCTGATTACAAGCATGTAATTGTGTGACATCCCCAAAATAGGTTCATTCCACCCAACCCATTCTGAGTCGTCAAATACATGGTACAGAAAACAACTACAACTTTATTACAACAATTGTCGTGCAAAATACAACAACACATATGCTGTGAGTTTGGATACAAATATATACCAAATGTGACTCATGTTCCAACCGTGGACATCACCTCACAATAACACCTTACATAAAGGTATAGTCAAAAACTGTTTTAGAAATTAGAATCTTTGGGAAGTGCTCCAGGAAACCTTCGTACATGGGAGGCCACGCGTCTAGGTTATGATAGATATCATATGGCCACAGAATTATCCTTGGTTGACCCAATAGACCCCAAAGAAAAACGAGAAGATTACTATCATATTCTTCCCAATGGTGAGTCTTCTCTTGACATATCATTATCTCTACTGTCTCTAATTGAGAATTATACTTTAAACAAACACCAAGATTATATAGGTAGTGCTCGTATATATACTCAGCAAGTGGATGAGCACATCCCTGTCTTATGATGACACGAGGTTGTATGTCGTTAGACATCTTGTATGATAGTGGCAAACCACCCATCCAACGTTGGGTACACCTTACCCTATTGGATTCACCAAATATAACTACTAAATGAACTTTTCTATACTGCTTCGGGAGAACATCCACAGCTAGAGACCACTGTTCTATTTCCCCGTTACCCTCGCTCGACCCAGCTACACTCTTATTACCTGAAAGGAATTGTGAAGCAAAAGGGTGAGCACAACTAGCCCAGTAAAGAATATCATGACTAAAGATAATTAAATTATCAGTAGCCTTCATCAATAATAAATCAGAGATTTAGAACATATGGTAAATGATAAAAATTTCAACCATAGTTGCAGCGGAACGAGCAATCCATTAGAAGAGTCAAATAGACTATAAAGTCTATTATCTTCTCCATGTTAAAAATCCATCAACAATGTTTTATCCCTGTAACATCAATCAACAGTTCTTTTTCACAATCATATGAATAACTCATAATCATAATTGTGATTCTAAATTTTTCTTCGCACCCAGGACGATGATAATTTTCATCACCTATCTTTACCTGAAACATCAAAGATCATGGTTACACCAAATCACATTTCTTGTTCATAATCATACTAATAACTTCATCTTTACACTACGTCCAAAGATATTCATTTGTATCACCAGTTGGTCATGTTTATCTCAACATCTGTTCATCTTTGCACTACTGGCCAAAGATATTCAACAACATGTCATCTTTGCACTACGGGCCAAAGATATTCATCAACAATTCATCTTTGCACTACAGGCCAAAGATATTCATCAATATTTCATCTTTGCACTACAGGCCAAAGATATTAATATCTCAAAGAAATATATAATCATTTCAGAATTTATATAAACAATAATTATAACCATGTTGATCAATTCACCTTTGCACTTAAGCTAAAGATATTCACTTATAAATTCAATGGTCATGATCATACCAGTCACAATTCAACTTTGCACTACAGGCCAAAGAGAACCCTAGTCATGATCATACCAATAATCTACCCATCTTAACACTCTAGTGAAAGAGAATTTCAACATCAGGGTTATAAAAATGTTATATATGATAATAAAATCAATATAATCAATACATAGTTTTAATCTCAAGAGTAATATTCATAACTTAACTATAATTTGGTTAGAAAAAGAAACCAATTTTTATCGTGAATAGTAACTCGTGAATAGTAACTCATAAATAGTAACTCGACACAAAAAGGTAGAAATTCCACAATAAAATCTATACCAGTATTTCGGTATAATGATATTGAAAGAATAATATTTCTTAAGCTTATAAACAATTTATTTAAATTGTTTACACTTTACTAAATAATGCATTTAATCATTCTAAAATACCAAACTCATAAGATTTTATCACCAATAATCAAAACCCTCATCAAAAATCTGCATATACCTCATATAGGATTCTCAAGCCATAAAATCCTATTTTCCAATTTTCTTACTTCACATAACATATTTAATTCATTTACTCATAACTAGTCCATTTTCATGAAAAATATCAAATCAGTTCCAAAAATATTTCTTTTCTGGGATTTAGCATAATATAGTCCAATATTGAACATATATTTTTCTCAGAATTTTTAAAACTCATTTACTATTTTTCATATGGCCAAAACCACCGAATATTTAGACATTTATCAAAAATTATACTTTTGTCCAAAAATTCTGAAATTTACAGAGTATACTTCTATCATACACATGTACTCTCAATAAAAATTTCATCAATTTTGGAGTTAACCACAATGAATTATAAGCGGTTACTTTTAAAATAGTATTTTCCCGTAAGATTCATAACTCTTAATCTATACATCCAAAAATCACCATTTTTGGACACAATCAATAAAACTCATCAAAATATCATTTCAAATTTTTCCATAATTTTTGAAGATCAGAAAAATTACGAAACTGAAAATCATAACAACCCTTAAAATCCATTACTATCCCTTACCTCAAAAGAGCAGTACTTCTGACTGGATATCGGATATGATGCTGAAGGAAACTTGCACTGATGAATAGCAACTCACCAAGTATCTAAAAACTCATAAAATATGCTTCATAATATAGAGAGAGAAAGAGAGAAAGCTTATATTTTTGGTGTGATTTTCAATTCTAACTTAGCCCTCTATTTATAGGAAAATTTTGGTAGATTTGACCTGCAACCTGATGGCTTTACCTGCTACTATTCCCACCCACCACATTTGAAATATAATTCAGCACATTTCTTCACCAACCACAAGTGGGGCCCACCAATTCTAGAATTTTCCACCAAAATGATAAACTCCAAAAATTCAACAATTTCTGAGCTAGTCATCTCGTAAAATTCATAATAAATCATACGTTCATTTTTAACGGTTCAAAATTTGTGGACATATACTCAACTTATATATGTATAATATATCCAAATATTACCACGATCCAACGGTCGGATTAAAAATTATAACCCCCGCAAAATATCTCAAAAACCCTGATTTTTAATACCTCCATTCCGACAAAAATACTGATAAAAACCTCAACATTAACTCCTTCATTTTAACCACAAAAATATATCCCTCATTTATATCCACATAATATAAATATTTCCTTATCATATGAATCAATAATTAATTATTCACAAATAATATTACAGAATCACATTTATGACAACCAGGCCGTTCCCAGGAAAGAGGGGGCTTTCCAATAAGAATTTCTCCTTACTGGCGCGCAATTAGATGACCAAACCTCTCCTTAGACAGAATTTCTAGACATTGCCAATAATGTTATCTAATAATATTATTCAAATAATATGAATTATTGATATGATAATGGAAAATACTGTGCAACAATAATTATTGAAACAACAATAATATAAAATATCAACGCAGCAATTATTAAATCAATAAAATAAAATATTGAACAGTAATTACTGTAACAATTATTGAGTAGTGCCTTCTTACGTAAGAATCAATAATTTCAAAAATACTATGCAATACCGTGTGCTACTGTGCAATAACGCGTATTACTGTATTTTAACCACCGGGTATTCCAACAGTGTTAACGGTAACAACTACGCCGTTATTTGTAAAAACTCAAATTTGTCGTTTTCTTCACCCGACAGTTATTCTGTTATGGGGCCCACAAATGGCTGCGCCGTCGTACGAATATTCCCCGACAGAAAGAATATTCCCCGACAACAATGATTATTTTATAACCACTTGCTTATTTTGAAAAAAAATCATATTTCACTCATAACTTTAAACTTTTATCAATTTAACCATTTACTGAATAGTAATTATAAAAAAAATTGAATACTTTTATTTCATAAAATTCGGGGTCTTACAATCTCCCCTCCTTATGAAATTTCGTCCCCGAAATTTACGTAACTGGTATTTCGAAGAGTTGAGAATACCTTGCTTCCATTTCAGATTCTATCTCTCAGATCATCATGATTTCTCCATTGCTCATCTCCCATGATAACTTCATTTGGGTTCCTCATTTGTTGGGAAGTCATGACAACCGCCATCCCTCGAACTACTCGGCTTTGACTTGTCTGGAGCAGCATTTGGCGTCATCATTACCGTTGGAATATACCTTTCTATAGGACATATTCCTCCCTCAACTGCCTCTTCGTACTCCTCATTCATGATCTGAATCATCAATCTTCGATCCATATCGGATTCAGGTTGACCGCTATGTACAGGGTAATTCAAAACTCGATGTTGGGTTCTCCCAATTTCTTTCCAAAAAGAGAAATTCATATCATCTATTTTAGCCTTCTTAGATCGAACATCTCTTTCCATAATATCCACGTGTCGTGCGGCTTTTGCCCATGCATCACTTATTCTCACTCGTTCAATTTTTTCTTCTTTCAGCTCAGATTCCATTTTTATCATCTTATACTCTGCCAAAGAATGCTTCTGTTCAAGCATCACATATCGGGTAACACAAGCTTGAATTGTTGCATCCTTTTGTTCCACGACCGCCTGTCGTTCTTCTGCCTGCTCTTCTAACTCATGAATACGATTTTGAAATTCTACATTTTGATCATATAATACCTCTAATAAACTCTCCTCTGGTACTTCTTCTTCCTCTTCTTCCTCAGTCTCAGCTGTTACCTCTGCGACTATCTCGGGTGCAACTATCAATTCTTCACTCACCACATAGATATCTCTAATTCCTTCTTCGTCTGACATCACATTATCATGGTTAGTGATTAGAGGTATCCCCACAGTCTCATTCACTCCATTGTTAGCATTCTCAGCTGCCATTCTCAAATACTGCCATAAAATAAGGGTTAATTAAACAAATTAACATATCACATAATATCCCAATATTATGACTAACCAACAAATAAGCTTAGGTAGGACACACTAGCGAAGGATTTACGCATCTCTCCTCTCCTAGTTATATTCCCCGATCTCCACCAGAGATCATATCCCTAAGCTCTGATACCAACTGTGACATCCCCAAAATAGGTTCATTCCACCCAACCCATTCTGAGTCGTCAAATACATGGTACAGAAAATAACTACAACTTTATTACAACAATTGTCGTGCAAAATACAACAACACATATGCTGTGAGTTTGGATACAAATATATACCAAATGTGACTCATGTTCCAACCGTGGACATCACCTCACAATAACACCTTACATAAAGGTATAGTCAAAAACTGTTTTAGAAATTAGAATCTTTGGGAAGTGCTTAAGGAAACCTTCGTACATGGGAGGCCACGCGTCTAGGTTATGATAGATATCATATGGCCACAGAATTATCCTTGGTTGACCCAATAGACCCCAAAGAAAAACGAGAAGATTACTATCATATTCTTCCCAATGGTGAGTCTTCTCTTGACATATCATTATCTCTACTGTCTCTAATTGAGAATTATACTTTAAACAAACACCAAGATTATATAGGTAGTGCTCGTATATATACTCAGCAAGTGGATGAGCACATCCCTGTCTTATGATGACACGAGGTTGTATGTCGTTAGACATCTTGTATGATAGTGGCAAACCACCCTTCCAACGTTGGGTACACCTTACCCTATTGGATTCACCAAATATAACTACTAAATGAACTTTTCTATACTGCTTCGGGAGAACATCCACAGCTAGAGACCACTGTTCTATTTCCCCGTTACCCTCGCTCGACCCAGCTACACTCTTATTACCTGAAAGGAATTGTGAAGCAAAAGGGTGAGCACAACTAGCCCAGTAAAGAATATCATGACTAAAGATAATTAAATTATCAATAGCCTTCATCAATAATAAATCAGAGATTTAGAACATATGGTAAATGATAAAAATTTCAACCATAGTTGCAGCGGAACGAGCAATCCATTAGAAGAGTCAAATAGACTATAAAGTCTATTATCTTCTCCATGTTAAAAATCCATCAACAATGTTTTATCCCTGTAACATCAATCAACAGTTCTTTTCCACAATCATATGAATAACTCATAATCATAATTGTGATTCTAAATTTTTCTTCGCACCCAGGACGAAGATAATTTTCATCACCTATCTTTACCTGAAACATCAAAGATCATGGTTACACCAAATCACATTTCTTGTTCATAATCATACTAATAACTTCATCTTTGCACTACGGCCAAAGATATTCATTTGTATCACCAGTTGGTCATGTTTATCTCAACATCTGTTCATCTTTGCACTACTGGCCAAAGATATTCAACAACATGTCATCTTTGCACTACGGGCCAAAGATATTCATCAACAATTCATCTTTGCACTACAGGCCAAAGATATTCATCAATATTTCATCTTTGCACTACAGGCCAAAGATATTAATATCTCAAAGAAATATATAATCATTTCAGAATTTATATAAACAATAATTATAACCATGTTGATCAATTCACCTTTGCACTTAAGCTAAAGATATTCACTTATAAATTCAATGGTCATGATCATACCAGTCACAATTCAACTTTGCACTACAGGCCAAAGAGAACCCTAGTCATGATCATACCAATAATCTACCCATCTTTACACTCAAGTGAAAGAGAATTTCAACATCAGGGTTATAAAAATGTTATATATGATAATAAAATCAATATAATCAATACATAGTTTTAATCTCAAGAGTAATATTCATAACTCAACTATAATTTGGTTAGAAAAAGAAACCAATTTTTATCGTGAATAGTAACTCGTGAATAGTAACTCATAAATAGTAACTCGACACAAAAAGGTAGAAATTCCACAATAAAATCCATACCAGTATTTCGGTATAATGATATTGAAAGAATAATATTTCTTAAGCTTATAAACAATTTATTTAAATTGTTTACACTTTACTAAATAATGCATTTAATCATTCTAAAATACCAAACTCATAAGATTTTATCACCAATAATCAAAACCCTCATCAAAAATCTGCATATACCTCATATAGGATTCTCAAGCCATAAAATCCTATTTTCCAATTTTATTACTTCACAAAACATATTTAATTCATTTACTCATAACTAGTCCATTTTCATGAAAAATACCAAATCAGTTCCAAAAATATTTCTTTTCTGGGATTTAGCATAATATAGTCCCATATTGAACATATATTTTTCTCAGAATTTTTAAAAGTCATTTACTATTTTTCATATGGCCAAAACCACCGAATATTTAGACATTTATCAAAAATTATACTTTTGTCCAAAAATTCTGAAATTTACAGAGTATACTTCTATCATATACATGTACTCCCAATAAAAATTTCATCAATTTTGGAGTTAACCACAAGGAATTATAAGCGGTTACTTTTAAAATAGTCTTTTCTCATAAAATTCATAACTCTTAATCTATACATCCAAAAATCACCATTTTTGGACACAATCAATAAAACTCATCAAAATATCATTTCAAATTTTTCCAGAATTTTTGAAGATCAGAAAAATTACGAAACTGAAAATCATAACAACCCTTAAAATCCATTACTATCCCTTACCTCAAAAGAGCAGTACTTCTGACTGGATATCGGATATGATGCTGAAGGAAACTTGCACTGATGAATAGCAACTCACCAAGTATCTAAAAACTCACAAAATATGCTTCATAATATAGAGAGAGAAAGAGAGAAAGCTTATGTTTTTGGTGTGATTTTCAATTCTAACTTAGCCCTCTATTTATAGGAAAATTTTGGTAGGTTTGACCTGCAACCTGATGGCTTTACCTGCTACTATTCCCACCCACCACATTTGAAATATAATTCAGCACATTTCTTCACCAACCACAAGTGGGGCCCACCAATTCTAGAATTTTCCACCAAAATGATAAACTCCGAAAATTCAACAATTTCTGAACCAGTCATCTCGTAAAATTCATAATAAATCATACGTTCATTTTTAACGGTTCAAAATTTGTGGACATATACTCAACTTATATATGTATAACATATCCAAATATTACCACGATCCAACGGTCGGATTAAAAATTATAACCCCCGCAAAATATCTCAAAAACCCTGATTTTTAATACCTCCATTCCGACAAAAATACTGATAAAAACCTCAACATTAACTCCTTCATTTTTAACCACAAAAATATATCCCTCATTTATATCCACATAAAATAAATATTTCCTTATCATATGAATCAATAATTAATTATTCACAAATAATATTACAGAATCACATTTATGACAACCAGGCCGTTCCCAGGAAAGAGGGGGCTTTCCAATAAGAATTTCTCCTTACTGGCGCGCAATTAGATGACCAAACCTCTCCTTAGACAAACTTTTTAGACATTGCCAATAATGTTATCTAATAATATTATTCAAATAATATGAATTATTGATCTGATAATGGAAAATACTGTGCAACAACAATTATTGAAACAACAATAATATAAAATATCAACGCAGCAATTATTGAATCAATAAAATAAAATATTGAACAGTAATTACTGTAACAATTATTGAGTAGTGCCTTCTTACGTAAGAATCAATAATTTCAAAAATACTATGCAATACCGTGTGCTACTGTGCAATAACGCGTATTACTGTATTTTAACCACCGGGTATTCCAACAGTGTTAACGGTAACAACTACGCCGTTATTTGTAAAAACTCAAATTTGTCGTTTTCTTCACCCGACAGTTATTCTGTTATGGGGCCCACAAATGGCTGCGCCGTCGTACGAATATTTCCCGACAGAAAGAATATTCCCCGACAACAATGATTATTTTATAACCACTTGCTTATTTTGAAAAAAAATCATATTTCACTCATAACTTTAAACTTTTATCAATTTAACCATTTACTGAATAGTAATTATAAAAAAAATTGAATACTTTTATTTCATAAAATTCGGGGTCTTACAATCTCCCCTCCTTATGAAATTTCGTCCCCAAAATTTACGTACCTGGTATTTCGAAGAGTTGAGAATACCTTGCTTCCATTTCAGATTCTATCTCTCAGATCATCATGATTTCTCCATTGCTCATCTCCCATGATAACTTCATTTGGGTTCCTCATTTGTTGGGAAGTCATGACAACCGCCATCCCTCGAACTACTCGGCTTTGACTTGTCTGGAGCAGCATTTGGCGTCATCATTACCGTTGGAATATACCTTTCTATAGGACATATTCCTCCCTCAACTGCCTCTTCGTACTCCTCATTCATGATCTGAATCATCAATCTTCGATCCATATCGGATTCAGGTTGACCGCTATGTACAGGGTAATTCAAAACTCGATGTTGGGTTCTCCCAATTTCTTTCCAAAAAGAGAAATTCATATCATCTATTTTAGCCTTCTTAGATCGAACATCTCTTTCCATAATATCCACGTGTCGTGCGGCTTTTGCCCATGCATCACTTATTCTCACTCATTCAATTTTTTCTTCTTTCAGCTCAGATTCCATTTTTATCATCTTATACTCTGCCAAAGAATGCTTCTGTTCAAGCATCACATATCGGGTAACACAAGCTTGAATTGTTGCATCCTTTTGTTCCACGACCGCCTGTCGTTCTTCTGCCTGCTCTTCTAACTCATGAATACGATTTTGAAATTCTACATTTTGATCATATAATACCTCTAATAAACTCTCCTCTGGTACTTCTTCTTCCTCTTCTTCCTCAGTCTCAGCTGTTACCTCTGCGACTATCTCGGGTGCAACTATCAATTCTTCACTCACCACATAGATATCTCTAATTCCTTCTTCGTCTGACATCACATTATCATGGTTAGTGATTAGAGGTATCCCCACAGTCTCATTCACTCCATTGTTAGCATTCTCAGCTGCCATTCTCAAATACTGCCATAAAATAAGGGTTAATTAAACAAATTAACATATCACATAATATCCCAATATTATGACTAACCAACAAATAAGCTTAGGTAGGACACACTAGCGAAGGATTTACGCATCTCTCCTCTCCTAGTTATATTCCCCGATCTCCACCAGAGATCATATCCCTAAGCTCTGATACCAACTGTGACATCCCCAAAATAGGTTCATTCCACCCAACCCATTCTGAGTCGTCAAATACATGGTACAGAAAACAACTACAACTTTATTACAACAATTGTCGTGCAAAATACAACAACACATATGCTGTGAGTTTGGATACAAATATATACCAAATGTGACTCATGTTCCAACCGTGGACATCACCTCACAATAACACCTTACATAAAGGTATAGTCAAAAACTGTTTTAGAAATTAGAATCTTTGGGAAGTGCTCCAGGAAACCTTCGTACATGGGAGGCCACGCGTCTAGGTTATGATAGATATCATATGGCCACAGAATTATCCTTGGTTGACCCAATAGACCCCAAAGAAAAACGAGAAGATTACTATCATATTCTTCCCAATGGTGAGTCTTCTCTTGACATATCATTATCTCTACTGTCTCTAATTGAGAATTATACTTTAAACAAACACCAAGATTATATAGGTAGTGCTCGTATATATACTCAGCAAGTGGATGAGCACATCCCTGTCTTATGATGACACGAGGTTGTATGTCGTTAGACATCTTGTATGATAGTGGCAAACCACCCTTCCAACGTTGGGTACACCTTACCCTATTGGATTCACCAAATATAACTACTAAATGAACTTTTCTATACTGCTTCGGGAGAACATCCACAGCTAGAGACCACTGTTCTATTTCCCCGTTACCCTCGCTCGACCCAGCTACACTCTTATTACCTGAAAGGAATTGTGAAGCAAAAGGGTGAGCACAACTAGCCCAGTAAAGAATATCATGACTAAAGATAATTAAATTATCAGTAGCCTTCATCAATAATAAATCAGAGATTTAGAACATATGGTAAATGATAAAAATTTCAACCATAGTTGCAGCGGAACGAGCAATCCATTAGAAGAGTCAAATAGACTATAAAGTCTATTATCTTCTCCATGTTAAAAATCCATCAACAATGTTTTATCCCTGTAACATCAATCAACAGTTCTTTTCCACAATCATATGAATAACTCATAATCATAATTGTGATTCTAAATTTTTCTTCGCACCCAGGACGATGATAATTTTCATCACCTATCTTTACCTGAAACATCAAAGATCATGGTTACACCAAATCACATTTCTTGTTCATAATCATACTAATAACTTCATCTTTACACTACGTCCAAAGATATTCATTTGTATCACCAGTTGGTCATGTTTATCTCAACATCTGTTCATCTTTGCACTACTGGCCAAAGATATTCAACAACATGTCATCTTTGCACTATGGGCCAAAGATATTCATCAACAATTCATCTTTGCACTACAGGCCAAAGATATTCATCAATATTTCATCTTTGCACTACAGGCCAAAGATATTAATATCTCAAAGAAATATATAATCATTTCAGAATTTATATAAACAATAATTATAACCATGTTGATCAATTCACCTTTGCACTTAAGCTAAAGATATTCACTTATAAATTCAATGGTCATGATCATACCAGTCACAATTCAACTTTGCACTACAGGCCAAAGAGAACCCTAGTCATGATCATACCAATAATCTACCCATCTTAACACTCTAGTGAAAGAGAATTTCAACATCAGGGTTATAAAAATGTTATATATGATAATAAAATCAATATAATCAATACATAGTTTTAATCTCAAGAGTAATATTCATAACTTAACTATAATTTGGTTAGAAAAAGAAACCAATTTTTATCGTGAATAGTAACTCGTGAATAGTAACTCATAAATAGTAACTCGACACAAAAAGGTAGAAATTCCACAATAAAATCCATACCAGTATTTCGGTATAATGATATTGAAAGAATAATATTTCTTAAGCTTATAAACAATTTATTTAAATTGTTTACACTTTACTAAATAATGCATTTAATCATTCTAAAATACCAAACTCATAAGATTTTATCACCAATAATCAAAACCCTCATCAAAAATCTGCATATACCTCATATAGGATTCTCAAGCCATAAAATCCTATTTTCCAATTTTCTTACTTCACATAACATATTTAATTCATTTACTCATAACTAGTCCATTTTCATGAAAAATATCAAATCAGTTCCAAAAATATTTCTTTTCTGGGATTTAGCATAATATAGTCCAATATTGAACATATATTTTTCTCAGAATTTTTAAAACTCATTTACTATTTTTCATATGGCCAAAACCACCGAATATTTAGACATTTATCAAAAATTATACTTTTGTCCAAAAATTCTGAAATTTACAGAGTATACTTCTATCATACACATGTACTCTCAATAAAAATTTCATCAATTTTGGAGTTAACCACAAGGAATTATAAGCGGTTACTTTTAAAATAGTATTTTCCCGTAAGATTCATAACTCTTAATCTATACATCCAAAAATCACCATTTTTGGACACAATCAATAAAACTCATCAAAATATCATTTCAAATTTTTCCATAATTTTTGAAGATCAGAAAAATTACGAAACTGAAAATCATAACAACCCTTAAAATCCATTACTATCCCTTACCTCAAAAGAGCAGTACTTCTGACTGGATATCGGATATGATGCTGAAGGAAACTTGCACTGATGAATAGCAACTCACCAAGTATCTAAAAACTCACAAAATATGCTTCATAATATAGAGAGAGAAAGAGAGAAAGCTTATGTTTTTGGTGTGATTTTCAATTCTAACTTAGCCCTCTATTTATAGGAAAATTTTGGTAGGTTTGACCTGCAACCTGATGGCTTTACCTGCTACTATTCCCACCCACCACATTTGAAATATAATTCAGCACATTTATTCACCAACCACAAGTGGGGCCCACCAATTCTAGAATTTTCCACCAAAATGATAAACTCCGAAAATTCAACAATTTCTGAGCTAGTCATCTCGTAAAATTCATAATAAATCATACGTTCATTTTTAACGGTTCAAAATTTGTGGACATATACTCAACTTATATATGTATAATATATCCAAATATTACCACGATCCAACGGTCGGATTAAAAATTATAACCCCCGCAAAATATCTCAAAAACCCTGATTTTTAATACCTCCATTCCGACAAAAATACTGATAAAAACCTCAACATTAACTCCTTCATTTTTAACCACAAAAATATATCCCTCATTTATATCCACATAATATAAATATTTCCTTATCATATGAATCAATAATTAATTATTCACAAATAATATTACAGAATCACATTTATGACAACCAGGCCGTTCCCAGGAAAGAGGGGGCTTTCCAATAAGAATTTCTCCTTACTGGCGCGCAATTAGATGACCAAACCTCTCCTTAGACAGAATTTTCTAGACATTGCCAATAATGTTATCTAATAATATTATTCAAATAATATGAATTATTGATATGATAATGGAAAATACTGTGCAGCAATAATTATTGAAACAACAATAATATAAAATATCAACGCAGCAATTATTGAATCAATAAAATAAAATATTGAACAGTAATTACTGTAACAATTATTGAGTAGTGCCTTCTTACGTAAGAATCAATAATTTCAAAAATACTATGCAATACCGTGTGCTACTGTGCAATAACGCGTATTACTGTATTTTAACCACCGGGTATTCCAACAGTGTTAACGGTAACAACTACGCCGTTATTTGTAAAAACTCAAATTTGTCGTTTTCTTCACCCGACAGTTATTCTGTTATGGGGCCCACAAATGGCTGCGCCGTCGTACGAATATTCCCCGACAGAAAGAATATTCCCCGACAACAATGATTATTTTATAACCACTTGCTTATTTTGAAAAAAAATCATATTTCACTCATAACTTTAAACTTTTATCAATTTAACCATTTACTGAATAGTAATTATAAAAAAAATTGAATACTTTTATTTCATAAAATTCGGGGTCTTACAAATTGAATACGAACCCCTGCATTTTGAGAAAGACTTATCTTATGAAGAAATTCCTGTCCAAATTGTCGACCGAAAAGAACAAGTTCTCAGAAATAAAGTTATACCTTTTGTTAAGGTAATTTGGAGGAACCACAACGCTGAAGAAGCTACGTGGGAACTCGAAGAGAATATGATGAAGAATTACCCTCATTTATTTACTTAATTATTTGTAAGCGATTCTGGGGACAGAATCTTTGTAAGGGGGGAGAATGTAACGGGTCGAAATTATTGAGTCGTGATTTTGGGGACAGAATCCTTTTAAGGGGGGAAAGATGTGATGAACGAGAATTTTGCAAATTATTTTAAATATTTATTGAAGTAAATAAATATTTTTCGACGATTTAATTATTAGATTAAATAATCAATTGATGCAATTGTGGTAGAATAATTTAATTATATGTGTTACATTTATTAAATTAATGTAGAGAATTTTTATGATCAAAGTTTGTAATTATGTGAGCTTAATGAATTAAATGAATTATTTAATTAAGCATGATGTTACTTTAATTAATTTAATTATTAATTAGAGATTTAATAAATTGACATTATTTATTAATGAAATAATTAATTATATGACCATGTGAAATTATGAGAAGTTATTATATTTTATTTATATTAAATAAAATATATAAATTATTGTGCAAGTGGGTGTGACATGATTTAAACTATAGTATAAGAGGTTTATTTAATTAAATGACTTTTAAAACCTTTTCTATCTAGCCAAACATGGCACTATGGGAAGTTGATGGCAGTTACCCATGACTGGGTAACTGACCACCAACGCGTCAGTTGAATTCTATATTATACGCCTTCCTTTCCTTTTCTTTCAATTTTTTTTCTTCTAAGACTAATATTAAGCAGAGAGAGTTGAGAAAATTAGAGTAAAGTGTAGGAGAAACTCTGTGGTTGAGACAGTGAGGAAGTTATTATCTTTACATTCTACGCTTGGGTAATCTTCTCAAACCTAATTTCTATTTTACGTCATTTAGTTTTTATAAAATGGCTTTCAAAGTTTGGTTTAACGTCTGTAATTGGGTTAGGAATAATGATTATGGGTTTTGTTTATGTTATGGCATATCAAATCGTATTTTATTACATTTAGTTTGCAAACCATAACATCAATATTGTGAAAACATGTCGTACATATGCTATTTCAAAATAAACAGAGTACGTGATATGGCCATATGGCCATATATGTGATAATTGATGTATTGATTATATATTATCCCTAAAATTTACACCCTTATATTATTGAGAATGTTAATACGAAGAGATCAAGCCTTAAACGAACGGATTCGGTGTTATAACGAATCCGTACGGCTAAATTATGTGTTTTGTTCAAAAACTTCAAGAACAGTCCAATTTTACATGATTTAAATCTGTGATTATATGTTTTAATGGGTTAAAATCACTTTATAGATGTTGTATTATGAATATACATGAACTATAACTTGTGGGTATGTCTAATTTTGAGTAGAAAATAAGAAATTGGGAGAAATTGGCATGTTCTGCGATTTTTCGCGAACAACCATTTCTGTGTCTGGTATGCCGCGCCGCAGCGCCGGCTACCAGTTCATTTCCCGCGCCGCAGCGCCACCGTGCCGTAGCGCCATAACTTGAGCCACAGTGCCACGGCGCCGCAGCTCCAAGTGTCCGGCCGCAGCGCCATCGCGCCGCAGCGCGAAGCTTTAGTACAAACGTGGCGCCGCAGCGCCACTCTCCAGAAAATTCAAAATGAGTTATTTTAAAAAAAAATGTTTAAGTGTAACAATGTGTTAGTGGATTGATGTAATGAACATGTAAACATGTTAGAAGAATAATGTGATGATAAAATAGTTGTTTAACATGTAAATAACATAATTGCATGTGGAGTAAATTATTAAATACATAATTAGCTTGATAATTCATGAAATACAAATTATGTGACAAAGTGGTAAATTGACTAAGTGTAGTCAATAATTAAAGTAGACAACGAGAATGAGTTTATGTTGATTAGTTAATTTATAATTAACTGGTAATGTGTTTATGAATGGTATGTAGGATTTAATTCAAAGAACGTGCTTAGTTAAAGTGTAATCTACGCACGAGGCAAGTTTCTTAACTCTATCTTTTACATTGAGCAAATTTTCCTAAATTTAAACTATTATTCAAGTTCGAGTATTATATTAAAGATTGATTATCTTTCAAAGCATGATTCAGTTATACAATAATTGTTCTATTGTATATTTCTTGAGATTATTAATCATATTGAATATCATTATTGTCAAACTTTTTAGACTAGTGAATCTTACTGATTCAGCTAGTCCTTACTTGATGAGCGTTCTAAATTTCAGAACCCTTGATGAATTATCCAAACCAAACTTCCTTTGGTGCGGACTCGAATGTCAAACTGAGATGAACAACCCTGTATAGGGGATTATTTACACTTTAGCGTTAAGATATTGTGCACAGTATGGTACTAAGGGCTGATCCCCCTAAGTACGAGAAGAAGGTCCATAGTCTTATGACTGTTAAAGGTTTCAAGTATATTTCTTGTTAACCTAGGACATAGTTCAAGGTCTATGACCCTCAGAATTCTTTTGATTCTTGTTATTCATTCTCGATTCAAAAGTTGAGCTCTTATTCAGATGTCTTTGATTTATTCGCATGTTATTATACTGTTATTTCATTATTATACTTGTGGGCATTTGTGCTCACTCTTGCTTAATAATAACATTGCAGTTAAGAATGAAAGAAGCGATGAACCCTCCACTAGTAAGGGCAAGGGCAAAGTTAGCAAATGATGAAGACCTGTCATTTATTAACTGATGTATTTGTTTAAGACTTGAGTTATGTTGATGTTAAGACTTATTTGTTTAGAATTCCGCACAGATGTTTTAAGGTTAGAGTAACCTGGGATTTATTTATGATTCAGTTGATGTAACCCTTAAGGGAAGAGATTTTATTTATGATTTCTATCTATTGTATGGTTTGATATTATTTATGGGTAGATAGATTGATGATGCTTGTACAGTGAACACCAAATCCCGTGGAATCGAAGTACCCGAATTTGGGGGTGTCATAATACCAGTAACGAAATCGATGGTAATGTGTTCCCACTTCCATTCTGGAATTTCAAGTGGTTGTAATGGACCTTTTGACACTTGATGCTCCGCCTTAACACGTTGACAAGTTAAACATCTTGAGATAAACTCGATGATCTCTCTTTTCATATTACTCCACCAAAATATATGTCTAAGATCACGATACATTTTGGTACTCTCAGGATGGATTGTAAATGGTGTGTTGTGTGCCTCCATCATGATTTTATACTTCAAATCAGAGTCGTTAGGAACACAAAGTCTGAAATTGACTCGAAGTATTCCTTTTTAATCGATTCTTGCTTCCGGAATAACACCTTCTTGTACTTTCTTCTTTATACGCATCAACTCCGGGTTCGTAGCCTGAGCAGCTTTAACTTTATCGATTAAAGTCGGTTCTACTCGTATATTTGAGATCATCTCGTGGGTCCCTGGAGTCTTTAACTATATCTTCATCCTTTTAAGTCATACAAAATGGGCCTTTGCGTTGACAATTTTGCACTCGTACCCGCATATGATCTTCTACTCAATACGTTATCTTCCACGTTCGCTTTTCTAGGATGGTTTTGAATGGTATGATCATAATCTTTCAACAGCTCGAGCCAACGTCATTGTTGCATGTTGAGTTCCTTTTGGGTGAAGAAATATTTGAGGCTTTTAGGATCCGTATAGATCTTCACTTTCTCCCCATACAGGTAATGTCTCCAGATCTTTAGTGTGAAAATGACTGCTGCAAACTCTGGATCATGAGTAAAATAATTCCTCTCATATTCTATGAGTTGTCGTGAGGCATAGGCTATGACTTTCCCATGTTCCAGGAGAACACATCCTAACCCTCTACCTGAAGCATCGTCGTAGATGACAAATCCCTCCGAAACAGATGGTATTGTCAAAATAGGTGCTGAAATGAGTCTCCTCTTGAGTTCTTAAAAACTATTCTCACATTCCCCGCTCCAATCAAATTTTTTATCTTTTTGAGTCAGCTGAGTTAATGGAGTAGCGATTCGAGAAAATCCTTCCATGAATCTCCGATAATAACTGGCTTAGCCCAGAAAGCTACATACTTCGGTCACTGACTTAGGTTGCTCCCAGCTTTGAATTGCTTCAATCTTCGCTGGGTCAACAGATATTTCGTGATTCGATATCACGTGCCCAAGAAATGCTACTTCTTCAAGACAGAACTCGCATTTCTTCAACTTGGCATATAGATTGTTTTCACGAAGCTTTTGGAGTATTAGTCTCAAGTGTTGCTCATGATCTTCACGGTTTTTGGAGTAAATGAGGATGTCATTAATAAATACAACCACAAAATGATCCAAATATTTCTTGAATACTCGGTTCATCATATCCATGTAGGCAGCAGGAGCATTAGTCAATCCAAAAGACATGACTAGGAATTCGTAATGCCCGTACCGAGTTCTGAAAGCAGTCTTTGGAATGTAATTAGTTTTAATCTTTAACTGATGATATCCAGAATGAAAATTGATCTTTGAAAAGAATTTGGCACCTTGCAACTGGTCAAACAGGTCATCAATGCTAGGCAATGGGTACCTATTTTTGATGGTGACATGATTCAACTCTAAATAATCAATACAAAGTCACATACTCCCATCTTTTTTCTTTACTAATAGCATAGGAGCACCCCAAGGAGATGTACTAGGATGAATATAACTGATGTCTAACAATTCTTGCAGTTAGGTTTTTAACTCTTGAAGTTCAATAGGAGCCATTCGATAAGGGGTTTTGGAAATGAGTTTTGTACCGGGTTCAAGGTTAATACAAAACTCGATTTCACGCTCTGGGGTAGGCCAAGAAGTTCTTTAGGGAATACATTAAGAAAATTATTAACAATAGAATTATTATTCAAATCTGACGTATTTTTGTTTAAATCTGTGACATGGGCTAAGAAAGTTTGACATCCGTTTTTCAATAAACAAATAGCTTTATGGCTTGATATGACAGTGATTGACTTTAGTGGTTTGGTTGCTTGAATTCGTATAATAGATTGGTTAGGAATATGAAAGCTAACAACCTTACAAAAATAATCAATTTTAGCATAATGAGTAGTTAACCAATCAATCCTTAAAATACATTAAATGCAAGTATTTTCAAAGAGATTAGATCGACAAGTAATGTGAGGGTGCCGATTTGAATTAAACAAGATTTATAAATAATGGACGTAATGAAGGTTTCTCCCAATGGAGTTTTAACAGATAAGTCAAAGTCTAATTTCTCTAGCGTTAAATTTAAACGTTGAGTGCAAGTAGGAAAAATAAAAGAATGGGTAGAACCGGTATCAAATAAGGTATAGACTTCGCAAGAGTTTATGATTAGCATACCCGTGATAACCTCGTTCGAGTTCCTCGCTTTTTGGGAGGTCACGACAATTGCTCTCCCTTGATATATCGGCTTTGACTTGTCTGGGACAGCCTTTGGTGTCTCCATCCCAGCTGGACTTGACTTCACTACACGACAAAATCGGGCTAGGTGACCTTCTCTTCCGCAATTATAACATGCTTTTGGTTGCTGCGTACAGTTTGGATTGATGTGTCCCTCCCCTCCGCATTTGTAGCATACGACTGATGGTCGTTCTCCTTCCTTAAAAATGGGTTCTGGTGCTGCTGTCTTTCTATCATTATTGAACCTTCTCTTCTTGAAATTTCCACTTCTATTATCTTGGCCAAGATTACTACCTAAGTGGTTACCATTTCTGGCATGTTTATTTCCTCGCTTCGATGACTGCTACCATTGGTATTATCATTTTGCCAGCTGCTATCTCTTGGTTGGGTTGACTCATTATCGCGCTTTAATAATTGAGTCATATTCATAACATCTGAATACAAGCAAAGTTTGTGAGAAATGAGGTATTGACGTATTTCGGGTTTCAAACCTCTTAGAAACGTTCGCGTCATACGCTCCTTATTATCTACCAAATGGGATGCAAACTGAGACAACTCGACAAACTTAGCCTCGTATTACGAAGGTCATATTGCTTTGCTCCAGCATGATGAATTCAACCTCCTTCATGTGACGAATACTTTCGGAAAAGTACTTGTCGTTGAACAATTCTTAGAACTTCTCCCAAGACATCTTTAGTGCAGCAGGCTGAGTACGTTTTACAGATTCCCACCAATAATTTGCCTCTCCTCGCAACATGAATGTGGCAAAGGGAACCTGTTGCTCCTCGGAGCATCCCAAGACATCAAATATCTTGGTGATCTTCTTAATCCACGTCTCTGCCTTAAGTGGTTCTGGCTTTTCCAAAAACTCCGGTGGTCCCAGCTCCTTGAATTACTTAGTGGTTACCAACCGTGAGTTGCCAGTGCTTCCACCTGCATTTTGAACAGGAGTCCCTCTCGCCTAATGTTGCACTAATTGCAGAAAGCTCCTAAACATCTCGTCGTTTATCATTTGGTCGGTGTTGTTGTTTACCTGAGGATTGTTGCCTTCCTGATGCACATTATCCTGGTTATTGATCATCGGTGACTCAACGGTCTCATGTGCTCCATTGCTTATCTCAATATTTTCAGATGTCATTTTCAAATACTGTCACAAAACAAGGGTTAATTTACATGTCACATATTATCCCTATATTCTAACCGACCAATTAAATAACAATTAAGCTTAGGTAGGTCATACTAGCGAAGGATTTACCTGTCTCTCCCTTCCAAGTTCTTGCCTCAAATCTCAGCCAGAGATCATATCCCTAAGCTTTGATACCAACTGTGATGCCCCCAAAATAGGTATACACAACACATTCTGAGTCGCCAAATACATGGTACAGAATTTAAATATAAACTTCATTTATAAAATACGACAAAACGCAGCTGAGAGTTTTAACATGAATATTATCTCATAGACAATATCCAAACTCAAATGGAGTCCTCGTTATATATATTATCACACTATTTCATAGAATAGTGAGGACTACTATGGCCACCATCTTAAACCATCACTCCATTCCCCGACTAGTCCCGGCTATGTTCTCATTTCCTGAAAAGAACAATAAAAGTAAAGGGTGAGCTCAAATAGCCCAGTAAAGAATATTATGACTAAGATAATGCAGAATAAATTATCATTAGCTTTCAACAGTGTAAAACTGATAGAATACAATAAACAACAAGTTTAACTGCATCAGAACAATCAATCCATTAGAAGAGTCAAATAGAGTATGATATCTACTATCTTCTATGATTTAAAAGTTCATCATCAATATTTTATCGCTGGAACACAGCTCAATAAATAATCCACATCACTGAATTATCTATGCACTACGGGCTAAGGATATTCATTAGTATCACATCCACGAATTATCCATGCACTACGGGGCAAGGATATTGGTTATTATCACCAATGGTCATGATCATGCCAACAACTGTCCATCAATGCACTACAGACCAATGAGGACTTTTATCACATCATTTGTAACATTACAGGTCATGATTATGCCGATACATAATTTCTGGTCATAATCATACCAATCAACAGTCTATCTATGCACTACGGGCCAAAGATGACTTTCATCACAATATAAGCACGAGGATGATGACAATGATATAAGAATTCAATTAAATGAGAGCAATGATAAATTTTAAAGATTTATAATTCAATTTACCCAGAATTCAATAATGTCGAAATTATCAACATGATACTGCTTTGTGGAGTAAATTCAAGAATAATATTGTATCAAAAATAATTTGGACAGAAAAGAAATCAATTTTTGTCATGAATAGTACCCCGGTTAAATAGTACTCCAGGTGAATAGTACCCCGTAAATAGTATTTTGTGAATAGTACCCCGACATGAAAAGATTAAAATTTAATAAGAATGTTCAGAAAAATATTCTTGTGAAAAGATACTAGATGAAGCGCCAATTTCAAGGATATTCTACTAATTTCAAGGAGTATAGAAGCAATACTTAACAAAATGAGTGTAGAATTCGAAATCTGAAACGAAATAATATTACTTAAATACTACAGAGTATGGAAGAAAATATTATTTCATACGAATATTGAACAAAAATAATATCACTTACCTTAAGAGCAGAAGTACTTCTGAATGGTATAGCGGGGATATTCTCAAAGAAAACTTGTACTATTTTCTACACTCAAAGATTTCTTAAACTCAAAAGAAATACGCTCAATATTATAGAAGAAGAATTCTCTGATTCTGGTGTGATTTTTATTTTTAAACTAATCATCCTATTTATAGGAGAATGGCAGGATACTATTTAGGAAATAATCACGGGTGAGCAGTGGGGGGAAATCGCGAGCAAATTCACGGGTGCGTAACGGCTGAAACTTTTAAAATTTTTGATTTTACTATGACGCATTATGCAACACTATGAACACATTATGCAGTACTATGCAACACTATGCAATACTGTGCATAATCAAATATAATATATTCTATTTTATAAAAAAAACAAAATTTATAATATATATATATATATATAATATAACTTATATACATATAAAAGTAATAAAACCAAAATGACATAACTTTCTACCGGTGGTTTTGAAAAATGAGTAAGTGGGGGTCTATATAATAAGCAAAATTTATAACAAATACTTCAATATAAACCCATCTATTTATCTCAAGTCACTTAGCTTCACTAAACACATTTATAATAACATTTTTTTCATCATTAATATTATAACTCACAATATTAACAACCAGATCATTCCCAGAAAAGAGGGGGGCTTTCCGATAAGGACTTCTCCTTATTGGCGAACAGTTAGGTGACCAAACCCCTTTCCTCGATAGAACTTTTTAGACATTGTCAATAATACAAATAATAATATTAATAACTTTGTCGTCTCAAGTATTGATTTAATAATATAAAATATTGTGACAATAATTGAATCAATAATGTGAGATACTATGCAGCAATTACTGTGGCAATAATTGAGTATAACTGAGTGACTTCTCCCGTAAGCATCAATAATCAAAGATATTGTACAATATCATGTGCTACTATGCAACCTCGCGTATTACTGTACTTTTATCACTAGGTATTTCAACAGTTAGCTGTAAAACTTTTGCTGTTATTTTTATAAAAAGTTGTTTATGTCGTTTTCTAACTCTGACAATAATTCCTTTGTGAGGTCCACTAATATTCCCTAATAAAACAAATATTCCCCGACCAAACAAATATTTTCTGACAACTTGCTTACTTTGCAAAATTTATAAATATTACCCACAACTATAACATTATATCAAATCCACACTTTATTACTTAAAATGATATTTAGAGAAAATTAAATCTTTATTCATAAAAGTTGGGGTCTTACACTTCCCACTCCGAATAATTTTTCCACAAAACCTTAACAAACGAAGTAGTTTTCCTCCTCATAATTCTATCTTGACGATCCAAAATCACCTCAGCTTGCTCCTCACAAGTAAGATCACCCTGAATCTTATCGAATGGATATTGCACCACATGCAACAGATGATATTGATAACTCCTCAACACCGACACGTGGAAAACATTGTGTACATCAGCTAACTGTGGAGGCAAAGCTAACCGTTATGCAACTTCATCAATTCTTTCCAAAATCTCAAATGGGCCAATATAACGCGGACTAAGCTTTCCTTTCAAGCCAAATCGCCGAATGCCTTTCCAAGGAGAGACTTTTAGAAACACATGCTCACTAGTTTTAAACTCTAAAGTCCTCCTATGTTTATCAATATAACACTTCTGTCGTGATCGAGTCGACCTCAATTTCTCCTTAGCCACTGCTATATTTTCTATAGTGATTAATTTGGACTAACTCAAGCCCTTCTATGGCCCTTTCACCAACCTCATCCCAACAAGTTGGTGCCCGACACTTCCTACCATACAATGCCTCAAACGGAGCCATTCCAATACCTGTATGCCAGCTGTAGTTATAAGCAAACTTAAATTGACTCAAGTAATCATCCCAATTACCTTACCATTCAAGTGCATAAGACCTCAACATATCCTCTAATGTCTGAATAGTCCATTTGGATTGACCATCAGTTTGCAGATGGAAAGAAGTACTAAAGTTGAGCCGAGTACCCCAAGCTCGTTGAAACCCTTTCCAGAATCGTGAAGTGAACCTTCGGTCCCGTTCTGAAATAATAGACACCGAAGTACTATGAAGTCTAACAATCTTCTACTGAAAGATATGCGCCAACCTATCCCCCTTATAGATAGCCAAGAAGTGTGTCGATTTAATCAATCGATCCACCACTACCCAAATGGCATCATTCTTCCTGAAAGTCTTCGGCAAACCAGTCATAAAATCCATTGTGATATCCTCTCACTTCCAAACTGGAATGTCTAACTGTCGCAGTAAACCACTAGCTTGTTGATGTTCTATCTTTACTTGTTGATAAGTGAGGCACTTTCCCACATATTCAGCCACATCTCGCTTCATCCCATTCCACTAAAAATTATTCTTCAAATCCCTATACATCTTTATAGTACCTGGATGAATAGAAAATGGCAAACTATGAGCCTCAACCAATACACCCTCCTGAATGATTGGATCTGACAGTACACACAACTGCTTATCCAACCAAATCACACCATGGTCATCAATACAAAACTCGGGCTGCTTGCCCTCTTCCAGATTTTGCGCCATACTCCACAATTCCCTATCTTCCGTTTGAGCTTCTTTTACCCGTAGATAAGAGAGGGCTCCACTCTCATACCAACTGAATGTCCATTTAAACCTTGTACACACAACTCTAACTCTAGCCGCTCCATATTCGAAATAAGATGAGGTTGTGTAATGAGGTCTGCTACACTCCCTGAACTCTTTCGGCTAAGAGTACCTGCAACCACATTTGCCTTCCTCGGGTGATACTGAATTCTAGCATCATAATCATTTAGAAGCTCTAACCAACGCCTCTGCCTCATATTGAGCTCCTTCTGAGTGAAGATGCAATTAAGACTTTTGTGATCGGTGAAGATATCACAAGTCTCTCCATACAAATAATGCCTCTAAATCTTTAAGGCAAAGATCACTAATTTCAACTTCAAATCATGACTGGGGTAGTTCCCCTCGTAAGATTTAAGCTTCCTAGAAGCATAAGAAATCACCTTAACGTGTTGTATCAAAACATACCCCAAGCCCTTCTTAGAAGGATCACTATAAATCTGGTATTCTCTTGTCCCCGATGGCAATGCAAGTATGAGAGCTGTCACAAGTCGTTTCTTCAACACCTCGAAACTCTTCTCACGCTACTCATTCCACATAAACTTCATGCCTTTTCTCATCAACTGAGTCAATTGTAAGGTAAGCAAGGAAAATCCTTCCACAAACCGCCTATAATACCTTGTCAAACCTAAGAAAATCCTAATTTCTGTCACCGTAGTGGGTCTCAGCCCACTACAAAAAAATAAGTCATAGGCGACGGGACCATTCTCGACGGGCATCACGCCGTCGATAATAACCTCAATGGCGATTACATTGTCGTTGTTCAAGATACCCGTCGACAATGACCCCCCTAAACCTCAGTCGCGCTAAGTTTCCATTTTGAACGAGTCACAAAAATAAGGGTCGACTGTGACGCCCCCAAAATTAGGTATTTATCACCCATCTTGGGTCGTCAGATACATGGTACAAAATACAAATACAAACTTAATTATACAAATGTCGTGTAACATACGACAATACATAAACTAAGAGTTCTAATAGGAATATTGTTATCTAGACAATATCCATACTCAAGGAGTCCTCGTTACATTTATTGTCACACTATTTAATAGAATGGTGAGGACAACTAATGCTATCTTCTGGACCATCACTCCTTTCCCTGACTCGTCTCAGCTATATTCTCATTTCCTGAAGAGAACATTGAAAGAAAGGGTGAGCTCAACTAGCCCAGTAAGAAATATTATGACTAAGATAATGAAGAATAAATTATCAATAGTCTTCAACAATGTTAAACTGATAAAATACAATAGACATCAAGTTTAACTGCAGCGGAATAAGCAATCCATTAGAAGAGTCAAGTAGAGAATAAAACCTACTATCTTCTATGATTTAAAAATATTTTCATCAACTTTTATCACTGAGACTCAGCTTAATAAATAAACCATATTTTCTAATCATCCTTGTATTACGGGCCAAGGATATTCATTAAATCATCAATGATCATGACTATACCGAAAAATCCCTGGTCATAATCATACCACAAACTGTCTATCAATGCATTACAAGCCACTGAGGACTTTTACCACACCACTTATAACATCACAGTTCATGATTATACCGAATGATCCCTGGTCATAATCATACTAAGTCCATCTATGCACGTTAGCCAAAGATGACTTTTAATATAAAATAAACATGAGGATGATGACAATGTTATAGGAATTCAATTAAACAAGTTCAAGAATTAGTTTATCCAGGAACTAATAATATCCAAATTGTCAACATGATACTTCTTTATAAAGTAACAGTCAAGAATGCTCAGAAGAATATTTTCATGAAAAGATACTGGATGAAGCGCAAATATCAAGGATATTCCACTAATTTCATGGAGTATAGAAATCAAAACTTTAACCAAATGAGTATAATAAAGAATATATGAAACTGGAAATGGATTTTCACCAGCCAAGCGATAATCCACGTATACAGATCATTTCCATAATTTAATAAGGAATGAATATAAAGGATTATTCACCATGCATGTGGCAATCCACATAGACAGGTTATTCCAACAGAATAATAAAGAATGGAATAACAGAAGGATTCACCATGCATGCGATATAGACCGCACAGACAGGTTATTCCCAACAGAATAATAAATGCGGAATAATAAATATGGAACCAGGTCAGGTGAAATTCACACCGACATGATATTCTGACAGAATAATAAATGCGGAATAATAAATGATGGAACCAGGTCAGGTGAAATTCACACCGACAGGATATTCCGACAGAATCGTAAAGAACGGAATAATAAAAGAATTTCACTAAGTATGCGGTACTTCGCATAAACAGGTTATTCCAACATAATAATAAAGAATGGAATAACAGAAAAAGATCACCAAGTATTGGGTAAACCGCATATACAGGTCATTCTACCAAGTATAGGGTAAACCACGCATACAGGTTATTCCAACAGAATAATAAAGAATAGAATAACATAAGTTCTCTTCATGAATAAGAAAGAATAACACCCCTTACCATTTTAAAGAAGAGCTAAAATAAGGAAGTAGTTAAGTAGCAGAATACTTTTCTTCTCTCTCTCTATAGTTTCTCTCTATAGTTTCTCTCTCTAGAGTTCAGTGAATTCGTAAGAAATAATGAAGGAATGAGCCGCTATTTATAGAAAAATAGAATGCATAGTAACTAATCCATGAACGGTCCAGATTGATTACTTTAATCTGACGGTCCATATTTAAAGAAAAATCTTTTAAATAAAATATAATATATTCTATTTATAGAATAACTTTAATAAAGTATTCTATTTTATATAAAAAGATGTTTCTGTTTTATTACGTTAATAATACGAATAAAACAAAACGTCATTATCGCTAAATAATTCATATTATTAACTGACAATAATTGAATCAAACTGAGTGACTTCTCACATAAGCATTAATAATCAATACCGTGTGCTACTATGCAACCACACGTATTACTGTACTTTTACTAGCGAGTAGTTCAGCAGTAACAATGGTAAAACTTCCGCCGTTATTTTTAATAAAATATTTTTATCGTTTTCTCAATCCGACAATAATTCCGTTGTGGGGTCCACCAATGATTGTGTCGTTGTACGAATATTTCCTGTTAAAACGAATATTCTCCGACCAATCGAATATTATATAACAACTTGCGTACTTTGCAAAATTTATAAATATTACCCACAACTATAACATTATATCAAATTAACTCCATAATATTTAAAAATAATATTTATAGAAAATTCATCTTTATTTATAAAAGTTGGGGTCTTACAACCTCCCCTTCTTATGAAATTTCGCCCTCGAAATTAGGGTACGTACCTGATATTCGAAGAGATGAGAATACCTTACTTTCTTTTAGAATTGTACCTTTCCGGATAATTCCGCTCTATCATGATTTTTCCATTTCTCATCTCCTGTATTTCGAATATCATTCTAGAATATACCTTCAAAACAAAGGTTAATCGACATACCACAATTTATCCACTTATTAAGTAAACAATTTCAGCTTAGGTAAGTCACACCCTAGCGAAATATATTACTCGTCTTCTAGACTAATATCTCCGTCAGTGACCATATCCCTATAACATCAATCAACAATTTCTGTCCACAATCATATGAATAACTCATAATCTTAATTGTGATTCTGAATTACTTTTCGCACCCAGGAAGAAGAAAATTTACATCACCTATCTTCACCTGAAACATCAAAAATCATGGTTATACCAAATCACAATTCCTGCTCATAATCATACTAACAAATTCATCGTTGCACTACGGCTAAGGATTTACAACTGTATAACTAATAATCAACAGTTAATCTTCGCACTACATGCCAAGGATATACAACTGTAAAATCAATAATGATGAGACTCAGCTTAATAGTATCACGACCACGAATTATCCATGCACTACGTGCCAAAGATAATCGTATTTTCAATTACGGTCATGATTATACCAAACAATCCCTGGTCATAATCATACCAAGTCCATCTATGCACGTAAGCCACAGATGACTTTTACCACATCTATGAATTAATATTTCATTGCTGAGACTCAGCTCAATAATTAATCCACATCATCGAATCATCCCTGCACTACAGGCCAAGGATATTCTTTAGTATCACGACCACGAATTATCCATGCACTACGTGCCAAAGATAATCGTGTTTTCAATTACGGTAATGATTATACCGAACAATCCCTGGTCATAATCATACCAAGTCCATCTATGCACGTAAGCCACAGATGACTTTTACCACATCTATGAATTAATATTTCATTGCTGAGACTCAGCTCAATAATTAATCCACATCATCGAATCACCCTTGCACTCCGGCTAAGGATATTCTTTAGTATCACGACCACGAATTATGCATGCACTACGGCTAAAGATAATCGTGTTTTCATCAACGGTCCTAATCATGCCATAAAACAATTAGTCTTTGCACTACGGCCAAAGAGAATCCATAGCCATAATCATACCAAAAACTGTCCATCAATGCATTACGGGCCAATGAGGACTTTGTTCACATCATTTGTAACATTACGGTCATGATTATACCGAATAATCCCTGGTCATAATCATACCAAGTCCATCTGTGCACTACAGGCCACAGATGACTTTCAACAAAATATAAACATGAGAATGAGGTATTGACGTATATATGGTTTCAAACCTCTTAGAAACTTTCGCGTCATTCGCTCCTCATTATCGACCAAATGGGATGCAAACCGGGATAACTCCGCAAACTGAACCTCGTACTGCGATATGGTCATATTATTTTGCTCCAATGCTTATCTCAACATTGTTAGATGCCATTTTCAAACACTGCCACAAAAACAAGGGTTAATTAACATATCACATATTATCCCTATACTCTGACCGACCAATTAAATACATAATAAACTTAGGTAGGTCATACTAGCGAAAGAATTCCCCGTCTCTCCCCTCCTAGTTCTTATCTTACATCTCAGCCAGGGATCATATCCCTAAGCTCTGATACCAACTGTGACGCCCCCAAAATTAGGTGTTTATCACCCATCTTGGGTCGTCAGATACATGGTACAAAATACAAATACAAACTTAATTATACAAATGTCGTGTAACATACGACAATACATAAACTGACAGTTCTAATAGGAATATTGTCATCTAGACAATATCCATACTCAAAGAGTCCTCATTACATTTATTGTCACACTATTTAACAGAATGGTGAGGACTACTAATGCTATCTTCTGGACCATCACTCCTTTCCCTGACTCGTCCTAGCTATATTCTCATTTCCTGAAGAGAACATTGAAAGAAAGGGTAAGCTCAACTAGCCCAGTAAGAAATATTATGACTAAGATAATGAAGAATAAATTATCAATAATCTTCAACAATGTTAAATTGATAAAATACAATAGACATCAAGTTTAACTGCAGCGGAATAAGCAATCCATTAGAAGAGTCAAGTAGAGAATAAAACCTACTATCTTCTATGATTTAAAAATGTTTTCATCAACTTTTATCACTGAGACTCAGCTTAATAAATAAACCACATTTTCTAATCATCCTTGTATTACGGGCCAAGGATATTCATTAAATCATCAATGATCATGACTATACCAAAAAATCCCTAGTCATAATCATACCACAAACTGTCTATCAATGCATTACAAGCCACTGAGGACTTTTACCACACCACTTATAACATCACAGTTCATGATTATACCGAATGATCCCTGGTCATAATCATACTAAGTCCATCTATGCACGTAAGCCAAAGATGACTTTTAATATAAAATAAACATGAGGATGATGACAATGTTATAGGAATTCAATTAAACAAGTTCAAGAATTAGTTTATCCAGGAACTAATAATATCCAAATTGTCAACATGATACTTCTTTGTAAAGTAACAGTCAAGAATGCTCAGAAGAATATTTTCATGAAAAGATACTGGATGAAGCGCAAATATCAAGGATATTCCACTAATTTCATGGAGTATAGAAATCAAAACTTTAACCAAATGAGTATAATAAAGAATATATGAAATTACAAATGGATTTTCACCAGCCATGCGATAATCCACGTATACAGATCATTTCCATAATTTAATAAGGAATGAATATAAAGGATTATTCACCATGCATGTGGCAATCCACATAGACAGGTTATTCCAACAGAATAATAAAGAGTGAAATAATAGAAGGATTCACCATGCATGCGATATAGACCGCACAGACAGGTTATTCCCAACAGAATAATAAATGCGGAATAATAAATATGGAACCAGGTTAGGTGAAATTCACACCGACATGATATTCTGACAGAATAATAAATGCGGAATAATAAATGATGGAACCAAGTCAGGTGAAATTCACACCGACAGGATATTCCGACAGAATAATAAATGCGGAATAATAAATGATGGAACCAGGTCAGGTGAAATTCACACCGATAGGATATTCCGATAGAATCGTAAAGAATGGAATAATAAAAGAATTTCACCAAGTATGCGGTACTTCGCATAAACAGGTTATTCCAACATAATAATTAAGAATGGAATAACAGAAGAAGATCACCAAGTATTGGGTAAACCGCATATACAGGTCATTCCACCAAGTATAGGGTAAACCACGCATACAGGTTATACCAACAGAATAATAAAGAATGGAATAACATAAGTTCTCTTCATGAATAAGAAAGAATAACACCCCTTACCGTTTTAAAGAAGAGCTGAAATAAGGAAGTAGTTAAGTAGCAGAATACTTTTCTTCTCTCTCTCTCTATAGTTTCTCTCTCTAGAGTTCAGTGATTTCGTAAGAAATAATGAAGGAATGAGCTGTTATTTATAGAAAAATAGAATGCATAGTAACTAATCCATGAACGGTCCAGATTGATTACTTTAATCTGACGGTCCATATTTAAAGAAAAATCTTTTAAATAAAATATAATATATTCTATTTATAGAATAACTTTAATAAAGTATTCTGTTTTATATAAAAAGATGTTTCTATTTTATTACGTTAATAATACGAATAAAACAAAACGTTATTATCGCTAAATAATTCATATTATTAACGGACAATAATTGAATCAAACTGAGTGACTTCTCACATAAGCATTAATAATCAATACCGTGTGCTACTATGCAACCACACGTATTACTATACTTTTACTACCGAGTAGTTCAACAGTAACAATGGTAAAACTTCCGCCGTTATTTTTAATAAAATATTTTTGTCGTTTTCTCAATCCGACAATAATTCCGTTGTGGGGTCCACCAATGATTGTGTCGTTGTACGAATATTCCCTGTTAAAACGAATATTTCCCGACCAATCGAATATTATATAACAACTTGCGTACTTTGCAAAATTTATAAATATTACCCACAACTATAACATTATATCAAATTAACTCCATAATATTTAAAAATGATATTTATAGAAAATTCATCTTTATTTATAAAAGTTGGGGTCTTACATCGACGGTCAAAAGAACATTGGCGACGGATAGTGCTGTCGATATTGACTCATTCTCGACGGGCTCAGTATCGACGAACATTGCCAGTGTTCCTTCCCTCTCTTTCTCTCGCCATCGCCCATGATCAACCTCGCAATCGCCATCTCCATCTCCATCGTTGTCGATCGGCGCCCGTCCACCTCATTATCCGGCCTTCTAGCTCTTCCACCGTTTGGCCTTCCCCTTTCTTCATTCCCTTTCCTAGCCACTGCTTTCTGCCACGATCTCTTTCCTCTTTTCATCCCATATCCTCTCTAGTTTTCCAGGTATGCTTTCAGTCAGTAAGTTAATTAAATTTACATATTATTAGGCTTTAATTTATAAGTTACAATGATGTTAGGTTACAGTTTAATTTATGTTTTACCTAATTTGTGTTTTCATTCAGGAATAATTTATACTTTTTAAATGTTAGACTAATTTTATCAGAATATATATATATAATTTGTTTTGGCTAGAATGAATTTCCTTTTTGCTAAACTAAAATGGCTGGTGCATATTCATCTCTAGTACACGGCTAGTTATTTTCTTGGTGTAATTGCTAACCTTTTGTTTTCCAAGTTTAATTCTTAGAATTTAGAAGACTAATTTTTAGCAATATATAAGGTTGCCTGCCATTTTGCTAGTTTAAATTGTAAGAGTATTCACTATAAGGTATTGAAAGGCCTTTAATTTAGTTGAATTACTTGCTAATTTTTGTACAGAAACTTAAATTCCAGAACATTTAATTCCCAACATGACAAAAATTCATATTATTGCTTTTATAGCTGAAGGAAGCCTAACTTTAAGTTTAAGCAATAAAAAGTTATGGGAGATAAGAAACTATCAACACAAGCACCAAGAGGTAAGGGTTGTTGCCCATTGGCGGCAGCAATTGGCCCAAATAGCAGTAAAAAGCTACTACAGTAGCGTCAAAAAGTCATCTTTGGTTTCAAGGCTTAGTTTAATAGCTTAGCTATAAAGATGTTGTGGTAATTTATCAAATAAACAAGTATATAGAATCTATAACAAATCCATAATCTAATATAATTAAATTGATAGTATATATGATTAAATTTTAAAGGTAAAGGCTTTGAGGAGGCTGTTTTGACATGATGTTAAGGCATGCTAGTTATAATACATTAGTATATATGAATAAATCTATAACATATCAACATATTGTATTTGACATATAATACATTAGTTTATAAATCTATAAATAGAGAATTTTAGTGTTATTTCATATTTGATTGTCATGGTCTAACATATTATTTTTGACATATAAGCATAAAATGGCTGAATAGTGAATCTTTGACAATATCAAACAAAACTTATCTAAAAAATAAATTTTGAACTGCGAACATGTAATAGATCACAGAAGACTTTATACTAGATAAAGAATTTAATTTCATGGTTTATTCCCTAATAGTTTACTCAAATATTCCCTAATTTTGAGATTTATTTGGTCAAATCAATAAAGCTTCTCAACCCATTTGAGAAGATTGTTTCCAGTTTGGAACTTTATCAAACAAGTTCATGGTTGCCTTCACTCCATGATAACCAAGATAAGACCGTCAACATTTAAATGGATAATTTATAATCAAAATGATAACTGTTGGGGTCAAGATTATATACTGAAATGAATATTACAGTTATTAAAGAATCATTAGTTTGTTTTAAAATACAAGGAATGTTAAAATTCAGATCTCATCTACTTTGGATACAAGTTTCCTAGCAATTCAGATATAATTATCCCCGTCATTTAATTGATCAATAACGTTCCTACACCTAAAAGGTATATACCTTAGTTGAACTCAAACATTGAAAGTAACTACAGGCCTAGAAGAAAGGGAACTGGCAAATTTACTTATATTATAAAACTTAGCTAAATAATGAAGTAATTCAACCAGCTATACATAAGAAATACCTTTGGTGGGTCAAGAAATTTTGTCATTATACTTGACGTGTGCATATTTCCATATAGTTTAGGAAGCTTAGAAATCCGTTTGAGATTCACTTAGTATGTGTGAATCTCAAATAGTCCCCATTTTGGGATTATTTTTGTATGTTTCGATCTCACTCAGGTCGGTGTTAACGACTTGAGCACGTCTTTATATTTTTTGAATTTTTGATCAGTATATATCTCTTGACGTTTTTTGGGTGAATATTTAGACTACGATGTTTTAGTCTATTTCATGTACTTGAAGACTACGGGGAGGTGCTGCCGAAATTTCTAAAAGATTTAAAGATGTGTTCAAGTTGTTGGCATCAGTGAGGCGACACATCCGGGAATGGGATAGAAGCCTAACCCGTTAGAGTGGGAGGTAAAGTTAGGAAACTCATAAGCTTACATATACATTAACTTGGAGACTTGATTGTGTTTGTCTAACTTTCCATATATTTAGCAGACCGTTGTCCAAGATGTCTGTTGATCGAAGTTGGATGGAAAGTAGGGTAGCCACAAATAAGATTGGGTTTAGCTCTGAGTACCGTAGTGGGGTTGAAAAGTTTCTCAATTTCGCGTTTGAGCAAGTCAGTGGCGATGAGATCAGATGTCCTTGTAAGAGGTGTGTGAATGAAGTGTGGAAGGAAAGGAGTGATGTCATGTGCGACTTATTTGTGTATGGGTTCAAGTAGGGTTTTATGACATGGATCTATCATGGGGAAACTTGGTTGGATAAACATGAATTAGAACCGAAATCCAGAGGTGACAAAACCTTTGACTGTACTAACATGATAGTAAAAGCTGATGGTTCATACTTCCAGTGGAATACACACAGGGATGGCAGTAGCGTTGAGCAAGAGTGGAATGACGGGGTTAAGGGTTTCTATGAGTTATTGCATGAAGAAGTGACGCCACTGTATGACGGGCACAAAAAGCGCACCATTTTAAGTGTCGTGACTAAGTTTTTACACTTCAAGAACGAGTATGACTGTAGCGAGAGAGATTTCAATGAACTGCTAAACATTGTGAATGAGTGCTTACCTGCAGGCAATAAGTTACCAAAGTCGTACTATGATGTGAAGAAAATGGTCAAAAGGCTCAATCTAGGGTATGAGAAGATTGATGCTTATGAGAATGATTGTATATTGTATTACAGTGATGTCAATAAAGATAAGAGGTCATGTGATATTTGTGGTACAAGTAGATACTGTGAACAGTGCAAGAAAAAGGGAAAAGATGTGCCAAGAAAGATCTTACGTTACTTTCCCATTGCGACGAGGCTTCAGCGGTTGTTCATGTCAACATATACCGTCGAGTATATAAGGTGGCACTCTACATGGGACATAGTCAAAGGTCAACTAATGCACCCGACAGATGGGCTTGAGTGGAGAAATTTTGATAAAAATCACCCCTCGTTTGCTGAAGAGGTTTACAATGTTAGGCTTGGACTTGCTATGGATGGGTTTAATCCGTTTAATGGGCCTTACACCAAGCCCTACTCAACTTGGCCGGTGATTATTGTTGTGTATAACCTCCTGCCTTCGATGTGCATGAAAGATCCTTACATGTTCATGCCTTTACTGATTTCGGATGATAAGAGTCCGAGTAAAGACATCAATGTATACCTCAGGTTGTTAGTTGATGAGTTGAAGATGTTATGGGATAAATGGGTTCAAACTTATGATGTATCTCTTAAATATAACTTTAACATGAGGGCAGTTTTACTGTGGACCATAAATAACTTCCCGGCATTAGGAATGATTAGTGGATGGTCGACTCACGAGGGCTTGTCATGTCCCATGTGCATGGGGTCAGTTAAAGCTATACGACTCAAACATGGGGGGGAAATGAGTTTCTTAGCAACATCCAGATAATTTTTGTCGATTAAACATCATTATTAACAGATGAGTTGACAATTTAATCGAAAAATAGAGAAACTTCAAGTACCTGGCCGTCTTTCTGGGACAGCAGTGTTGAGTTGGATTACTCACTTAAAATTTCCACCTCCAGGGAAGAATCAAAGATTAGAGCGAGCTTATGGTTATAGAAAGGTTCACAACTGGACAGACATATCCATGTTCTTTGACCTGCCTTATTAGGCTACACTATGCATCCGTCATTATTTAGATCCGATGCATACTAAGAAGAACGTATTTGATAATATTTTTTATACAGTTCTAGATGCAAGTGGTAGAACAAAGGACAACAACAAGTCGAGGCTTGATTTGGTAGAAATGAACGTTAGGGAGCATCTGTGGCTGTATCAGGAGGGTAGTAAGATGGTAACGCCTAAAGCTGATTATACTTTGAGCAGGGAGCAATTGCTATTGATATGTAATTGGATCAATGGACTGAAGCTCCAAGATGGATATTCTTCGAATATAGCAAGGTGTTGTAAAGTCGAAGAGCTGAAGTTTTGGGCTCTTAAAAGTTATGATTGTCATGTATTCATGCAGAAGTTGATTCCCGTGGCATTTATCAACTTGTTACCAAAACGTATGGTTGAAGCACTGACGGATCTTTCTAATTTCTTAAGAGATCTATGCTTAACGGAGCTCCAACTCAAAGACATAGATAAAATGGAAATATAGATAATGGAAATAATGTGCAAGTTAGAAATGATCTTCCCTCCATCGTTTTTTTATTCAATGGAGCATTTGCCTATTCACTTGCCATACGAAGCTAAGTTTGACGGTCCCGTGCAATATAGATGGATGTATCCATTCGAGAGGTAATGATTGTAATGTTTTTAATATGCTGAAATGAGCATTCTTGTTTACTAATGTATACATGCATATATAACACATAGGTATATTCGATGTCTAAAACAAAAGGTGAAGAACAGAGCCCGTGTAGAGGGGTCAATTGCTGAAAGTTATGTTATGGAGGAACTTGTTAATTTTTGCTTGTTGTACTTTGAGCCGAATGTTCAGACTAGGCACAATCACTTACGTCGAAATGAGGCTGTCACGCAAGAGGAAAATGGAGAATTAACGTCCTTTAGTCATCCTATACAACCATTTGGCAGAAAAAAAGGCGATTCTTGACCGAAAGTGAGTATGCAGCTACCACAATGTATGCACTTGTCAACATAAATGAAGTAGCGCCATACATTAAGTAAGTAGCCATAACTATATATGTCTTATGTTACTGTTATAAGTTCCTTCCATACACATTAAGTATGTAACTGTATTGCAATCAATATGATGCTGAGATATGTGAAGCGAATTTGATTATATCGGACAAGGATTTGCAAAATTTGAGGAATAAAGAATTTGTGCAATGGTTTAAAGACATAATCTTATGGCGTAATTAACTTTAGAATATGTTGTGTTCATGTACATTAGGTCCTCACAGATGAGTTAGCTGACATTCGGCTAAAGCATATAGCCGACGGCCCTGAAAGATCTGTAGATACTTACACATGCTGCATTGTCAACGGTTACAGATTTAAGTGCTTCGATATTGGGGAAGTCATTTCTTCTTATTCCGGTGTTGTGGTAAAAGGTAGCTGCTACGATAATCTTTGGGATGACTGGTATGGACGATTGCTAGAAGTTGTCGTTCTCAAATATTGGGGTCATAAAGAGTTAGTTTGTTTCAATTATCATTAGTTTGATGTTGAGAATGGAGTCAGAGTAGATAAAAATTCAGGACTAGTGACTGTTAATGTTAAGTCAAAACTAAACTCAAATGAGCCGTTTATTTTAGCAAGTCAAGCAACACAGGTGTACTACGCACGGAGTGTTAAGACTCTGCAAGCCCGTGGTATACTATTATAACCACCAAAGCCCGTGGTTTTCAAGGCACAGCTCCTCGTCCAGACGATGAACCTTTACAAGTTAAGTCTACTAGTGTCGCACTTGCTGATGTGACAATTATTAGTGAAGAAGAGGATGATGTCATCGCTATCGAAAGTGAAGACGATGTTCTTGAGGAGGTAGATATAATTGAGGAAATCGTTGAGGATGATGAATATGGTGATGACAACGATGTTGAAGATCTACTGCTCGAAGATGACGATTCTGATATTGATGGCTTTGATGATATAAGTGATTAGGAGTACGTACTCTTTTTGTCCTTTTAGTTGTATTCAAATGTAATAGTTTGTAGTAGTGCAATCATTATCTTCAACTTATATTAATGTATTAAATTAGGTGTTAGTTGTTTTAGGATACTATTTATGTTGTATCCTTGTAGGTTATTATTTATGTTGTATTCTTTTAGTTGTATCTGTATGTTATCCTCTTTTGTTACTGTTCAAAAATATAGTATTTACGAATTTCTAATAATATTTTTTTGATGATTTGATAGTATACATACATATGGCGCGTACACCACACGGCGATCGTGGTGGGCATGCAGGTTGTGGGGGTCGTGGAGGTAGTAGGGGTGATGATCAGGTCGGATCGTCAGGTATAATTACATATTTTGTTGGGATACATCTTATTATTTTGTATTTTATATGGTATTGACATTATATTCGTATATATAAATATTGATGTAATTCACTACATAGGTGATCGACGTAGGCCTCCACGGGGACTAACACGTGGCTTGCTAGGGAATCTTCCCCAGGCGCTACTTATTTGTCGTGTTGGGACTTAGAGGTAATTTCATAGTCCTATATAGTATTGACATAAGTATTTAGTTCTTATATATTCTTTGTAATTTGCAAATGTATTAATTTCAATTGTAGTATCCTTGACGCGATGCCAAGGAACACGTTGCTTGGGATCGTCCGCAACCAATTCTCAAGCCCGTGGATAAGGTGGGCAGATGTGGATGACCGCACACATCAACTGATTATTGCTGAGTTTAGGGTAAGATGTCATTCATTCATATGCTAGTTTTATATTCCATTTGAATATGTTTTTACCTCTTTGATTTATGTTGTCTACTAAGCTTCTTAATGTGTAATGTGCAGAGATATTACTGCTTTGAGGACGGGCAGGAAGCCCATGACATAACTGTTCAACATAAATACTTGGAGATGAATTGGCATAAATGGGTCTACGACTGAAAGAAGAAGGCCTAGACGAAGATGGCTGATGGACAGACACTTAAGGATGTCCGCCCAGATTTAATCTCTGCTACGGTGTGGGACCAGATGTGTAGCATTTGGGGCGGCGATGCCTTCAAGAAGATGTCGGCACATCGTACAGCTTCTCGATAGCAGAGTCGTCTCCCACACTGCACGGGGTCTCAGTCGTACGACCTTTACTGGGAGAGACTCGAGGTGAGACTAAAGCATGCACCCTCTAGCTTGGAGTTTTGGTGGCAGGCCCAGTAGAAGAAAGGTGAAGGTGGTTATATCTCACCTGAGGCAGAACACATTGCTGTAAGTTATTTAAATCTGTTATTTAGTATGTATTTAAAATTTGGATATTCTTTTGTATTTTTTTTATTTTATACTTCGCGTATCATCTATTAATGTGTTTTTTTCAGCGACGGTTCGAGGACCTTGCAGTGGCCTTGAGCAGCTAGTGAGGTGACACTCCAGTAAACGATTCTACGCGTGCGAATGAGGAGGTGGAGGACTGGCTGTAGGATACAAGGGGAGCGAAGAAGGGTAGAGTTGTGGACATTTCCCATGTCCCATCCTACACCTTAGTCCCTGCTGTTAGATCTCGGCGGTGCCCACCCACTAGAGGTAGTGGTACGACTGGATCGGGCGCCGGCCCTTCATTATCCGACGATTTCTTCTGACGGATCATAGAGGGGTGCATGGTGAGTAGTGTTGTGCAGTCAGGCACACCATCACGTGAACGGATCTACCAGCTGGCTCAGGAGGTTGTCCACAGCTCCATAGATCATACAGCTGCCGTTGACGACCTCATGGGTGTAGTACGAGAGGAGGCCATCCGTGTATGTGCGGTTGTCTTGACCAACATCTTCCCACCACATATTCGACGGGTAAAAATAATTATTGATGTATTTCCTTATTTAATATATGTAATTTGTAATTATATTGCTTAGGCAATCTTAAGATAAAACCCTAACTTCCATTATGAAAACCCTGAAATCCATTATTGACATAAACTTACTAAACTGCAATAAAATAATACTAAAACCCTTAAGAATAAAAAAATAATTCAGCTAGGCAAAACTTGCCAACACTTAGGAAAAAAGTCGAAAAAGAGGTCAAAACTCGCCTCAGTCGTCGAAACAACACGCACAAATATACATAGTTCCGCATTGGAATTAGGCATGTGTTACAACTTACGAGACTCAATTCCGATATACAGAGGTCGAGTTATCAGCCCGCAAACAAAACGTGCCAACACTTAGGCAAAAAGTCAAAAAAGAGGCCAAAATCTGCCTCGATCATCGAAACAACACGCAAACACATACATAGCACCACATTGGTATTAGGCACGTATTACAACTTACTGGACTAGATTCCGATATAAGGAGGCTGTGTTATCAGCCCGCGCAAAACTTGCCAACACTTAGGCAAAAAGTCAAAAAAGAGGCCAAAACCCGTCTCAGTTATCGAAATGACACGCAAACACATACATATCACCGCATTGGTATTAGGCACACGTTATAACTTACGGGACTCGATTTCGATATACGGAGGCCGAGTTATAAACCCGTTTGCCTAACTTGCCAAAACTTAGGTAAAAAGTCAAAAAAGAGGCCAAAACCTCACTCAGTCGTTGAAATGACACACAAAGTCATACATAGCACCGCATTGGTATTAGGCACACGTTACAACTTACGGGACTCAATTTCGATATACGGAGGCCGACTTATCATCCCGTAGGCAAAACATGCCAACACTTCGAAAAAGAGGCCAAAACCCGCTTCGATCGTCGAAATGACATGCAAGCACATACATAGCACCGCAATAGTATTAGGCATGTGTTACAACTTATTGGAGTCAATTCTGATATACGGAGGCTGAGTTATCAGCCCGTTGGTAAAACTTGCCAACACTTAGGCAAAAAGTCAAAAAAGAGGCCAAAACTCGCCTTGGTCGTCGAAACAACACGCAAACACATACATAGGACCACATTGGTATTTGGCACGCATTACAACTTACAGGACTTGATTCCAATATACGAAGATCGAGTTATCAGCCCGTTTGCCTAACTTGTCAAAACTTAGGTAAAAAATCAAAAAAGAGGCCAAAACACGCCTTGGTTGTCTAAACAACATGCAAACATATATATAGCACCGCATTGGTATTAGGAATGCGTTATAACTTACGAGACTCGATTCTAATATACGAAGGTCGAGTTAACAGCCCGTAGGTAAAACTGGCCAACACTTAGGCAAAAAGTCAAAAAAGAGGCCAAAACCCGCATCGGTCGTCGAAATGACATACAAACATATACATAGCACCGCATTGATATTAGGAACGCGTTATAACTTACGAGACTCGATTCTGATATACAGAGGCCGAGTTTTTAGCCCATTTGCCTAACTTGCCAAAACTTAGGCAAAAAGTCAAAAAAGAGGCCAAAACCCACCTCGATCGTTGAAACAACATGCAAACATATATATAGCAACGCATTAGTATTAGACACGCATTACAATATACGGGACTCAATTCTGATATACAGAGGCCGAGTTATCAGCCCGTAGGTAAAACTTGCCAACACTTAGGCAAAATGTCAAAAAAGATGCCAAAACCCGCCTCGATATTCAAAATGACATACAAACACATACATAACACCGCATTGGTATTACGAACGCATTACAACTTACAGGAATTGATTCCGATATACGGAGGCCTAGTTTTCAGCCCTTTTGCCTAACTTGCCAAAACTTCGGTAAAAAGTTGAAAAAAGGCCAAAACCTGCCTCGGTCGTCAAAACGACACACAAACATATACATAATACTGTATTGGTATCAGGCACGTGTTACAACTTATAGGACTCGATTCTGATATACGGAGGTCGAGTTATCAGCCCGTTTGCCTAACTTGCCAAAACTTAGGCAAAAAGTCAAAACAGAGGCCAAAACAAGCCTTGGTCGTCAAAACGACATGTAAACACACATATATAGTACATCATTAGTATTAGGCCCGTGTTATAACTTATGAGACTCAATTCTGATATACGGAGGCCGAGTTATCAGATCGTAAGAAAAACTTATCAACACTTAGGTAAAAAGTCAAAAAAGAGGCCAAAACCCGCCTCAGTCGTCGAAATGACATACAAACACATATATAGCACTGCATTGGTATTAGACATGTGTTACAACTTACGGGACCCGATTCCGATATACGGAGGCCGATTTATCAGCCCGTAGGCAAAACTTGCCAACACTTAGGCAAAAAGTCAAAAAAGAGGCCAAAACCCACCTCGGTCTTCGAAACGACACGCAAACACATACATAGCGGCGCATTGGTATTAGGCACGCGTTACAACTTACATACTCGATTTTGATATACGGAGGTCGAGTTATCAGTCTGTTTGCCTAACTTACCAAAACTTAGGCAAAAAGTCAAAAAAGAGGACAAAACTCGCATCGGTCGTCGAAACGACACACAAACACATACATAGAACAACATTGGTATTAGAAATATGTTACAACTTACGGGACTCGATTTCGATATACGGAGATTGAGTTATCAGCCCTTAGGCAAAATTTGCCAACACTTAGGTAAATAGTCGAATAAGAGGCCAAAACCCGCCTCAATCATCAAAACAACATGCAAACATATACATAGCACCGTATTGGTATTAGGCATATGATACAATCTACAAAACTTGATTCTGATATACGGAGGCCGAGTTATCAGCCCGTAGGCAAAACATGTCAACACTTCGAAAAAGAGGCCAAAACCCGATTCGATCGTCGAAACGACACGCAAACACATACATTACACCGCATTGGTATTAGGCATGCTTTACAACTTATGGGACTCGATTTTGATATACGGAGGCTGAGTTATAAGCCCGTAGGCAAAACTTGCCAACACTTAGGTAAAAAATTAAAAAAGAGGCCAAAACCCGCCTCGGTCATCAAAATGACACGCAAGCACATACATAGCATTGTATTGATATTAGGCACGTGTTACAACTTACAGGACTCGATTCTGATAGCGGAAGTCGAGTTATCAACCCGTTTGCCTAACTTGCCAAAACTTACGCAAAAAGTCGAAAAAAGGCCAAAACTAGCCTCAGTCGTCGAAACGACACGCAAACACAAATATAGCACTGAACTGGTATTAGGCACGTGTTACAACTTACGGGACTCGATTCTGATATACAGAGGCCGAGTTATCAGCCCCTAGGCAAAACTTGTCAACACTTAGGCAAAAAGTAGAAAAAGAGGCTAAAACCTGCATTGGTCGTCGAAATGACATACAAACACATAATAGTACCACATTGGTATTAGGCATGCGTTACATCTTAAGGAACTTGATTCCACTATACGGAGGCCGAGTTATCAGTCTGTAGGCAAAACTTGCCAACACTTAGGTAAAAAGTCAAAAAATATGTCAAAGCCCGCCTCTGTCGTCGAAACAACACGCAAACCAATACTTAGCACCACATTGGTATTAGGCATATATTACAATTTATAAGACTTGATTCTGATTACGGAGGTCGAGTTGTCAGCTCGTTTACCTAACTTGCAAAAACTTAGGTAAAAAGTCAAAAAAGAGGCCAAAACCCGCCTCGGTCGTCGAAACGACACGCAAACACATATATAGTATTGCATTGGTATTAGGCATGCGTTATAACTAATGGGACTCGATTCTGATATACGGAGGCTAAGTTATCAGCCCGTAGGCAAAACTTGCCAACACTTAGGTAAAAAGTCAAACAAGAGGCCAAAACTCGTCTCGGTCATTGAAATGACACACAAACACATACATAGCACCGTATTGGTATTAGATACGTGTTACAACTTATGGGACTTGATTCCAATATACGGAGGTCGAGTTATCAGCCATTAGGCAAAACTTGCCAACACTTAGGCAAAAAGTTGAAAAAGAGGCCAAAACCCGCCTCGGTTATCGAAATGACATGCAAACACATAAATAGCACCGCATTGGTATTAAGCACATGTTATAACTGACAGAACTTGATTCAGATATACGGAAGCCGAGTTATCAGCCCGTAGGTAAAACTTGCCAATACTTAGGTAAAAAGTTAAAAAAGTGGCCAAAACCCACCTCGGTCGTCGAAACGGCACACAAACACATACATAACACCGTATTAGTATTAGGCACGTGTTACAACTTACGAAACATGATTCCAATATATGGAGGCCGAGTTATCAGCTCGTAGGCAAAACTTGCCAAAACTTGGAAAATACAAACAAAAATAATTTAAATATTCTCTATTTTCGACTTCGTTATTAATATTTTAATTTTGTAGGGTCTTGTTGATGAGACTCGTGTGGGTGGAGGTTGCAGCACAGGCAATTCCCATAGAGGAGATGGTAATGACCGTCGGGCTGATGCTGATGAGACTATAAAGGGTGGGACCGGCAGTCAGACCGGAGGTGGGATCGGCTGTCGTACGATAGATGGCGACGATGATGATACTGACATTCCTGATCTTGGGATGTAGTTAGTTTATGTTTATATTTTTACTTTCATGTATGTATTTATACAGCTTTGGAGTTGTACAGACTAGAGTTTTGTATCTAGTTAGGTTGATGGTTTATGTATCTAACTATATTGATTGTTTATGATTACATTTTGTGTCTACATCATATGACTAACCTTTTTTTTGTAGTGGCCATTTAGTGATAGCCTCAACCTTTGCAAGATCCACCTTAATGCCTTCAGTAGAAACAACGTGGCCCAAAAATGCCACCTACTCCAACCAAAACTCGCATTTAGAGAATTTAGCATATAACTTCTCTTTTTGCAAAATTCCCAACACTATACAAAGATGCTCCTTATTCTCTTCCTTAGACTTGGAGTAAACCAAAAATGTTATTAATAAAGACAATAACAAATTGGTCTAAGTACTCCCTGAACACCCGATTCATCAAATCCATAAACACTGCTATAGTGTTAGTCAAACCGAATGGCATCACCAGAAACTCGTAATGCCCACATCGAGTATGAAAAGTCATCTTAGGGATATCCTCATCCCTCACCCTCAACTAATGATAACACGATCTCAAGTCTATCTTAAAAAAATACTTCGCCCTTGCTAACGATTCTGCCTCTGTTGACGATTCTGACCTTACCAAGGTAGCTAAAACTAACGATTCTGTCCCTGTTGAGGCAACTACAGATAACCCCTATCCTAATTTTGGCCACGCCACTGCCCCTGCTGGCCAGCACGATTTCTGTTCCACTGACCACCTTGATTTCTCCCATGCTGACCTGAAGTTTGACCCTGCTGGTCATCTCTGTCCCTCTTTCGACTCCCCTCCAGTTTAGAAGACTGAAAGTCATGTCGCTACATCTCAATATTCTTGGCCGCATTGGCCACTACTGACACATTTTCAAACTTGGTGTTAATGAGATGTTGGCGATACCTATAATGAATCCTCCATTTGAACTTATCTGCTAGTTCTGCTGTGGTCCCTACTGAGGTTCCCGCAAAGCCTACCAACCTGGTAAATCTCATCATATAATTTGCGATGGATTCAATATCTTTATATCGAATGGACAGATAGTCTCTAGCATAGGCCTCTTTATCAACAGCTAGAAAGTACTACTGATAAAAGACCTCACAAAACTCTGCCCGGCTAAGTGCCTCAGCATAATCATCACCCATTGTTTCTTTTGTCGCTTTCCACCAAGTCTATGCATCATATTCTAGCTTGTAAGTTGCAAGCAACACTTTCTGATTGTCTGAGCACCCCAACACTTCAAAAATCTTCTCTAGGTGGGTAATCCAATTCTCTACATCAATTGGAGTCGGAGTTGAACTGAATGACTGTGGTTTCTTCTTTTAAAACCTTTCCAACCATACACATATTGAAACCACCTGTTGATTAAGACCATCTGCATTCCCTTCCTCAACATTTGCATGCTGACCATTATTTCTCGGATTCCCTTGCTTAGGAATTTCTGACGGCGGCTGTTGCATTGCATGTACAACTTGTGCCACCAACTAAGGTAAATCCTGATTCACTGAGGTAGCCAATTGAGCATTAATCTAATCATTAGGTTGCTCATTGGGCTAACCATCACCTCTTCCCCTATTATTACCTCGCCTCCCAACAACTTTAGCAGATCTACAAGCTATCTAATAAAGAGATCACAAATATAAACAAAGAAGATTAGAGACAAATTCGAATATAGGTGATATGATAACTGAACAGAAAATCAAATAGAACAAAAACCTAACTCAAAAGTATACCTATAACTCAAATATCAAACCTAAATAGGTTTTCTATAAGAAAGAACCTAAGCTCTGATACCAACTCTGTAACACCCCTTTACGAAATAGAAAGAGAGCTTACTCAAAACACAACAAAGCTAATGAATATAAAACAAGGCTCTAAACCACAAAAGGATAATCTCATAATGATTAAATGTCATAAGATAAACCATAATAAATGTCACACTAGCTCAAACCACAATCTGAAATAACTATTACAACTCTAAACAAATTAATGTATCATATCCTAACAAAATATATCGAAACCATTGAATGGATGGGAGCTCTCATCACACTTGCCCTTAATCCCCATGATTATCTACCTGAAGAAAAACATAGCATGAGCAAAATGCCCAGTACAGATATAGAATAAAAGAATAATGAAACGAAATAACTAACTCAATTAAATGAATTGAAGTGAACCGAAACGAACAAAACCAACACAACGAAATAATAGGCTGAATCAAATAGCTTAGTGTTATTTTATACTGAGCTCAAAACAAAACAGAAATATACCTTGCCACACAGGCAAGTCAAATAATGTCATACAGGCAACTCACACACATTGGACCGCGAATCTAATGCATGTAAAATTCGAAGGCGTGTTTGGCACAAACATCACCAATCCATATAATAGAACAGAAAACTAGGGTCGACCCATACGCCCCCCACAACAAAACACCAAATGGCCAACTCCCATCGAAGTACAAAACGGAGACACCGTGGATTGATCACACCGCCATGGAAGATGTCATGCCTCGGTGCCAAGAGGGCATGCATGTGGTACCCCTACAGGTGGTTATAGCTCAGGTATACCCTACAATATATGTGGCGCCCCTAAATTCGGGTATCTTTCAACCCGACAGATGGTGCTATACGGTGCTACAGTTCACATAAACATTCAACTGAAATGCCTCAAAAGAACGGATATGTCTTATATATATATATATATATATATATATATATATATATATATATATATATATATATCAAAAGAATATTTACATTCTCCAAGTTCTTTACAACCAATACATTGTCTTTGTCATAATATCAATATTATTCCTTACAAAACCTATACTATTACATATGTAATCTACGAGTTTACCTTCGCCTTCCCTTTATCCTTGTCAGATCTATCGGTACATTCGGTCTTAGCTGCATTTATAGGGTTCAAGCAAGAATGAGCCTAACTAGCTCAGCAAGTACAACAATTCTAGGAAAATAGCTTGGTTGAAACATAGGAATCGTATATCTTCAATAACTGAACAATAGTTACGAAGTACTATCGATAATTCAAAATAGCACTTCTTTTCATTCAAAACGTTTTACAACAATAATATTCAGTAAAACATCGATTCCGGTTCAAGACCGTAAGCATTTCATGAGTACTTTGAAAAGGACATCCCGGCACGAAGTCCTTAAGTCCGGCATAGCTTATGAGCACGTCTAGGTGATCAGCCTATAGTACTCTATATTGATCAACACTACATTCATTAAACGTGTATACGTTTAAGTTGTGGCAACCTCACGTGCCAGTCGTTTGATGACAAAACAATTTGAGCATACTCAGTCTACTTTTGAAAACCACAACAATATTAGTTTGGTAAATCTTTGTCAACACTTGATAGAATAACATAGCATACGTCTAGCCGAAAGGATTGGCTTTGACTTCCTCAGATACTAACTCATGCGAAGAATACATGAATCACAAAGACTTGTCCAGATCGAACTGGAACAAGGGTTAGAGTACTTGCCTTTAGCGTCTGCTTATAGATATAACACGTGCACTTTATGTCTTTAAGGTCTCTACAATAGATGATAACATAACATAGAACATTAGGTCATGAATGATCATACATAGTTCCTAAAGAATCTTACCCTTCTTCTCAATCTAATTCTGTATTAGATTTGTTATTTATTGGTTCCGTCTTTTCATTACGTCGTTCTTACGTCCATATGTAATTGACTTTCTTTAACCCTAAGTGATCATGTTTAAGGCTCAAATATGTCTTAACAAAGTTACATTAAGATCTTTAGTCAGGTGTTTATCATTTACTCTTCATGCCCAACTTGTAAACAATTTTTTTATTGTCAATGTTTTAGAACTGGCGCTGTGGCGTCGGCTATTACACTCTGTGCCGCGCTGCGGCATCACATGTTATGCCTAGAAATTGGACTCGGCGCTGCAGCGCGAGTCCCTTCATTATGGGCCACGTTGCGGCGCCAATTAGCAAAAGTTGAGCCTCACTTTAGCGCTGCGGCGTCGGGATTTTGGCTTGGACTCTGTGCCACAGATAATTTTGACAGTTTTAAAATTTTGTGAAACTCTCGGACTCCTAACTTCTTCTTTATAAGTCCGAATTGGCTCATTCAAGAGTCTACGGTTCACAAATTACGTGCTCTATGCGTTCATGCAAGAATTTTATCTATTTTACTTCGTTTGCTAAAATTTCACCTATTAGTACATTTTAACAAAAACGATAAACGCTAGTGAACGTTCAATGCTCGTTTCTTCGTTCTAAGTAGAATCCGGCCATTTTCGAGTTCGGAACTCTATAACCAAACATGACTTGTGTCCATCGAAAACCAACGTTTACGACATCAAACACAAAATACGACTTCCATTCCGAGAATTTCACGAATTCGACGATTATCGTCCAATCGTTTAAATTCTGACGAAACCTCATTACTAATCATTATAGGTAGATTTTAATCAATATATAGACATTTCAAGTTACTTATTACACCAGCTTATTATCAAAGTAGGTTTTGACTTATTCTCACCAGTCAATGACTTATTCAACTTATTAACTACAAATTCTCATGCTTATGACCTACTATGAACTTAAGTCCAACAACTTAAATTAGATTCAAGTTGCTTATTCAACTTATTCGGCTTAAGTTCATTCATCAATAACTTATTATAGGTTATCATCAAACCATCCCACTTCTCTATCAATTCTATCGTAGAAGAGATGAAGATAATAGATATGAGTCTTACCCTTGAAGACTATTACTTCACTTCACTTTGGAAAATCTACCAAAAGTTGAAATGGCTTATAAGTGCTTATGTGGCTTATTCTCTCTACCAAGTAAGTTGTTTATCTTGAGAGGAGTTGGATGAAATTTTAACAACCAACTTATGAAATGAAGCTTGGTATTTTTAGGCAACTGAGAGTGATGGCAACTTAGTCATTTGGACCTTCCACCTCCTTACTATTCATTGCTTATCAACCAAGACTACTTGCTAACCACTTCTATTACTTGGCCATCACAACACTTGGTCATCACACAAAATGTTTGCCCATCAAGTCTACCCACATACACTTGGATTACCCCATGGATCATGTCCAATTCATTGGGCTTGCTAATTAATCTAGCTAATTTTCTTGTTGGGCTTGCATTATAATAAATCACTTGGGCTTAGTATAAATCCCACATGGGCTTACCCTTTTAATCAAGTTGGACTTTTAATTCATACTAGATTACATTAATTCCCTTCATTAGATTTTAATGCTTACATTCTCAATTTAAGTCTGCATGCGAAATTTCGCATTTTCCATACTTAGATTATTATTACATAATCCATCTCGCTTAGATATTCTAACGGTACGTATTTCTCGGAAGTTCAAAAATAATTCTCGAGCGATAAACGGTGAATAGTGTTTTTCGTAAATTTTCTCGGAAAATATTTATTTTCGTCTTGGAAATTCAAACATCTTAATTCATTGAAGTGGTTCAAATACTACGATCTTTCGTCGTTTCTAGGTTATAGAACGACATACATCTTATTAACACATATAATAACAAATAATATTATTTTATTCATTATTCAATTCTTTCAAGTATTTTTACAAAGGATCCAAATTTCTCGGTCGTTACATTCTTCCCCCCTTATAAAGATTATGTCCCCAGAATCTCGCCCTACATTACTCAAACAAAAGAGGGTTATCCTTCTTTATCTTCTCTTTCAATTCCCACATTGCTTCCTCGGCATCGTGGTTCTTCCATAATACCTTTACCGACGCTATAACCTTGTTTCGCAGAACTTGCTCTTTTCTATCGATGATTTGAATCGGCATCTCTTCATATTTTAAATCCTTCTGGTTTTGAATAGGCCAGTTTGTAAGGACGTAGCACTGAAATGTGAAATATATTATGTATTCGCTCTAGGTCTGGAGGTAACGCTACTCTATAAGCTACCTCACCTACCCGTTCTAATACATTAAAAGGCCCTATAAACCTTGGGCTTAGTTTTCCCTTCTTTCCAAAGCGTATCTTTCCTTTCCAGGGAGATACCTTTAGAAATACGTACGAGCTTACCTCAAAGTCCATATTCTCTCGATGTACATCTGCATATTTCTTCTGTCTGTCTTGAGCTGCTACGAGATGCATTGAAATCAACTTCACCACTTCCGTTGTTTGCTGCACCAATTCTGGTCCTAGCATTCGGCGTTCTCCCACTTCATCCCAATACAATGGTGTTCTGCATTTTCTTCCATACAAAGCTTCATACGACGGCATACCTATGCTTGCATGATAACTGTTGTTATACGCAAATTCTACTAATGGTAGATGATCATCCCAACTACCCTTGAAATCTATAACGCAAGATCTCAACATATCTTTGAACGTCTGAATTATCCTCTCACTCTGTCCATCAGTTTGTGGATAATATGCCGTACTTAACTTCAACTGCGTCCACAACTGCTCTTGAAGACTTCTCCAAAAGTTTGATGTGAATCGTGGGTCACGATCTGACACTATCAAAACAGGTGCTCCATGTCTGGAAATAATTTCCTTAACATAGAGTGTAGCTAACTGATCTAGGTTATACTTAACTCAAATTGGCAAAAAGTGAGCCGACTTCGTCAACCGGTCCACTATTACCCAAATAGCATCACATCCCTCCTGAGTCGTCAGAAGTCCCACCACAAAGTTCATCATGATATGCTCCCACTTCCACTCCAGAATCTCCAATGACTGTAATAAGCCACTTGGTAGTTGATGTTCGGCTTTAACTCTTTGACAAGTCAAGCACTTACTCACATACTCGGCTATTTCTCTTTTCATATTCAGCCACCAAAAACTCTGTCGAAGGTCTTGATACATCTTAGTGCTACCAGGATGAATCGAGTACCTTGAACTGTGAGCCTCTTGTAAAATTTACTCCTTTAATTCCGTTTCATTTGGAACCCAAATTCTTCCCTCAAATCTTAATAATCCCTCATTATCAAGACTAAACTTAATATCTTTTTCAGTGGTCAACCGCTTCTTCATTTGGTCACACTCATCAGTTTTGAGCTGCACCTCCTTCACTCTCTCTACAATGGTAGATTGTATCTCCGTTGCGAACAGTCGCTGATCCACTTTTCTCGAAAACTTCACCTCTAACTCCATCCTAGCCATCTTTGTTATTAACTCAGTTTGAGCTGTTAACATAGACAACTTCTCTTGACCCTTTCTACTCAAGGCGTCCGCCACTACATTGGCTTTTCCAGGGTGATACCGAATTTCACAGTCGTAATCCTTTATCAACTTCAGCCATCTTCTCTGTCTCATATTTAACTCCTTCTGTGTGAAGATATATTTTAGACTTTTATGGTCCATGTATATCTCACACTTTTCCCCATAAAGATAATGTCGCCATATCTTTAAGGCAAACACCACCGCAGCCAGTTTCAGATCATGAGTAGGGTAAACTTTCTCATAATCCTTCAACTGCTTAGATGCATACGCAATAACCTTGCCATGCTACATGAGCATGCAACTAAGTCCTGTAAGACCCCAAATTATTAATAAATGAAATTTAATTCCTCTATTTATTATTTTGAAATAGTAAGGGTTGATTTGATTTAATGTGGTTAGTTATGGGTAAAATGCGTAAATACAAGCTGGTGGTTATAAAATATTCATTGTTGTCGGGGAATATTCGTTTGGTCGTGAAATATTCTTGTTGTCAGGGAATATTCGTACAACGGCGCAGCCTTGTGTGGGCCCCATAACGAAAAGCGATTGGATGAAGAAAACGACAAAAAATGAGTTGTTTATAAATAATGGCGTAGTTGTTACCGTTAATACTGTTGGAATATCTGGTGGTTAAAACACAGTAATACGCATTGTTGCACAGTAGCACACGATATTGCACCAATTATTGATTTTTACGTAAGAAGGCATTACTCAATAATTGTTACAGTAATTACTGTTCAGTATTTTATTTTATTGATTCAATAATTGATGCGTTGATATTTTATATTACTGTTGTTTTAATAATTATCACTACACAATATTTTCTATTATCGGAGCAATAATTCATATTATCTGAATAATATTATTAGATAACATTATTGGCAATGTCTAGAAAGTTCTGTCTAAGGAGCGGTTTGGTCATCTAATTGCGCGCCAGTAAGGAGATATCCTTATTGAAAAGCCCCCTCTTTCTTGGGAACGGCCTGGTTGCCAGTACTGTGATTCTGTAATATTATTTGTGAATAATTAATTATTAATTTATATGATGAGAAAAATATTGATTTTATGTGGATATAAATGGAGAAAATTTTTAAATGTGACAATTGTTGAAAATTAATATTTTATCTTTTTTTGATAAAATAATTCATTTAAATATATTATTTTAATAATATATTAATGGTGATATTTTTATAATTAATATGGGATATATGAGTATATGAGGAGAAAGAGTATTTTTGTTGCATTAAATGATTAACACATGTTTTGTGTGTCGGTGGACCCATTTCTTGACTGAAATATGATTATAGCCTGTAAAATCGCTCGTTTATGAATTTCGGCCAATTTCTGTTTGAAATTTGAAAAAACTTTCTTCTGCAAAGTTGTAGAGAAATGAATTTCCTATAAAAAAATTGCGAGATTTGAATTTTCTGATAAAAGGGCTATTTATTATGAATTATCGAAGTTTCAAAATTCTAGAATAATTGATTTTTGAAAGTTTTAATTATTATTTTTAAGAAAAACATTTTTTCAATTTAGGTGCATGTGTTAAATGGTTGAAATCAGCTGGTGGTGTGCTTAGGAATTTTGTTTATAAATAATATTATTATATTTAATTTTCTGCTTTGGTGTTCTAAGCATTTTCCTATAAATAGGGTGCTTAGGTTAGAATTGAAAATCACACCAGAAACTAAAAATTTCTCTCTCTTTCTCTCTCGATATATTGAGCGTATTCTTGTGAGTATTTTAATACTTTGAGTGTTGCTATACGGTGCAAGTTCAAGTCATAGCCTATATCCAGTTTTTCAACTAGAAGTATTGTCTTTACGAGGTAAGGGATATTATTTTTTTTATATAAATGATATTATTTCTTCCAATAACATTATGCCGAAATATTAATATGAATTTTTATCAAATTTGGAACTTTTTGTGTCGGAGTTACTATTCACGTATACGGTACTATTCACGTATACGACACTATTCACAGAAAAATTAAATTTTTCTTTTTCGTCCAAAATATATATTATAGATACTAGCTTTGATTGTATCCATATTTTGATCATTATTGAATTTTACTTCACAATGATTACTTATGAGGTATTTTTGGGCATGGAAAAATCGAAATACGAATCCTTAATATTTGTTATTTTGTTTCACTGGATTCGTTTCCTTTAAAATATTTTTCATCATCCTCAGTCTTAAATGATGATATTACTGAATATCTTTGGTCTGTAGTGCAAAGATGAATGATTTCTGATGAATATCTTTGACTCGTAGTGCAAAGATGAACATGTGTTTAGATGAACATGACCAACTGATGAATATCTTTGGCCTGTAGTGCAAAGATGAATATTTGATTCCAGATATATATTGATTGATGTTACATGGATAAAATATCGACGATGAACTTTTAAATTCATATATAGAAGATAGTAGATTTCATTATCTACGTAACTCTTCTATAAATTATTATTTTCCGCTGCGAATATTGATTTAAAACTTGTTGTCTATTGTATTCTATTAGATTTTTCCCTGTTGAAGACTAACGATAATTTGTTATGTATTATCCTAGTCATAATGTTCTTTACTGGGCTAGTTGAGCTCACCCTTTTCCTTGTTGTTCCATTTTCTTCTCAGGAGGCGAGAATGTAGCGAGTACTAGTCGGGGGTGTGGAATGATGTTTCAAGACAATTGTTTTAGTAGTCCTCACTATTTTGTAAAACAGTGTATCAATAAGTATAATGTGGACTTAATTGAGTATGAATACTGTCTAGATGACAATATTTGTATTTAAACTCACAGTATATATGTTGTCGTATTTTGTACGACAATTGTAATCTTAAAGTTGTAGTTATTTCCTGTACCATGTATTTGGCGACTCAGAATGGGTGTTTTATACCTGTTTTGGGGGCGTCACAGTTGGTATCAGAGCTTAGGGATATGATCTCTGGCGGAGATCGGGGAATAGAACTAGGAGGGGAGAGACGAGTAAATCATTCGCTAGTGTGTCCTACATAAGCTTATTTGTTGGTCGGTCATTATATAGGGGTATTATGTGATTTGTTAATTTGTTTAATTAACCTTTGTTTTATGGCAGTATTTGAGAATGTCGACTGAGAATGTTAACAGTGGAGTAAATGAGACGGTGGAGATGCCTATACTCACCAACGAGGAGAACGTGCAACAGGCTGGCAATGTTCCTCCTGTGAACAACACCAATGAGCAGATGATGAACGATGGGATGTTTAGAAGCTGTTTGTAGTTCATGCAAAATCAGACGAAGGAGACTCGTGTTCAAAATACCGGAGGAAATGATAGCAATTCACGGTTTGTCACGGCTAAGCAGTTCAAAGAGTTGGGACCACCAGAATTTAAGGGAAAGCCGGATCCGATCATGGCAAAAACGTGGGTCAAGCAAATTACCAAGATATTCGATGTCTTGGGATGCACGGAGGAACAGAAGGTTCCATTCGCCACCTTTATGTTTCGTGGCGAGGCAGACTACTGGTGGGAGTCTACGAAACGGACCCAGCCTGCCGCACTCAGCATGTCTTGGGAAACGTTTTAGAAACTTTTCAACGAAAAATACTTTCCTAAAAGTATTCACCATATGAAGGAGGTAGAGTTTATTAGACTGGAGCAGAATAACATGACGGTGTCCCATTATGAGGCGAAATTTGCAGAGTTGTCCAGGTTTGCACCTCATTTGGTGGAGAATGAGGAACGTATGACGCAGATGTTTCTGAGAGGTTTGAAACCCGTCATACGTCAATATCTCATTTCTCATAAATTTTCTCTCTATTCAGATGTTGTTAACAGGGCTCAATTATTAGAGCGAGATAACGAGTACGGTCAATCGAGGGACCACAACCAGGATCACACCGGTGACAACAGTCATCAGAATAACGACAACCAGTGGAGAAAGAAGAATACAGACAAGAGCGGCAACCACTCTGGTGGTAATCATGGCCATAAGAATAGAAGAAGCGAGTCGGGAGAAGATTTTAAAAAGAGGAGATTCAACAATGACAATACAAAGACGTCAGCACCAGCAGTAACTGGTTCCAAGGGAGGAGAGCGACCACCGGTCATATGCTATAAGTGCGGAAAAGAAGGACATATCAGCCCAAACTGCCCACAACAGTTTAAGGTATGTTATAACTGTGGAAAGGAAGGACATATCGCTCGAGATTGCACTGTAGCGAAACCAAGTCCAACGAGGGTGGTGACTCAAAAAGTTATCCTAGAAAAGTCAAAGTCACCGGTTCCTGGAAGAGCGTTTTTCGTGACTGGTCAGAATGCGAGGAACCTGAACGAAGTTAGCACGGGTTAGTTAATTATAAATTTTTACGAAGTCTATACCTTATTAGATACCAGTTCTACCTATTCATTTATCTCTCCTGCTTATACTCAACATTTAAACTTGATTCCGGAGAAGTTAGACTTTGACTTATCTATTGAAACTCCGTTAGGAGAAACTTTCGTTACATCCACTGTTTATAAATGTTGTTTGATCCAAGTTGGCACCATCACATTACCTGTTGACCTTATTTCTTTAAAGATACTTGCATTTGACGTGATTTTAGGGATTGATTGGTTAACTACTCATCATGCCAAATTGATTGCTTTTGTAAAGTTGTTAGTTTTCATATTCCTAAGCAACCTGTTATTCGAATTCACGTAACCAAACCATTGATGTCAAACTCTTTCATATCAAGCCGTAAAGTCATTCGTTTATTGAAAAACGGATGTCAAGCTTTCTTAGCTATGTTATGGACTTGAACAAAAATACGTCAGATTTGAATGATATTTCTATTGTTAGTAAATTTTCTGATGTATTTCCTGAAGAATTTCTTAGCTTACTCCCAAAGTGTGATATTGAATTTTGTATCATCTTTGAATCTGGTACAAAATTCACTTCTAAAATCTCATATCGAATGGCTGCTATTGAACTTCAGGAGTTAAAAACCTAACTGTAGAAGTTTGTACCCGAGCCTCTATCTGGTGACTTCTTTTGTGGAATGCATTGAAGACAGACTCTCCGTAGGGGACACCATATTCGTGTGGTAGTAAACTGATAGGTGTCATTGTGACGTGCTATCCAAGATTGGGATATGAGTCACAGTTTAGAGCAACCTAAGTCAGTAATCGAAATACGTAGCTTTCTGGTTTTTATCGGAGATTCGTAAAAGGATTTTCTCGAATCGCTACTCCATTAACTCAGCTGACTCAAAAAGATACAAACTTCGAATGGACCGAGGAATGCGAGAAGAGCTTCCAAGAATTCAACATGCGACACCGACGTTGGCTCGAGCTGTTGAAAGATTTCGATCATACCATCCAATACCATCCTAGAAAAGCAAACATGGTAGCTGACGCATTGAGTAGAAGATCATATGCAGGAATGAGTGCGATGATGTCAAGTATACGCGTAGAATCAACTTTAATCGATAAAGTTAAAGTTGCTTAAGCTACACACCAGAGTTGATGAATATGAAGAAGAAGATGCAAGAAGTTGTTATTCCAAAAGCGAGAATTGGCGATGTGAGGGAAGCTCAAACCTTCGATTTATTGGTCAATTTGAAATCCTCGATCAAGTAGGAACTGTGGCCTATAGACTCATTTTACCGCCAAGTATGACGCGTGTTCATAACGTTATTCACGTATCGAAGTTACGAAATTATGTGGACGACCCAAACCACATTATTGAGTTAGAACCGGACGAGATAGCTGAAGACTTAACGTACGAAGAGGTACCTGTTAAGATCTTAGATAGGAAGGAACATGTCCTACGCACGAAGATCATACCACAAGTTAAAGTTTTGTGGAGGAACCACGCTATTGAGGAAATGACTTGGAAGTTGGAAAAGGAAATGAAAGCGAGGTATCCTCATCTTTTCGAAACACCAGATACGTACGTCAATTTCGAGGATGAAATTTCATAAGCAGGGGAGGTTGTAAGACCCCAAATTATTAATAAATAAAATTTAATTCCTCTATTTATTATTTTGAAATAGTAAGGGTTGATTTGATTAATGTGGTTAGTTATGGGTAAAATGCGTAAATACAAGCAGGTGGTTATAAAATATTTATTGTTGTCAGAGAATATTCGTTTGGTCGTGGAATATTCTTGTTGTCGGGGAATATTCGTACGACGACATAGCCTTGTGTGGGCCCCATAACGGAAAGCGATTGGATGAAGAAAATGACAAAAAATGAGTTGTTTATAAATAACGGCGTAGTTGTTACCGTTAATACTGTTGTAATACCTGGTGGTTAAAACACAGTAATACGCGTTGTTGCACAGTAGCACACGATATTGCACCAATTATTAATTTTTACGTAAGAAGGCATTACTCAATAATTGTTACAGTAATTACTGTTCAGTATTTTATTTTATTGATTCAATAATTGTTGCGTTGATATTTTATATTACTGTTATTTTAATAATTGTCACTACACAATATTTTCTATTATCGGAGCAATAATTCATATTATCTGAATAATATTATTAGATAACATTATTGGCAATGCCTAGAAAGTTCTGTCTAAGGAGAGGTTTGGTCATCTAATTGCGCGCCAGTAAGGAGAGATCCTTATTGGAAAGCCCCCTCTTTCCTAGGAACGGCCTGGTTGCCAGTACTGTGATTCTGTAATATTATTTGTGAATAATTAATTATTGATTTATATGATGAGAAAAATATTGATTTTATGTGGATATAGATGGAGAAAATTTTTAAATGTGACAATTGTTGAAAATTAATATTTTATCTTTTTCTGATAAAATAATTCATTTAAATATATTATTTTAATAATATATTAATGGTGATATTTTTATAATTAATATGGGATATATGAGTATATGATGAGAAAGGGTATTTTTGTTGCATTAAATGATTAACACATGTTTTGTGTGTCGGTGGACCCATTTCTTGACTGAAATATGATTATAGCTTGTAAAATCGCTCGTTTGTGGATTTCGGCCAATTTCTGTTTGAAATTTGGAAAAACTTTCTTCTGCAAAGTTGTAGAGAAATGAATTTCCTATAAAAATTCGCGAGATTTGAATTTTCTGATAAAAGGGCTATTTATTATGAATTATCGAAGTTCCAAAATTCCAGAATAATTAATTTTTGAAAGTTTTAATTATTATTTTTAAGAAAAACATTTTTTTCAATTTAGGTGCATGTGTTAAATGGTTGAAATCAGCTGGTGGTGTGCTTAGAAATTTTGTTTATAAATAATATTATTATATTCAATTTTCTGCTTTGGTGTTCTAAGCATTTTTCTATAAATAGGGTGCTTAGGTTAGAATTGAAAATCACACCAGAAACTAAAAAATTCTCTCTCTTTCTCTCTCGATATATTGAGCGTATTCTTGTGAGTATTTTAATACTTTAAGTGTTGCTATACGGTGCAAGTTCAAGTCATAGCCTATATCCGGTTTTTCAACTAGAAGTACTGTCTTTACGAGGTAAGGGATATTATTTTTCTTATATAAATGATATTATTTCTTCCAATATCATTATGCCGAAATATTGGTATGAATTTTTATCAAATTTGGAACTTTTTGTGTCGGAGTTACTATTCACGTATACGGTACTATTCACATATACGGCACTATTCACAAATACGACACTATTCACAGAAAAATTAAATTTTGGTTTTTCGTCCAAAATATCTATTATAGATACTAGCTTTGATTGTATCCATATTTTGATCAATATTGAATTTTACTGCACTATTATTACTTATGAGGTATTTTTGGACATGGATAAATCGAAATACGAATCCTTAATATTTGTTATTTTGTTTCACTGGATTCGTTTCCTTTAAAATATTTTTCATCATCCTCAGTCTTAAATGATGATATTACTGAATATCTTTGGTCTGTAGTGCAAAGATGAATGATTTCTGATGAATATCTTTGACTCGTAGTGCAAAGATGAACATGTGTTTAGATGAACATGACCAACTGATGAATATCTTTGGCCTGTAGTGCAAAGATGAATATTTGATTCCAGATATATATTGATTGATGTTACATAGATAAAATATCGACGATGAACTTTTAAATTCATATATAGAAGATAGTAGATTTCATTATCTACGTAACTCTTCTATAAATTATTATTTTCCGCTGCGAATATTGATTTAAAACTTGTTGTCTATTGTATTCTATTAGATTTTTCCCTGTTGAAGACTAACGATAATTTGTTCTGTATTATCCTAGTCATAATGTTCTTTACTGGGCTAGTTGAGCTCACCCTTTTCCTTGTTGTTCCATTTTCTTCTCAGGAGGCGAGAATGTAGCGAGTACTAGTCGGGGTGTGGAATGATGGTTCAAGACAATTGTTTTAGTAGTCCTCACTATTTTGTAAAACAGTGTATCAATAAGTATAATGTGGACTTAATTGAGTATGAATACTGTCTAGATGACAATATTTGTATTTAAACTCACAGTATATATGTTGTCGTATTTTGTACGACAATTGTAATCTTAAAGTTGTAGTTATTTCCTGTACCATGTATTTGGCGACTCAGAATGGGTGTTGTATACCTGTTTTGGGGGCGTCACAAGTCCTCTACGCGAAGCATAGCTATAAACTACGAAATTTCATGTGTCATCGGGTAATGACAAAATAGGCGCTTCACTCAACCTTTTCTTCAGTTCTTAAAAACTGTCCTTGCACTTCTCAGTCCACGCATATTTCACTGTATTTCTTGTCAAATTAGTCAACAGGGTAGCTATCTTCGAAAAATCCTGGACGAATCTCCGATAGTAACCCGCTAACCCTAGGAAACTCCACACCTCAGTCGGCATTTTCGGTTGTTCCCAATTCATCACGACTTCAACCTTCGTTGGATCTACTGAAATTCCATCGTGGGTAATGACATGTCCTACAAATTGTACCCTCTCTAGCCAAAATTCACACTTAGTGAACTTCGCATATAACTTCTCCTTCCTTAGTGTCTCTAACACTATTCTTAGGTGTTCAGCATGATCTTCTGGCGTCTTAGAATAGACTAGAATATCATCGATAAACACCACGACAAACTTGTCCAAATATTATTTGAACACTCTGTTCATCATATCCATAAATGCAGCAGGTGCATTAGTCAACCCAAATGACATCATCAGAAACTCGTAATGACCATATCGAGTTCTGAATGCTGTCTTTGGCACATCTTATTTCCTAACTTTTAGCTGATGATACCCCGTCCTTAAATCTATTTTAGAAAAATATTTTGCCCCTTTTAACTGATCTAAAAGATCGTCTATCCTGGGCAATGGATACTTATTCTTTATCGTCAACTTGTTCAACTCTCGGTAATCGATACAAAGTCTTAACGATCCATCCTTCTTCTTGACAAACAGTATCGGTGCTCCCCACAGCGAAACACTCGGTTGTATGTACTTCCTGTCCAACAGTTCTTGCAACTGCACCATCAATTCCTTCATCTCCACTAGCGCCGTATGATACGGTGCCCTGGAAACTGGTGCCGCTCCTGGCATAATGTCTATCACGAACTCAGTCTCTCTATCCGGTGGATGACCCGGTAACTCACTCGAAGATACATCCATGAATTCACTCACTATAGGTATTTGTTCCATGGTCGCTCCCACTCTCTGGGTATCGACAACATGGAACAAATAACCTACACACCCCTTCCTCAATAGTTTTCTAGTTTGTGTCATGGTAAGACAACACGAACGTCCTGGTGATTTATTACCGTAAAATATTACCTGAGGTTATCTTAACGTTTTAATATTTACGCTTTTCTTTTGACAATCTATTATCGCCCCATGGTTAACCAACCAATCCATTCCGAAGATTGCGTTGAATTCCCCTAACTTTATTGGTATCAAATCTACCGATAATTTATAACCTCGAATGTTTACGCAACAACTCTTATGAATATCTTTAATAGGAATTATCTCTTCGTTAGCTACCTTAATGTTTAAAGGTATGGGTAATTTTTCAGGAAGTAATCCTAATCGTCGAGCAAAATCACATGCGATAAACGAACAAGTAGCACCCGAGTCAAACAACACGTATGCATTAAGATCATTGATCGAAATAATACCTGCGACTACGTCCCTCGAGGCCATCGTGTCTTGGACAGTCATATTGAAGGTACGGACCATCGGCCTACCCGGCTGCGCTGGACCCCCAATAGTTAACTTACCACTATTGGTGCCCTTATTCCCGTCCGTCCCCTTCTTTTGGCAGTTCTTTGCCATGTGATCAGTTGACCCACACACAAAGCATCCATGCTTTTTCTTCGGACTCAGACAGTTAGGCGCAATATGCCCCTCTTGTACGCAGTTATAACACACGGCCTTACCCTTGAAACAAACTCCTAAGTGAGTGCATGCGTCCATCCTCCTCTTAGGGTCTCCTTGTTTCACTCCGGTATTCCCAGAGCTAACTACCTTCCTCTTATAACCCTCGCCACTCCCACTAGCACCTTTAATCTTTACTCCTCCATCCACCTTCCCCTTGCTTTCCTTATCCTTATGGTATTGGCTCAACGCCTCGCTACCACCTTCGGTAATTATTGCCTTCTCTAAAACAACTCCAAAGGAAGTACTTTGGAATATAGAAATACGGTTATAGAGCCAGGGTTTCAAGCCCTGCTCGAACCGTCGAGCTTTTCTCACCTCAGTATCCACTTAGTGTGGAGCGAACCTTACCAGTTCATTAAACTTGGCGGCGTATTGGGGAACTGTCATGTCACGTTATTTTAACTCTAGAAACCGCATCGTCATCCTTCCCTGCATACTCGTGGGAAAGTAGTTCTCGTAAAATATTTCCTTGAACCTCACCCACGTTATAACATCTATTCCGGCCCTCACCTGATTGGCTTCCCACCAAAAGTTCGCCTCTCCCTTCATCATGTAGGTTGCAAAGGCAACCTTTTGGGCCTCGTCGACATTTGCTATCACAAATGCCTTCCCGATCTCTCTCACCCACGTTTGGGCTTCGATAGGGTCCGTAGTTCCTTTGAACTCTGGCGGACCCACACTCTTAAAGTCCTTGAATGTTGTAGCTCGTACTACACCAGGATTTACAGGGATATTAGCCCCAGTTTGATTAAACGATGCGGTTAAAAGGTTCAAAAATTCCTACATGGGGTTAGCCGGACCTCCCTCCGGTTGATTTACGCTTGCACCTTGATTACGCGGTACTCTTCTTGGCAGCATTTTACTGTTACAACAAACAACACATTTTGTTATTATTCATTTCCTGTTAGTTAGTTATTATTCAATTTTAAACAATAACTCCAACATTCATTATTCCACATGTTTCAAAAAAAATAACTTATATTGATTCATGGTAGTATAACACTACCTCAGTTACATTACACAGCCTAATTGGATTACTTTACTTTCCCGTAATTACTTCAAAAATTGGGATTTACAAAAGACTGCCATTGATTATACAAAAGAGGGTTTTACGTCACTACTAGGTACAACAATATATATATATCTAACTACTCTAGCCACTACCAGATCACATCTGTCTTAAGGCATTCTCAAAATCCGCCTTGGCAAGACCGGCAATAATATCACGGCTGATAGTATGCCGCGTCTGCCCTGCCTCTACGGGATAACTAGCTACCTGCAACTGGAAGTCCTCATGAGAACTCCTATGAATATAGGACATTCTCCCTATTTTTTGCTTTTTGGTCTTTAGCTCACTCCTAAGCTCAAAGACCTCTTGTTTCAGCTCATGGACCTTGTCCTTAGCTAAAACCCTTTCATCATGCTCCTATTCCCATATGGATTCCACGTCTGTCTTATCTTCTATCACAGCTTGAAGCTCCGCCTTCAGCTCCTTAACCTCCTGACAGTAGTGAATGTTTCTATCCAACACTGTCATAAAGAGTGACATCATTGACTCCCCCGGAGCCATCTCTGCTGCTATAGCTACTAGGTTGAAAGATACTACCTCCACCTCTTCCTCCAGCATGCTATCAAACACGGACATATAGTCCAGGCTCTCTGAGTCTTCAGACTCAACCACTACTATCTCGGGATCTACTGCTATGGGATTCGGTATGATTTCTATCTGGTTTACCGGCCCTTCACTGACTACCTACACTTCTCTGTTTTCTCCTGACATCTACAACAACACAAAAGTTGGATTAGTACATGTTAGTAAAATAATAAAAACACATAACATATATAATGCATTTTTATATGGTTAACTTCCATCTTTTATTCTTTGACTTTTCTTAAGGTTATGACTTAAGGTTTTATTTCCCCCCCTTAAGTTTTATAACCTAATGCTCTGATATCAACCTGTGACGCCCCCAAATCCAGGTATCTTCCAACACGACAGATGGTGCTACACGGTGCTACAGTTCACATAAACATTCAATTGAAATGCCTCAAAAGAACGGATATGTCTTATATATATATATATATATATATATATATATATATATATATATATATATATATATATATATATGTCAAAAGAATATTTACATTCCCCAGGTTCTTTACAACCAATACATTGCCTTCTTCATAATATCAATATTATTCCTTACAAAACCTATACTATTACATATGTAATATATGGGTTTGCCTTTGCCTTCCCTTTATCCTTGCCGGATCCATCGGTACGTTCGGTCGTAGCTGCATTCATAGGGTTCAAGCAAGAATGAGCCTAACTAGCTCAGCAAGTACAATAATTCTAGGAAAATAGCATGCTTGAAATATAAGACTCCTATATCTTCAATAACTGAACAATAGTTACGAAGTAATATCGATAATTCAAAATAACACTTCTTTTCATTCAAAACATTTTACAACAACAATATTCAGTAAAACATCAATTCCGATTCAAGACCGTAAGCATTTCATGAGTACTTTGAAAAGGACATCCCAGCACGAAGTCCGTAAGTCTGGCATAGCTTATGAGCACGTCTAGGTGATCAGCCTATAGTACTCTATGTTGATCAACACTACATTCATTAAACGTGGATACGACTAAGTTGTGGCAACCTCACGTGCCTGTCGTTTGACGACAAAACAATTTGAGCATACTCAGTCTACTTTTGAAAACCACAACTATATTAGTTTGGTAAATCCTTATCAAAACTTGATAGAATAACATAGCATACGTCTAGCCAAAAGGATTGGCTTTGAATTCCTCAGATACTAACTCATGCCAAGAATACATGAATCACAAAGACTTGTCCAGATCGAACTGGAACAAGGGTTAGAGTACTTGCCTTTAGCGTCTGCTTATAGATATAACACGTGCACTTTATGTCTTTAAGGTCTCTACAATAGATGATAACATAACATAGAACATTAGGTCATGAATGATCATACATAGTTCCTAAAGAATCTTACCCTTCTTCTCAATCTAATTCTGTATTAGATTTGTTATTTATTGGTTCCGTCTTTTCGTTACGTCGTTCTTACGTCCATATGTAATTGACTTTCTTTAACCCTAAGTGATCATGTTTAAGGCTCAAATATGTCTTAACAAAGTTACATTAAGATCTTTAGTTAGGTGTTCATCATTTACTCTTCATGCCCAACATGTAAACAATTTTTTTATTGTCTATGTTTTAGAACTGGCGCTGCGGCGCCGGCTTTTACACTCTGTGCCGCGCTGCGGCGTCACATGTTATGCCTAGAAACTGGACTCGGCGTTGCGGCACGAGTCCCTTCGTTATGGGTCGCGCTGCGGCGCCAATTAACAGAAGCTGAGCCTCAGTTTGGCGCTACGGCGCTGGGATTTTGTCTTGGAGTCGCGCCGCGGCGCGGACTCTGTGCCACAGATAATTTTGACATTTTTGAAATTTTGTGAAACTCTTGGACTCGTAACTTCTTCGTTATAAGTCCGAATTGGATCGTTCAAGAGCCTACGGTTCATAAATTACGTGCTCTATGCGTTCATGCAAGAATTTTATCTATTTTACTTCGTTTGCTAAAATTTCACCTATTAGTTCATTTTAACGAAAACGATAAACGTTCGTGAACGTTAAACGCTCATTTTTTCGTTCTAAGTCGGAATCCGGCCATTTTCGAGTCCGCAACTCTATAATGCCAAATATGACTTGTCTCTATTGAAAACCAACGTTTACGACATCAAACACAAAATATGTCTTCCATTCCGAGAATTTCACGAATTCGACGATTATCGTCCAATCGTGTAAATTCCGGCGAAACCTCATTACTAATCATTCTAAGTGGATTTTAATCAACATATAGACATTTCAAGTTACTTATTATGCCAACTTATTATCAAAGAAGGTTTTGACTTATTCTGACTAGTCAATGACTTATTCAACTTATTAACTATAAATTCTCATGCTTATGACCTACTATGAACTTAAGTCCATCAATTTAAATTAGATTCAAGTTGCTTATTCAACTTATTCGGCTTAAGTTCATTCATCGATAACTTATTACAGGTTATCATCAAACCATCCAACTTCTCTATCAATTCTATCATAGAAGAGATGAAGATAATAGATATGAGTCTTACCCTTGAAGACTATTATTTCACTTTACTTTGGAAAATCTAGCAAAAGTTAGAATGGCTTATAAGTGCTTATGTGGCTTATTCTCTCTACCAAGTAAGTTGTTTATCTTGAGAGGAGTTGGATGAAATTTTAACAACCAACTTATGAAATGAAGCTTGGTATTTATAGGTAACTCAAAGTGAGGGCAACTTAGTCATTTAGACCTTCCACCTCCTTATTACACCTCCGTACTATTCATTGCTTATCAACCAAGACTACTTGCTAACCACTTCTATTACTTGGCCATCACAACACTTAGTCATCACACAAAATGTTTGCCCATCAAGTCTACCCACTTACACTTGGATGGCCCCATGGATCATGTCCAATTCATTGGGCTTGCTAATTAATCTAGCTAATTTCTTTGCTGGACTTGCATTATAATAAATCACTTGGGCTTAGTATAAATCCCACATGGGCTTACCCTTTTAATCAAGTTGGACTTTTAATTCATACTAGATTACATTAATTCCCTTCATTAGATTTTAATACTTACATTCTCAATTTAATTCCGTATGCAAAATTTCGCGTTTTCCATACTTAGATTATTATTACATAATCCATCTCGCTTCGATATTCTAATGATACGTATTTCTCGGAAGTTCAAAAATAATTCCCGAGCGATAAACGGTGAATAGTGTTTTTCGTAAACTTTCTCGGAAAACATTTAGCTTCGTCTTGGAAATTCAAACATCTTAATTCATTCACGTGGTTCAAATACTACGATCTTCCGTCGTGTCTAGGTTATAGAACGACATACATCTTATTAAAACATATAATAACAAATAATATTATTTTATTCATTATTTAATTCTTTCAAGTATTTTTACAAAGGATCCGTTTCTCGGTCGTTACAGTATATTTTAACAAAATATCACATCACAACACATGCAACATAATATCAACACAAAAAGGTTCTAATATGTACATGTTAAATTGCAACGAATCATCAATACAAGGTCTCCACAAAAATATTTTAACATGTACTTTTCTACAAGAATTGAAATAAATGCTAAACATCTAGTTCAAAGAGTACAAGTTATGAAACTCCGAATATCTAAATAAACAATCATATGAATTCAACTATGATCAAAGTAGTGGGACAATATTCAAATTCTAAATGAGAAGCAAAACAACAAACTAAAATTAAAGAATATCGCTGAAGGAGTACGGGATCCATACCTAGAATCAATAATGCAATACCCAAATTTATATTCCAAATATACTTCTTAAATTCCATTCGTCTGATCTAATAAAAATAATAATAATACAATTATAAGTTACTTAATAATTATAATTTATATTAATATGAAATTAATTCCTCCAATTACATCAATTTTATAAGATAACCCAAATTAAATTATAATTTATCTTCTAATTATTTTTTCTTTTTATTATATTTTAACAAATCAGAACCTATATATATATATATATATATATATATATATATATATATATATATATATATATATATATATATATATATATTACATTACAAAAATGCAGTAGCTTTTCATTGCATCACACTAACGAATTTTTTTTTAAGTCTTCATACTTATGAGTAATGATTACAGAACATTTTCAAAGTAATTATTACCCTTAGATTAATGACTACATGAATATAATAATATAATGACCACTCTACATTCCATTTATGTATAAAATTAACTAAGTGAATCACATATATGATATCTAAGTATATACCCTTTACCAACATCATAAGCTATTAAAACTTACGAATAAAAGAAAAAAAATCACAAGGTATAGATTCCTCTTCTCCAAGTTGCAGTGCAGAAGTACTTTTGCTTCTCTTTTTCCTTGTGTCGCCTCATACCTAATTTCTTTCTTACGTTTTATATGATTCACGCTTTATAAATTTACGCGACCAAACTTTTAAAGTCGTCTTTTGCCGTAATGATGTTCGTATGTCGTACGCCGGACTTGTCTAACCAGAACATTTAACTGACACGTTATTACGTATGATTAACATATCCAATACCTCTACCATTCCTTGGTTTACACTTCTCTAGACTATATTTCAAAAATTCAATGTTTAGAACTCGTAAATACTAGTCCAACATGGCTTGGCTCCTTGATGTTCCGAAGAAACCTTCTTGATTTGCCTTCAATTACACAACAGTCCTGAAAAGACTCATTTTAGACCTTTATCTGGACCTCAAATCTCAAAACTTAAAGAATAAAAATTGTAGGTCTACTCCTTAGATTTTTGGATCATTTTGAATCACCTCAGTCATATTTTAGATGAAAGATTTATGATCAATTTACTCCAGGACATCAAAATAATCTAGTCCAGCACTATTCGGGAGCCGCGACACCGAAAATGGCCTTTAGGAGTGTGCTGCAACGTCTGACATTCAGCCCACTTCCTGTACTTGAGTGTTGCAGTGCCTAGAAAGCCGTAGAACATGGCCCTGCGGCGCCGGTTCCTCAAAGTTCAAGCTTTGCAATTTTATTTTACTGCACCTACTTCCGCACGTCATAACTTTATCACCCGATATCAGAATGAACCCGTTCTTGAGGCTATGGAAGCTTGAAACATCCTCTAACAATATCCCCGGATAGAATAATTTTTTCAGGTCTTTAACTAGCATTTAAATTGGCTCAAAAGTCCTCCGTCGCTTAGATTGTTTCAGCTTCGCGTTCTTAACGTTAAATTTTCATTTCTTTATAACTTACTCATCGAACCCGAAATGAGTTCATTATTGAGCCTACGACTCAAATTTTTTATACTCTACACAATTTTCACGAAACCTTAATTATTCAGAATCATTAACTTGAATTATAAATTTGTTCAGAAATATACCGAACTAGAATTTCAACGCTTAACATATTTTACTAAAAATTTTGTCATAACTTTGTTACAGAATATTTTTACTCCGTTTCTCTTAGAACATTTCCATAACACATACATTTCTATATCCTCTTACTCATATATTAAAAAATAACTTCCTAACAATTGTTTTAAATTTGTTCATTAACAACACACTAATCAAGATTTTAAATTTGTCCATCAACAACTTTTAACACGTTCTTCGTTCGTTCTTCATTTATTCATTGTTTTACATCATTATTTTGATTACGATTACACTTTGCATACATATATCAGTGTCTTAAGTCCACTAATTCTTCGTTATTTCTCCAGATCACTCATGATTCATATGAATCATCTAACCACCAACAAACTACTTCACAACTATATGAAAGCTTTAAAAGAAATAAATTAAGTTATGATCCAAGTTCTTATTACGTCCATTTTACATACATATTAGCATAGTTTAACCATACTAATATCATTTTTCACCATAATATACTTTCACATCAATAAGTTATATGATTATTCATATTAAACTTAAAGAAAATGAAAATTAATTAGGATTTATTACCTTTCTTCTTTAATTAGATGATTAACTTGCTAATCTTCTTCTTCCTTTTCTCCTCCAATTTTAAGGTCCCTCTCTTTCTCTCTTAATATACAAAGAGTTTTTTTTCTGGGATTATGAATTGGTAAGGAAAAGAAAGAAATGTCAATAAAAACCCTTTTTATTTAATAATAATTCTTACATCTAATTTACAAGACTATCCGATTTCTCTGGTTGTCATAGTGGTTGTGATAACCATGAATTAGCAAAAAGGAGACTAGTTGTTGTTGTGCGGAGCAATAAGGAAGGAAGTTTATATGTTTAACAATCCTTAAATACCTACGAAACCTATCCCTAAATCTAATGCACACAAGATGTTTGAAAAATGTCCTCTTAGGGACCGTTAAGCTTAAATCATGGAATTAAGTGAAGTTTAAGGTTAAAAACTTTTTATACTTGTTATATTGAGTAAATTAAGTGATTTTTGTAAGATTAATTGGATTAGAAACGATTTTAGAATGAAAGTCATGTTTATGCTTGGTTTAGAAACTGTCTTAATAGAGCAGTTTGGGGTCTTTGTTAGACTGATCTATAATGTCTGAAATAGATGAGTTATATTTTTTAAAATACTATGATATACCTTCTATAACATCCTCAAGTTTGGTTGCAATTGGATTTATGGTTTAGAAGTTAGAAATTTACAAAGTGGTCTATTTGGCGTGGGGGCTGTTAGGTCAGGACAGCTGTAACGACCCCAAAATCCGGCCTATTTTCAACCCCAATCTTGTGCTTTGAAATATAACTTCATTCTAATTTCCCATTAATAATCAATATTATAATTGATAAAACTTGTATATTTTAAAACTTTTTACAGCATTCAATATTAATAAAGATATAAAAATTTAGTTATTTCCAATTTTCCTCATAATTTAATAACATCTATAAATTCAAAATCTTTTTTTTCATCGTTCTTTGTCCCCGAAATCACAACCTTTATACTTCATACTTATATTCAAAATCATATGTACTATATATGATTCATCTCGAAACGTCAATTGTGAATATAAAAGTCAACTTTTGAAATTAAATTCATTTTTCTATACGTTCTGTTGTAATTAATCAAGCTAAGTACATTATACAACAGGCTGAAATCATAAAACACTATTTCCATACGATATCTCCATTGAACAATTGTTCTTTACAATAATTTACGTAAAATTTAACAATTTAAAATTCAATCCACTACCTATAATTCAATATTACAAATCTTAAAACAGTCGCGTTCAAGTTTATTACAACAAGTCAATTTGAAAAAGTATTAAGATATTTTAGCTATCAAGTGGTAGAGTCAGTCGTTAGTGCTTAAAGTTAAACAAAAAACTTTAAGAACTATTACTGAGCACTCACCCAACAGTCAAGTGCCATAACAAAATCTGCATCCAAAAGTTTCTTCAATAGGTTAAACACCCCAATTTTTAATGAACTAAATACATCCAAACTAAGGTTTGTTAGTTGAAGATCTCTACCATTCTTTTTTTTTTTTGCTAAATGATCTTTAACATTCTTTGAATTACAGTTTTGAATCATTATGGATCATGGTAACCATTTATCTAAAATTATATATGGATAAGGTAATGAATTACTGGGTCAATATAATTAGATCTTACACATGGGTAAATGACTCAAGTCACATTGAATCAGGGGAATTATCTGATCCATTGGTAGGCCTAAACTAACCCAACCCACCCCACTCCACTCCACTTTTTGAACATAACTGGTATTCATACCCCAACTCCAATGGAAACTCTCAGTGAGTATAACCAACTTCTATTCATCAACTATACTCCCTCCATTTCAAAACATAAGATTATTGACTTTTTAAAGTCAACTTAAGACATTTTCAAAATTAAAATTAGCATGGATTTCTTAATTTTATTCAATAGAATGACGAATATTGTAAACTATCTAAAATGTTCCAAATTGACTTTTAAAAGTAAATAAAAATATACGGAGGAAGTATTTTACTAATAAAAGGTCATTTTCATTCATTGATTCATATCAATATCATGTACTCAATCCAAGCCTGTCATCAAAGGCTTACTTCAAACTGATCATCTATGAAAGGAAATTTCTAGACATTACACTGCTCTGTATTATAAGTCACAAATGTTTAAGATGATACAAGAAATAGTTGTGCGGCACAAGTAACATGTAATATCTTTACCAAAAATTGTAATTCCTCTGAAAATAACTTGTGACAATCAGAGTTACTATCGCATTTAAAGTTTACCTTTCTACACTTTTCTTGACCTCTGTGTTCATAGCAATAGTATGTTAGATCTAGGTTATCACTTATACGAATAAGAACATCTTCAACCGTAGTAGCAAAAAAAAAAACTTTTCAAATTGAAGTTTGTTGACCTACATGGCAATTTGAAGAACATTATTTGCTTCTTTAATATTTTGTGTCTTATCGGTCTTTTCAATTCAATTAATACAGTATTTGACTTAAAACAATAATAATTGATAACATATAAAATACTTAATAACATTCTGGAAAATAAATTATATTTAAAAATTAATATTTTATTAAAACCAAACCCCCTTCCAAGAATTAAATTAATATTTAACATTCATTTTTTTGTTTATCTTATCATGTTGACAATACAAAGATGAATAACCCAGCAAGCAAACTTGATTATCCAAGTTCATTGGATAAAATTTTAATTCACGTGATTATTCATAGGGTCATATTGGATAAACAAGATGGTCATAATTTACGTGATTATCCAAAGGCTAATCAAAATAATATTTTATCCAATATGATAAATAAATAAATAAATAAAAAGGAATGATATTAAATTTTAAAATGAGTTGTGCATCAAACCCATTAAGCAAAATAAATATTTTTAACCTTTTTTTATATGATTTTGATTCTCCCAAAATAAAATAAATGTTTTGAAGAAGTAAAGGCAGCTTACCAGTTTTGAAGAGAGAGAATGAGGTTGTAGATTTGATGATTAAGATTGGAGAGGCTGTTGGAGATAATTTTTCAAATGTGGCTCACCTATTTGAGTATTTTAAAGTGGTTGAATAGGCTGCTAGAAATGCTATAAGAATTAATATAAGACCCCAACTTTTATGAATAAAGAATAATTTTCTCTAAATATCTTTTTTATATTATGGTGTGGATTTGATATAATGTTACAGTTATGGATAATATTTATAAATTTTTCAAAGTAAGCAAGTTGTCATAAAATATTCGTTTAGTCGGGAAATATTCGTACGATGGCACAATCATTGGTGGACCCCACAACAAAATTACTGTCGGAGTTAGAAAATAATATAAATATCTTTTTATAAAAATTACAATGAAAGTTTAACCGTTAACTATTGAAATACTCGATAATACGCGTGGTTGCATAGTAGCACACGGTATTATACAATATCTTTCATTATTGATGCTTACGAGAGAAGTCACTCAGTTTTATTCAATTATTACCATAGTAATTGCTGCATAGTATCTCACGTTATTGATTCAATTATTGTCACAATATTTTATATTATTAAATCAATATTTGAGACGACAAAGTTATTCATATTATTATTTATATTATTGACGATGTCTAGAAAGTTCTGTCGAGGAAAGAGGTTTGGCCACCTAATTGTGCGCCAAGAAGGAGATATCCTTATCGAAAAGTCCCCTCTTTCTTGGGAATGATCTGGTTGTTAATATTGTGAGTTATAATATTTAATGATAAATGTTATTAAAAGTGTGTTATGTGAAGCCAAGTGAATTGAGATAAATAGAGAGAATTTTTATGATGTATTTGTTGTAAATTTTATTTATTATATGGACTCCCCACTTACACATTTTTTAAAATTGTCGGTAGAAAATTATCTCAGTTTTGTTATATATATATATATATATATATATATATATATATATATATATATATATTTAAAAGTTCAAAGGCGGGGGGAGGGGGGGATTACTTGGTCAAGAGGGAGTATAATAAGTTTTATTTTTTATGAAAAATAGAATATATTATATTTTATTGCATAGTGCTGCATAATAAATCAAAATTTTCAGCCGAAGAAGCGCCCGTGAATTTTTATTGATGTGCGTCCGTGATTTTTCTTTTCAAATAGTATTCTGCCATTCTCCTATAAATAGGATGCTTAGTTTAGAATTAAAAATCACACTAGAATCAGAAAATTCTTCTTCTATAATATTGAGCGTATTGCTTTTGAGTTTAAGGAAGCTTTGAGCGAAGAAAATTGTATCAGTTTTCTTCAAGAATATCACCGCCCTATCAGTCAGAAATACTCTCCTTTTAAGGTAAGGGATATTATTTTTGTTCAATATTCGTATAAAATAATATTTTTTTCCATACTATGTAGTATGTAAGTAATATTATTTCGTTTTAGATTCCGAATTCTACACTCATTTTGTTAAGTATTTCTTCTATACTCCTTAAAATTAGTATAATATCCTTGAAATTTGTGCTTCATCTAGTATTTTCTCATGAAAATATTATCCTGAATATTCTTGATAATTTTTAATCTTTTCATGTCGGAGTACTATTCATGGGGTACTATTCTCGAAGTACTATTCATGAGGTACTATTCACTCAGGTACTATTCACCTAGGGTACTATTCACGACAAAAATTGATTTCTTTTCTGTCCAAATCATTTTTGATACAATATTATTCTTGAATTTTACTCCACAAAGTAGTATCATATTAATAATTTGGACATTATTGAATTCTGGATAAATTGAATTATAAATCTTTAAATTTATCCATGCTCTCATTTAATTGAATTCTTATATCATTGTCATTATCCTCGTGCTTATATTATGATGAAAGTCATCTTTGGCCCATAGTGCATAGATAGACTGTTGATTGGTATGATTATAACTATGTATCGGTATAATCATGACCTGTAATGTTACAAATGATGTAGTAAAAGTACTCATTGGCCCGTAGTGCATTGATGGACAGTTGCTAGCATGATCATGACCATTGGTGATAATAACGAATATCCTTGGCCCGTAGTGCATGGATGATTCGTGGATGTGATAATAATGAATATCATTGGCCCGTAGTGCATGGATAATTCAGTGATGCGGATTATTTATTGAGTTGAGTCTCAGCAATAAAATTGATGATAAACTTTTAAATCATAGAAGATAGTAGATATCATGCTCTACTTGACTCTTTTAATGGATTATTTGTTCTGCTACAGTCAAAATTGTTGTCTATTGTATTCTATCAGTTTAACACTGTTGAAGGCTAACGGTAATTTATTCTGCATTATCTTAGTCATAATATTCTTTACTGGGCTAGTTGAGCTTACCATTTACTTTCATTGTTCTCTTTAGGAAATGAGAATATAGTTGGGACTAGTCGGAAAACAGAGTGATGGTCCGAGATGGTGGCTATAGTAGTCATCACTATTCTATGAAATAGTGTGATAATAATTGTAATGAGGACCCTATTTGAGTTGGGATATTGTCTAGGAGATAATATTTGTGTTAAAACTCTCAGCTATGTTTTGTCGTATTTTACACGAAAGTTGTATAATTAAGTTGTATTTGTATTTTGTATCATGTATTTGGCGACTCAGAATGGGTGATATATACATATTTTGGTGGCGTCACAGTTAATATCAAAGAACAGTATGCTTCACTAGGCCACCACTTACCCCAAAAAAACTAATGTCCAGTGATGCGGATCCATTCTCTAGGCAAGAGCTTGGTGTTCTTGGTAATACATAATATAAGCTTACACAACCAAATTGTAAAATTGAACTAGATTTTGGGCTTACCCACAACAAACTACACAATACAATTACACAACCATTGGAAAGAAAAAATAATAATAAATCAAATAGCATAATACTGGGCATTTAAATTCAAGAGGCCTCGAATCAATTGAACCACAAGGAAAACAACGAACAAAAGTAAAGAAACTTTAAGCTGACAAAATTTGTTCATAGCTAGTAATCACTGGCACAAATCACAATCAGTCAAAGATGTCAAATTTATGAGTTCTATAAATTGAAACAATAAAATAATTGGGTAAAATATAAATGTTACCCATAAACTTTAGGTATTTTTGGGTATTGAGTCCCTTTCTGTTCGAAAATTTGGATGTTGAGAGGTATTTCTGGGTATTGACCTGCTGACATGTCGCACGTGGTGCTTACATGGCATACGTGGCATCTCGACGTGGATTCGAACTCAAAAACCCCAATTTAAAATCTTAATCATAAGACCACCCGAGCACCACGGGCCTAACTGTTAGTTTTACTCGAGGATTTACCTTTATGGCAAGATTTCATTGTCAATTTTCAGTCTTTATCTTTACCTTTCTCTTTCTCTAAACCTCTCACCTGCACATAGAAAAGGAAAAGTTGGGGTTTACCAACTTTCGTCAAATTGGGGATTTGTACTGGTCATTTGAATCGATAATCGAAGGATCCAAATTATTTGTGGTGGGAAGATGGTGTAAGTATCTCGAAATCCCCCTTTATTTCTCTTTATTTGTTTATTGATGTCGCCCCTTTATTCCTCTTCATCTGTCTATTGTGGCCCCTTTATTCCCCTTCATCTGTCTATTGTCGCTACTTTAATCCCCTTTACATGTCCATTATCACCCTCTTTATGAGATTTGTCTGTTTGTTATTATATTTATTCTTTATTTGTTTGAGTCGTATGTTGATGTCCTACTGTTGTCTAACATTTTACTGTCTCCCTTATATCTGTTGTCCGTCTTTTGGTTCCATAATCAAGCATTTTGTTGTAGATTATTTATTGGTAGTGGAACGCCACCCTAGATATTATTTATTATATTGTTTCAATCCGTAGCTTTTGTCTTTTGATTCCATAGTCAAGCATTGTTGTAGTCCTGATGCCTGTTATAATAATAATAAAATGTTATTTAATTCATGTTTATGATATTTTAGTGTAGATCCTTGGTAGTGGAACTCCACCACGGGGTTTATTTGGGTTACATCCTGTTTTCCATTATGATTTTGGAAAAATTGATAAGTTTGAAATTACTTAGTTTGAATTTGATTTTGAGAAGCTGAAGAAAAGGTGTGAGGGTTTTGGGTACAATGATGTCATTGGTTTATATTACAGATTGTCTGAATTATATTTTGTGGGCATTTTGCTAATCTTGCAAATGATGATGACCTAAATATAATGTTAGATGATGTTTTAAATTATGAATATGTTGAGATTTATCTTGAGCATGATTGTGAAGGGGGTAAACAGGTTACATAGGCTACACAGCCTAAACAGGGAAGGGATAGGGATAAACAGGCTAAGAAGGTTAGTTTGTCCACTTATATTGGTTATGATGGTGATGTGGTGGTGGAAGAAAATAGTGAGGACTCAAGTACTTCTAGTGATAGTGATATTCTTGATAAAGAGGAAGAAGAAATATTTCTAACTGATGATGAAGAAGTAATTAAGGCAAGAAAAAACTAGAGGATATAAAGAGCAGAATAAAAAATAAAAAGAACTTAATGATGAACCAAACATTGAGCAACATCAAACAGCAAGCAACCAAGAATTAGAAAAAAACATTGAGTGACATCAAACAGGTGGCAATACTATTGAGGTAGAAGAACAAGGTTATGAGAATGATGATGATACTAATGATAATGAAACAGATAGTGATAATACTAAAAATTATGACTCTGATAAAGTAGAAAATTACAGCCCTGAAGAAGCTGACTTTGAGGATGATAGACTTGTATAGTGGCAAAACCCTTTCCCAATGTATAACCCCACACCAAAATCATGGGGAAAAAGTTAGAGTTAGGAATGTTATTTGCAAACAAGAAAGAATTCAAGAATGCAGTAATTCATTGGTCATTAACAAAAGGTTTTGATTTAAAATTTGTGGAAAATAAAAAACATAGGGTCAAAGGGATGTCCTGTGAAAGTATGAGGAAGTAAAGTTCAGTTTCAATCAACTGTTCAGCTTAGAACAATGAAGAAATGAAATAGATGTTCAAAAACTTTAGTGAGTAGGTAGGTTACCGCTAAGTGGTTAGCAAAGAATTTGAATACAAAACTTAAAGAATTTAAGAATTGGAGATTAGTTGATAATCAAGCTTATGTAAAGAAAACCTTTCTAGTTAATGTGTCAATCGACAAATGGTATAGGGCTAGAAAGTTTGCTTTACAAGAGTTAATGGTGAACATAAAAGAACATTATGCCAAGTTGTGTAGATATGTTGAGGAGTTAAGAAGGTCAAATCCTGGGATTACAATTGACTTATATCAAGTCTTTCATTCTGTTGCACCTAAACTCAGAGGACTTTATATTGGATTTAAGGCTTTTAGAGTTGGTATGCTTGCTGGTTGTAAGAAAATAATTGGACTAGATGATTTCTTTCTAAAAGGGTGTTGCAGTGGGCAGCTTTTGAGTGATGTAGCTAGAGATTGAAACAAACAAATGTTTCAAAACTCTTGGGCAGTTTTAGAGGGAGAAAATAGAGACTCATGGGAATAATTTTTGGGCTTGCTAAACAATGACATGAAGTTAGAAGATAGTGAAGGGTGGACCTTCATTAGTGATTAACAAAAGGTAAGTATAAACTTATTATTTGTTATACATGTTGTAAACACTCGAAAATTTTTGCACACATGTTACTGACATTGTTGGAGGGCAGATTCGTCTTTCAAATATAACCCTGGAAGACAGTTCACATCCAATCCAGATACTACCGGAAGCTCAATCTCAACCCCGGAACACACACCGGGAACATCAGTTCCAACCTCGGAGATAACCCCGAGGCCTGTAGTTCCAATACCAAAAATTCCACCAGAGAAGACCGATTCATCCCGGAGATAACCCCGAGATATTCAGTCTCAGTCCTAACACTAGGAATAGCATATTCCAACCTTGGAGATAACCCCAAGAAAGGCAATTGTAATTCCGGAGATAACCCTGAAAATTCTTCTTTTAAATGCATGCAATCAGCTTCAACCTCGGCGCTTACACCGAGGCACTCAGTACAAGGCCCGATAATAACACCGAGAAGACATGCACACCTCAGAGATGACACTAAGGACCTTCAACACTTGCATCAGTCCAATCTTAGAGATAACCCTGAGCAACGTCTGCTTTATCAGCCCAAACTGGAGATAACCCCGGTGAGGGGCAAAGTTGTCATCTTGCCACCTTGAGACCACATCACGCCATCTCAACATTTCAGACATACATTTCTACATAGCAATGTCCCACAAGAATCAAGGAAGTCCAGTCCCGAGTGACTATTACGCTTGGTAATGAATAGAATTTGAAGCATGAAGACCGGCGGGCATGGTCCCATCTTCCTGACTTCGTACAACCTCTAATCCCATGTCATTGCGTAACTCTCGACAACAGCAATCCACAAATAGGTCTTACACACCTCAGTCGGATGCCTAGATTGAAGTTCTAAAAGTTCGAGCAAACATCACGTTGTACGCTTGCACGTACTTCGAGACGGCAGAACCCGCGAAGCCTGGGGCACCCCGGGGAGCCGCAGGTACACCTGCGGCTCCCCCCTCTACAAATAGAGGGCTTGGGGTGGCCATTTTGGAAGAGAAAAAGGCAAGGAAGCCCTGTCCAATTTTCTCTGTACACACCCTAAACTGAGTGCTTTCTCATTTGAAACACATGTAAGCTCATATATAGCTACCTTTTACCGGCGGAAGCTGAGTGTTCATCCATTTTAAGCTATAGAAGTCTTCTTTGACAGCCCACTGTAAGCCTTCTTATATAATTTAAAGCCTTTCTCTTCATCTTGGCACACACTATTCTGCACGTTGAGAGTCGTGTTGCGTATGTATGCCCGAACTTCGGTCCGTTGTTTCATTTCAGTTTATATATATAAATGTACTATATATATATATATATATATATATATATATATATATATATATATATATACATATACTATATATATATATGAACTATGTGTCGAACTCTGTTCGATGAGCCTAGACTTACGTCTGGTGCGTTTAAATGCTTTCGTACATATATATATACTTATATATATGAACTGTGTGACGAACTTTGTTTGATGAGCCTTAATTTTACATCTGGTGCATTTAATGCTTTAATATATATATACTTATATATATGAACTGTTGTCGGACTTTGTTTGATGAGCCTGATTTGATATCCGGTGCGTTTACATGCTTTTTATATATATATATATATATATATATATATATATATATATATATATATATATATTACATTTCGTCCCGCCTAGAGTTTACTTCGTGGTGGTTGACCGTTTTTATTACTTTGTGTACATTTCGTCCCGCCTAGAGTTTCCTCTGTGGCAGTTGATCGCTTTTACAGTTTTATTTACATTTTTGATCCCCCATAGAGGTGCTTCGTGGTGGTTGATCATGTCTGTATATATATATATATATATATATATATATATATATATATATATATATATATATATATATATATACCTGCTTACTACATTTATATCAATTGCGGCATCATGTGAGCCTAGGAATCATGTGATCACATATTCAGTCTACTGAATCTAGATTCGGTTCCTGTGATGGACCTTTTCAGATGTAAGCAGCTTGTAAATTTATTTGCGATATCTGAATTTCCTCAGATGGTTTCCATACTCATGAGGAGTTCGGCATTATTTTGTACATTATCTTTCTCGAAGATGCTTCGCTTCTCGAAAATAAAAGAAATCAAGCCGAACATTGAATAAAATGGAAGTATCAAAGGCCTCAATTACTATTGAGCACAAGGGTGTGATAAAACCTCGTTTCTAAAACATCATTGCTATATCTTGCTTAAAATTGAAGTTTTACACAAATTCAAACCCTTTGTATATAGGTGCGAACGAGGTATATCACTACTTCCAAATAACAGCACATTGACCCACACACACACACACATTCATATAACAGTTTCTTGAAAAGTGGAGGTCACCGTGGCAACACGGATGTTGGGGGGTGCCTAACACCTTCCCTCGGCATAAGAAAGTCCCTGGACCCTAATGAATCTCGGTTTCACAAACCCGTTTAGCAGTGTCATATCACTGGGTTAATGTACAAACCTTTTTTCGGTTGTGTTGGTACAACCAATTAAAAAACCAACTAGCGACTCTTAACAGTCCATCGTCGACATTACACATGTCGGACCTTTTTCACTTGGTTTTTCAAACAAATCTCACCTAAAATGAGAACACCAAAAAACAAGTAACGAAAAGGGACAAATAAAAATCTCGACGTCACGAAGAATTTGACCAGTCTAATCATGTCTTCATCTAACCAGTCTAATCCAATTATGTCTTCATCTGACCAGTCTAATCCAGTTTTTCACGAAGAATTTGACGGATTAAGTAAACAAATTACAGATTTGGTTGTTCTGCTTAAAGAACAACATCAATCTACTCAAGGTACGAAGATACCCATACATGCTGAATCCTCTGCACAAGGAGGAACTCAAGGTTCTGATAAAGCCATTACAGTACCTGAACTGCAGTTGGGTATGACCAACAAAAGTCATGATGCCGCTCATCTTACAAGAGATCCAGACATCGGTTACATCAGAAAAAGGTCCTTCAAATGGAAGAAACCCTTCGTTCTATCAAAGGAATTGGAGTACACGGGAGTGTCTCCTATGCCGATCTTTGTATATTCCATAGTGTTCATTATCCAGAGAAGTTCAAAACTCCTGACTTCGAAAAGTATGACAGGTTAGGAGATCCTTACACCCATTTGAAGGTGTTCATTGGAGAACTTAGATCTTATACAGAGGGCGAGAAGCTCAGAATGCAGCTGTTCTAAAAGAGTCTGACTGGAGAGTCCCGTTCGTTGTAAACCAGATTAGACAATTCAAAGATCCATAGTTGGGAAGAACTAGCTCATGCCTTCCTCACACAATACAGCTTCCAGCCTCAGATGGATCCTGACAGATACCAAATTACCAAGGTCAACAAACAGTCCAATGAGTCTTTCAGAGAATATGCTCAAAGGTAGAGGCGCCTTGCTGCTCAGGTGATTCCTTCTTTGACAGAGTCAGAGATGGTCATGACTTATATCGACATACAAGAAGCTCCTTTCTATGAAAGAGTCTTAACTGGAATTGGTAAACCATTTTTTGAAATGATCAAACATGGAGAGATGGTTGAGATGGGATTGAAGTTAAGAAAGATTCAAGACCTAACCGCTCTTAAAGTTGTTGCTGAGCACATTCAATCCGAAAATTATGGAAACAACCCCCGAAGGGTCCATAAAAAGAAAGAGGAGGATGTTTCCTTGATACTCAAGGTCAGAAAGGTAATCAGAATATGCATATCCAGAGGAGAAATTACACTCCCTTTCAAGCACAGTCTTCAAACCCTCCACTGACTAAAGGTGGAGAAGCCAAATGCCCTCAAGTGTTCACACCCCTAGGGGATTCACTCGAGAACATTTTCAATCTTCTGACCACTCAGAAGAAAATCACGAATCTTCTTCCACCAACCAACCCTAATGGGCGGGGTTTCAATGCTGCTCAGAAATGTGCTTATCATACCGGGGCACCCGGACATGATACTCAAGATTGTTGGGCCTTGAAACACAATACCCAAGATCTGATAGACAACGATGAGATCGTAGTCACCAAACCAGATCAACCTCACATACAAGACAACCCTATTCCTCCACACAAAGAGTAAGAGGTCAACATGATTAATTGGAGCAATGGACAGAGTTCCAATTTTAACTATGAAGCATCCCAAATCACCAAAGACAATGTTGATAAATGGGATTATGCAAAGTTCCAGTTTATGATGGAATGAAAGATGAAAGCTCTGTGTAAACAGATTGAGCAATTGGCAGAACTGGTGACCTATCAGCATCAAGTCACACGCCAATTAATTAGCCAGGAGCATGCTTGTGACGCCCCCAAAATAGGTATACATCACCTATTCTGAGTCGTCAATACATGGTATAGAATACAAATACAATCTTTAATATATAACAAGAGAGCTATGAGTTTTTATATAAATACTATTTTCTAGACAATATCCACTTTCAGAATAAGTTCTCATTAAATTTATTTTCACACTATTTCATAGAATAGTGAGGACTACTAATGTTATCCTCTGAATCGTCACTCCGTTCCCCAACTAGTCCCCGCTACGTTCTCATTTCCTGAAGAGAACAGTAAAAGAAAGGGTGAGCTCAACTAGCCCAGTAAGAAATATTATGACTAAGATAATGCAGAATAACTTATCATTAGTCTTCAACAATGTTAAACTGATAAAATACGATAGACATCAAGTTTAACTGTAGCGGAACCAGCAATCCATTAAAAGAGTCAAGTAGAGAATAAAATCTACTATCTTTTATGATTTAAAAGGTTTTTCATGACTTTTATCGTTGAGACTCAACTTAATAAATAATCCACATCATCGAATCACCCCTGCACTACGGCCAAGGATATTCTTTAGTATCACGACCACGAATTATCCATGCACTACGACCAAGGATATTCATGTTTTCATCAACGGTCCTGATCATGCCATAAAAAAATTCATCTTTGCACTACGGCCAAAGAGAATCCATAGCCATAATCATACCAAAAACTATCCATTAATGCATTACGGGCCAATGAGGACTTTTTTCACATCATTTGTAACATTACGGTCATGATTATACCGAATAATCTCTAGTCATAATCATACCAAGTTCATCTATGCACTACAGGCCACAGATGACTTTCAACATAATATAAGCATGAGGATGATGACAATGATATAAGAATTCAATAAAACAAGTTCAAGAATTAATTTATCTAGGAACTGATAACGTCTAAATTGTCAACATGATACTGCTTTGTAGAGTAAAATTCAAGAATGCTCAGAAAAATATTTCCATGAAAAGATACTGGATGAAGCGCAAATATCAAGGATATTCTACTAATTTCATGGAGTATAGAAGTCAAAGTTTTAACCAACTGAGTATAATAAAGAATGGAATAACAAAAGAAATCACCATGCATTCGATAGACCGCACAGGCAGGTTATTCTAATAGAATAATAAATAACGGAACCAGGTCCGGCATAAAACGCACAGACAGGATATTCCAACAGAATAATAAAGAATGGAACCAGGTCCGGCGTAAAACGCACAGACATGATATTCCGACATAATAATAAATAATGGAACCAGGTCCGGCGTAAAACGCACAAACAGGATATTCCGACATAATAATAAATAATGAAACAACAGAAGAATTTCACCAAGTATTGGGTAGCCCGCATATACAGGTTATTCCAACAGAATAATAAAGAATGGAATAACAGAAGTTCTCTTCACCCTTTACGAGTACAACAAATAATATCCATTACCGTAAAATAAACCTGATATCGGAGTAGTGAAGTAGCAGAATACTTTTCTTCTCTCTCTTTATAATTTCTCTCTCTAGAGTTTCCGTGAATTCGTAAGAAAATAATGAAGGAATGAGCTTCTATTTATAGAAAAATGGTCTGCATAGTAACTAACTCATGAACGGTCTAGATTGATTTACTTTAATATGACGGTCCATATTTAAAGCAAAATTTTTTAAATAAAATATAATATATTCAATTTATAATCTAATAAAACGAATAACTTTATAAAAAAATTTACTATGCAAATACTATGCAGGCACTATGTAAATACTATGCATAATAAAATATAATATATTCTAATTATTGTCTAATAAAATAGATAACTTTATAAAAGTATTCTGTTTTATATAAAAAGATTTTACTATTAGCCTAATAAAACGAATAACTTTATAAAAGTATTATGTTTTATATAAAAAACTTTTCTGTTTTATTACATTAATAATACCAATAAAACAAAACTGAGTGACTTATCACGTAAGCCTTAATAATCAATACTGTATGCTACTATGCAACCACACGTATTACTGTACTTTTACTACCGAGTAGTTCAACAGTATTAACAGTAAAATTTCTGTCGTTATTTTCATAAAATATTTTTATCGTTTTCTCAATCCGACAGTAATTCCGTTGTGGGGTCCACCAATAATTGTGTCATCGTACGAATATTCCCCGACAAAAATAATATTCTCCGACCAATCGAATATAATACAACAACTTGCATACTTTGCAAAATTTATAAATACTACCCACAACTATAACATTATCTCAAATTCACAACATAATATTTTAAAAAAATATTTCGAAAAAATTAAATCTTTACTCATAAAATCTAGGGTTTCACAATCTCCTCTCCTTATGAAATTTCGCCCTCAAAATTTACGTACGTACCTAGTATGCTGAACAGATGAGGACACTTCGTCAGATTCTAACTCTTAAGGTATAACCTTTGAGTGTTGAATACATTCTAAGATTTTCACAGGTACATCTTCATACGTGCTCGTCCGGTTCTAAATCAATAATGTGGTTCGGGTCGTCCACATATTTACGTAACATCAATACGTTAAAAATGTTATGAACACGTGACATACTTGGCGGTAAAACGAGTCTATAAGCCACAGTTCCTACTCAATCGAGGATTTCAAATGGGTCAATTAAATCAAGGGTTGAGATTTCCTCTCTTCATCGATTCTTGCTTCTAGAATAACTTCCTCTTGAACCTTCTTCTTCACATTCATCAGCTCTGAGTATGTAGCTTGAGCGGCTTTAAATTTATCGATTAAAGTCGATTCTAATCGTATATTCGTTATCTTTACGTGGGTTCCTAGAGTCTTTAACTCTATCTTCATCATTTGTAAACTATTCGAAATGGGTCTTTGTGTTAACAACATCTCACTCGCATACGATCTTCTACTCAACGCGTCAGCTACCACGTTCGTACTTCCACGATGATATTGAATGGTACGATCGTAATCTTCAACAGCTCGAGCCAATGTCATTGGCGTATAATACGTTCGTTTTAGTTGAAGAAATATTTAAGGGTTTAAGAAATGGGTTTTGTACTTGGGTCAATACAAAATTTGATTTCACGCTCTAGGGTAGGCTAAGAAGTCTTCAAGAATACGTCAGGAACTTTATTAACAATAGAAATATCGTTCAAAACTGTGACCCTCATCCAAGACTTGAATAACACGTCACATTGATACCTATCAACTTGCCATCGTCATTCACAACGTCGCCTACAGAAAGTCTGGCTTCGGTGCATTCCACACAAGGAAGTCACCAAATAAAGGCTCAGGGCTTTTTACTTATGGATTGATATGACAGTGATTGACTTTAGTGGTTTGGTTGCTTGAATTCGCATAACAGGTTGGTTAGGAGTATGAAAGCTAACAACCTTACGAAAAGCATGATGAGTAGTTAACTAATCAATTCTTAAAATCACATCAAAGGCAAGTATTTTCAAAGAGATACGATCGACAGGTAACGTGAAAGTGTTGATTTGAACAAGATTTATAAATAGTGGAGGTAACAAAGGTTTCTCCCAACTGAGTTTAAACAGATATATCAAAGTCTAACTTCTCTGGAGTTAACTCTAAACATTGAACACAACTAGGTGAAATAAAAGAGTGAGTAGAACCGGTATCTAACACGGTATAGACTTCACAAGAGTTTATGACTAACATACCCGTGATAATTTTATTCAGGCTCCTTGTCACGAAAAAAAAATGCTCTCTCTTAAACAACCGGCTTTGACTTTTCTGGGACAGCCTTTGGTGCCTCCATCTTAGCTGAACTTGTCTTTAGTGAACGACAAAATCGGGCTAAGTGACCTTCTCTTCCACAATTATAACATGCTTTGGACCGCATCGCGCAGTTTGGACTGATGTGTCCCTCCCCTCCGCATTTGAAGCATATGATAGGTGGTCGTTCTCCTTCCTTTAAAATGGGTGCTGGTGCCGACGTCTTCACGTCATTGTTGAAACTTCTCTTCTTGAAATGTCCATTCTTATTATTTTGGCCATGATTACCACCGAAGTGGTTACCATTTCTGGCATGTTGATTCCCTCCATGTTTATTGTCACTGCTTTGATGACTGTTATCACCTGTATTATCATTTTGCCGACTGCTCTCTTTTGGTTGCGTTGACTCGTTATCGCGCTCCACTAATTGAGCCCTATTTACAATATCTGAATACAAACGCAGTTTATGAGAAATAAGATATTGACGTATCTCCGGCTTCAAACCTCTTAAAAATATCCGCGTCATTCTCTCTTCATTATCAACCAAGTGGGACGCAAATCGGGATAACTCGGCAAACTTGGCTTCGTACTGCGACACCGTCATGTTGTTTTGCTCCAACTTGATAAATTTCACCTCCTTCATGTGACGAATGCTTTCGGGAAAGTACTTGTCATTGAACAGCTCTTGGAACTTCTCCCAAGACATCTTGAGTGCGTCAGGCTGGGTACGTTTTACATATTCTCACCAGTGATCTGCCTCTTCACGCAACATAAAGGTGGAAAAGGGAACCTTTTGCTCCTCGGAGCATCCCAAAACATCAAATATCTTGGTGATCTACTTTAAACACGTCTCTGCCTTAAGTGGTTCTGGCTTTTCCAAAAACTCCGGTGGTCCCAGCTCCTTGAATTGCTTAGTGGTGACCAACGGTGGGTTGCCATTGTTTCCTCCTGCATTATGAACAGGAGTCGCCTTCGCCTGATATTGCATGAATTCTAAAAAACTCCTAAACGTATCGTCGTTCGTCAATTGATCAGTGTTGTTGTTTACACGAGGATTATTGTCTTCATGTTGCACATTGTCTTGATTATTGATCTGTGGAGACTCAACGGTCTCCTGTGCTCCATTGCTTATCTCAACATTTCCAGATGCCATTTTCAAATACTACCACAAAATAAGGGTTAATTTACATATCACATATTATCAATATACTCTGACCGACCAATTATGTGACGCCCCCAAAATTAGGTATACATCACCCATCTTGGGTCGCCAGATACATGGTACAAAATTTAAATACAACTTATTAATACATCTGTCGTGTACAATACGACAAAACATAAACTGTGAGTTTGAATACAAATATTGTCTACTAGAGATTATACAAACTCAAAAGGAGTCCTCATTACAATTATTATCACACTATTTCACATAATAGTGAGGACTACTAATGCTATCCTCTGGACCATCACTCCGTTCCCCGACTCGTCCCAGCTATATTCTCTTTTCCTGAAGAGAACAGTGAAAGAAAGGGTGAGCTCAACTAGCCCAGTAAGAAATATTATGACTAAGATAATGTAGAATAAATTATCATTAATCTCCAACAATATTAAACTGAAAAAATATAATAGACATCAAGTTTAACTGCAGCGAAACAAGCAATTCATTAAAAGAGTCAAGTAGAAAATAAAATCTACTATCTTTTATGATTTAAAAGGTTTTTCATCACTGTTATCGCTGAGACTCAGCTTAATAAATATTTTACATCATCGAATCACCCCTGCACTACGTCCAAGGATATTCTTTAGTATCACGACCACAATTATCTATGCAGTACGGGTCAAGAATATTTGTGTATTTATTAATGGTCATGATCATGCCAATAACTGTCCATCAATGCACTACGAGCTAATAAGGACTTTTACCACATCATTTATAACATTACGGTCATGATTATACCAAATAATTTCTGGTCATAAATATACCAAGTCCATCTATGCACTACAGACCACAGATGACTTTTAACACAAAAAAAACATGAGGATGATGACAATGATATAAGAATTCAATAAAACAAGTTCAAGAATTAATTTATGCAGGAACCAATAACGTCCAAATTGTCAACATGATACTGCTTTATGGAGTAAAATTCAAGAATGCTCAGAAGAATATTTTCATGAAAAGATACTGGATGAAGCGCAAATATCAATGATATTCTACTAATTTCATGGAGTATAGAATTCAAAACTTTAATCAACTGAGTATAATAAAGAATGAAATAACAAAAGAAATCACCATGCATGCGGTACTTCGCATAAACATGTTATTCCAACAGAATAATAATAACGGAACCAGGTTAGGCAAAATTTGCACCGACAGGATGTTCCAACAGAATAATAAAGAATAGAATAACAACAGAAATCACCATGCATGCGGTACTTCGCATAGACAGGTTATTCCTACACAATACTAAATAATAGAACCAGGTCAGCCGTAATATGCACCGACAGGATGTTCCAACAGAATAATAAAGACGGACCTAGTTCCGTCTTATTATTATTCTGTTGGAACATCATGTCTGTGTTTTACGCCGGACCTGATTCCATTATTCATTATTCTGTCAGAATATCCTGTCTGTGCATTTTACGCCGGACCTGGTTCCATTATTCATTATTCTGTCGAAATATCCTGTCTGTGCGTTTACGCCAGACCTGGTTCCATTATTTATTATTATGTTGGAACATCCTGTCGGTGCGAATTTTGCCTAACCTGATTCGGTTACTTATTATTCTGTTGGAATAACCTGTCTATGCGAAGTACCGCATGCATGGTGATTTCTTTTGTTATTCCATTCGTTATTAAACTCAGTTGGTTAAAATTTTGACTTCTATACTCCATGAAATTAGTGAAATATCTTTGATATTTGCGCTTCATCCAGTATCTTTTCATAGAAATATTCTTATGAGCATTCTTGAATTTTACTACACAAAGCAGTATCATGTTGACAATTTGTACGTTGTTGGTTCCTGGATTAATTAATTCTTGAACTTGTTTTATTGAATTCTTATAGCATTGTCATCATCCTCATGTTTATATTCTGTTGAAAGTCATCTGTGGCCTGTAGTGCATAGATGAACTTGGTATGATTATAACCAGGGATTATTTAGTATAATCATGACCGTAATGTTACAAATGATGTGGTAAAAGTCCTCATTAGCCCGTAGTGCATTGATGGACAGTTGTTGGCATGATCATGACCATTAATGAATACACAAATATTCTTAGCCCGTAGTGCATGGATAATTGTGGTCGTGACACTAAAGAATATCCTTGGCCGTAGTGCAGCGGTGATTTGATGATGTGGAATATTTATTAAGCTGAGTCTCAGCGATAACAGTGATGAAAAACCTTTTAAATCATAAAATATAGTAGATTTTATTTTCTACTTGACTTTTTTAATGGATTGCTTATTTCGCTGTAGTTAAACTTGATGTCTATTATATTTTATCAGTTTAACATTATTGGAGACTAATGAAAATTTATTCTGCATTATCTTAGTCATAATATTTCTTACTGGGCTAGTTGAGCTCACCCTTTCTTTCACTATTCTCTTCAGGAAAAGAGAATATAGCAGAATAGACTGCATGAATAAGAAAGAAAAAATACCATTTACGAGTACAACAAATAATATCCCTTACCGTAAAAGAAACCTGATATCGGAGTAGTGAAGTAGCAGAATACTTTTCTTCTCTCTCTCTCTCTCTCTAGAGTTTCCTTGAATTCGTAAGAAAATAATGAAGGAATGAGCTTCTATTTATAGAAAAATAGACTGCATAGTAATTAACTCATGAACGGTCTAGATTGATTTACTTTAATCTGATGGTCCATATTTAAAGCAAAATCTTTTAAATAAAATATAATATATTCTATTTATAATATAATAAAACGAATAACTTTATAAAAAATTTATTATGCAAATACTATGCAGGCACTATGCAAATACTATGCATAATAAAATATAATATATTCTAATTATTGTCTAATAAAATAGATAACTTTATAAAAGTATTCTGTTTGCTATAAAAAGATTTTACTATTAGCCTAATAAAACGAATAACTTTATAAAAGTATTATGTTTTATATAAAAAGCTTTTCTGTTTTATTACATTAATAATACCAATAAAACAAAATTAAGTGACTTATCACGTAAGCCTTAATAATCAATACCGTATGCTACTATGCAACCACACATATTACTGTATTTTTACTACCAAGTAGTTCAACAATATTAACGGTAAAACTTCCGCCGTTATTTCCATAATATATTTTTGTCATTTTCTCAATTCGACAATAATTTCGTTGTGGGGTCCACCAATAATTGTGCCGTCGTACAAATATTCCCCGACAAAAATAATATTCCCCGACCAATCGAATATAATACAACAACTTGCATACTTTGCAAAATTTATAAATACTACCCACAACTATCACATTATCTCAAATTCACACCATAATATTTTAAAAAAAAATTTGAAAAAATTAAATCTTTATTCATAAAATCTGGGGTTTCACAATGCTAGTCTACTCCCCTTGGTTACGAAGACTCCATTGTCACCTTCAAAATATGAAACATTGGAGTATAAAGGGACGAAGAGAGCAGCTGCCAAAGCCCGTCGGGATTTTGCCAATAGAAGGGAATTTACATACCTGGGCCAACCTATGGAGGAGATACTCTAGATGCTAATCAATTAAGGAAGAATCACATCCCTTCTACCTCCAATTAATCCCCGTTCAGGACGGTTCAATATTAATGGAGTATGTCAATATCACTCTCATTCTCGTGGTCACAGCACGAAAGAATGTTGGGTACTCCGCCACCTTATTCAGAACTTAATCGATAGCGGTGTCCTGCAACTGGCAGACAATGATAATGTGTTATTTGAAAGTAAAAATCCTTGTCCTATTAAATGGAAGGGACTGGTAGCAGTTATATCATCTGAGGTTGATGGGACTGTTAAGCCATCCACAATTCAACTCAAAGGAGTTAACAATCCTTTGAAAGTGGCTACTCCAGAGCCAATCATTTTTCTATTCAGGCCATAATATCATATTATCAGCTTGCAGAAAGTTCCCTAGAATTATGGAGAAGCTGAAGGATCCACATCTCATACAACTGCTGTGGTGTCGAAGGAAAATCCATTGTATCTTCCTCAACGGGTGATGAATCCTGCTATAAAATCAAAGGGGAAAATTCCTATAGAGAAGATTAAAAAATTCCTCCGTGCTATGGGTCATAATGAAGCCAAGGTGGTTTTAAGCTTAAGAGAAGCTCCACATCAAATTTCAATATTAGACTTGGTTTTAACTTCCGAAGATCACAGTAAGATTCTACTAAAGGTTTTGGAAGAAGCCTACTTGCCAAAATCTGTGGATGTGACAAAATTTCAACATCCGGTTGATCACATTTTTAACAAAAATGTGATCTCTTTCACTGATGATGACATACCGTCCGAAGCGACTGATCATTATAAACCGTTACACATTACGAATTTGTCCTCTGGTTACATGTTAGCTGGAGTCTTGGTAGATGGAGGTTCGTTTTTGAATATCTGTCCTTATGCTACATTTCTAAAGATGAATGTTAATCTCAAGCGGGTCTGAAGTAACCATACGATCATCAAAGCTTTTGATGGATCCCACCGAAATTCAGTCGGAGAGATTGAGCTGCCAATTGAGATTAGTCCCCATACATTTTGTGTATCTTTTCACGTGCTCAAAATAGATACAGGATACAACCTGCTTCTAGGGAGGCCGTGGATTCATATAGCCGGGGTAGTCCCCTCCACTCTTTATCAGCAACTTAAATACATTATCAACAATAGCCTAGCCACAGTCAATGCTGAACCAGAATTTCCTCAACATGATGACCTTTCACTCATCAATGTCAATTCAGAGGTTGAGCCGGTCAGTTTCCACGATTTGGAAGTAAGCAACACTTAATACCATTCTATTGGGACGCCATTTCCCGTACCCAAGATTTCTACCGAAGTTATGGCAGCTACTCAAGAAATGATGTCATTGGGACACCAGCCCAAACAAGGGCTGGGTAAAGACCATCAGGGTATTAAGCACCCAATCCAAGTGTCCAGCCAAACTGGGACCGCCGGACTAGGCTATTCTTCCAGTACCAGGTATAGGAATCCACATATGCATAAGCAGATTCCTTCAACGTCAGCCACACGACTATTATTTCCACTTGTAAATTAAGAGTCCACATAATCTCCGGTAAAGGTGCCTGCCAACGTAATGACTATGTTATTTCCTAAACCGATACCGATAAAGGAGAAGGAAGTCTATGTACCAGATCCTAAGGTGGAAGAAGATGAACAGAGAATTAAACAAGACATCGTCTGAATGATGTCAGGCATACGCATCATTGTCCATGATGAACATACAAATAGATACACCCCAGACGATGATTGCCCAGACATAATGGTCATCATTTGGGAGAAGGGGGACGATGACAGCCCCTCCACCACTGCGGTCCACCAGAACTTTGCCCATGTCAATTGGAGCAACACTCCTTGCATTTGTCGACAAGGGTAAAATGGGCAGGACTTCTTTCTGCCCTGTAAATATCATAACTACTTACTTTTCTGTACAGTATTAGCAGTTGTTTTGTCCGTACATGCTTTGTACAGTATTAACTACTTACTTTGTATGTTTAAACAATTTCATATATATTAAGTGAAAGTATATTTTGTTTCAGGACTCTAAACTTAGATGTGCCTGTACTTGCTGATAAGATGCCTCTTCTCCACAAGGATTGTAACTTTGATGAAAAGTTGAACTCCGACTTGATGGAAATACAAGAGGACATTGAGGTGCCTCCAGAGATCAAAGTATGGGTCGAAGATAAACCTAAGCCTAACCTTGATCGAACCACCTCTTTCAATCTCGGAACCTTAGAAAACCCTAAGTTAATCCAGATCGGTTCAGACCTTACCCCAAACTAGAGGAATAATATGGTTACATTACTAACCCAATTCCAGGATGTGTTTTCATGGTCTAATGAAGACATGATGGGTTTGTCCACGGACATTGTCCTTTATCGCCTTCCCATCAAAGAGGGATTCAATCCAGTCAAGCAGAAACTCAGGCGATTAAAACCTGAGTGGCGTCTAAAGGTGAAAGAAGAAATTATGAAATAATTTCAAGCTGGTATTATCATGGTATCCACATATCCTGAATGGATATCCAACATCGTTCCCGTGCCTAAGCCTGGAGGAAAGGTGCGAGTTTGTGTGGATTATCAGGATCTGAATAAAGCTTGCCTTAAAGATAGCTTTCCCGCGCCCTTTATCCACATTCTCATTGACAATACTGCTCAATATGGCATGTACTCCTTTGCTGATTGCTTTACGGGGTACCATCAGATCATTGTTGCTGAGGAGGATCGTGAGAAAATTGCTTTCTTCACGCCTTGAGGAACTTTTTGCTACAGACGGTTGTCTTTCGACATCATAAATGTCGGAGCTACCTATCAGAGAGCTATGATGGATCTTTTCCACGACTTAATGCACAAAGAGATAGAGATCTATGTGGATGACATTATCGTTAAGTCCCGAAGGGAGGAAGACCACTTAGACCATCTCAGAAAGCTCTTCATCAGGTTGCGTAAGTATAACTTGAAGTTAAATCCAGCCAAGTGTGCCTTTGGCGTTAAATCAGGCAAGTTGCTAGGATTTCTAGTCAGCCACAAAGGGATTGAGCTGGATCCCACTAAAATTCAGGCCATTACGAAAATGCTCATTCCTCAGATCGAGAAGGAAATACGGGGATTTCTGGGAAGAGTCAACTTCATTAGTAGGTTCATTTATCAACTCACAATAACCTGTGAGCCTATCTTCAAGCTGTTAAGGAAGAACTCCTCCATGAAATGGAATGATGAGTGCCAGAAGGTCTTCCTTACCATTAAAGAGCAGCTAGTCAAAGCTCCTATCTTGGTACCACCCAGGGATGATGTTCCCCTGTTTATGTCCCTATCCATAAGTGACAATGCCATGGGTTGTACGCTGGGTCAGAAAGACGATAGAAGAAGAGAACGAGATATCTATTACCTCAGCAAAAGATTCAATAGCAGTGAACACAAGTACACTCTGATTGAGAAGACTTGTTGTGCTTTAGCATGGCCTGCCATGAGGTTACAACATTACCTCCATGGGCACACAACCCATCTCATATCCCACGTGGATCCTCTCAAGTATGTGTTTAGTAAGCCCATACTGAATTGTCGACTGTCCAGTTGACAGTTGATTCTGCAACAATTTGACATCATGCACGTGACGCAAAAGTTCATTAAAGGTCAAGGAATTGCAGATCAACTGGCCGCCGCACCTTCGGGGGATTTCAAACCCCTGGAAACTTTCTTCCCCGATGAAGGGGTAATGACAATTCAGCAACACCATCATTACGATACACATCAAACATGGAACATGTATTTCGAAGGAGCTGTTAATATGGAAGGTTCTGGAGCTGGTGCAGTTCTAGTATCCGGTACGGGGGAGCAGTATTCTGTTGCCGTCAAATTACAGTTTAGCAGCACCAACAACACAGCTGAGTATGAAGGCTGTATCATGGGGCTAAAACTTGCCCGTTCAATGGGCATCAGATGGTTAACTGTCTTTGAGGATTCAGAGTTGGTAATCAAACAATCCACGAGAATCTATCAAACCAAATAGCTACATTTGCTGCCATACCATCGGCAAGTTTTACAGATGGCTTCGGTGTTCAAAGAGATCTTATTTCTACACATTCCTCGTACTAGGAATGACTTCACAGACGTATTAGCAACTTTGGCCTCCTTGATTCACATACCTGACAAAGAACACATGCCAAGCATCACATTAGCCTAGCAAAAGGCACCAGCTTATGGGAACTATGTTGGAGAAGTATCAGATGAGCTACCTCCCATCCAACAACCTTGGTATCAGCATATCAAGGAGTACTTACGAGATGGTTCTACACCCGCTGAGGCAAGCCTGACTGGGCAAAGGCGGATTCATCAACTAGCTATTAAATTTTACCTGAGCAGAGATGCATTCTATAAGAGAGATGCGGGACTAGGTCTCCTCAGATGCCTGGATAAGGATCAAGCTCAGACACTCATGGATGAGATTCATGGTGGAGTATGTGGCCCACATATGAGCTGCCCTATACTTGTAAAGAAGATCCTCATAATAGGACATTACTAGTTCTCTCTCAAGGTTGACTGCAATGACCACGTCAAGAGATGTTATCAGTGCCAAATTCATGGGAATGCTATCCACGCCCCTCCACAGGAGCTCCACAATATGAGTTCACCTTGGCCCATCTCAATGTGGGGAATGGACGTGATCGGCCCCATCTAGCCTAAAGCCAGTAATGGACATCGCTTTATCTTCACTATGATCGACTACTTTACCAAGTAGGTAGAAGCAGCCTCCTTCCCCAGGGTTACCAAAGAAGTCATCATTGCTTTCATCAGAAACAATGTCATTTGTCGATATGGACAATCAGAGGTAATTGTATCAGATAATGCTAAGAACCTCAATAATAAAATGATGGAGGAGTTATGCAGTAAATTCCACATCAAACACCTTAACTCCGTCATCTACCGTCTAAAGATGAATGGTGTTGTTAAAGCGGCTAACAAAAACATCAAGAAGATTATGCAAAAGATGTCCGGCAACCACAAAGGATGGCCTGACCTATTGCCTCTTACTCTGTTAGCCTACAGAACGTCAATGCGCACTTCAACTGAGGCAACCCTTTATGCATTAACCTATGCCATAGAAGTAGAAATGGAATCCCTTCGAGTGTTAATAGACGCTCAGCTAGATGAAGACCAATAGGTTCAAGACAGGTATCACCAATTCTCTCTAATAGATGAAAGGCGAACCGCGGCTATCTTCCATGGTCAGTTATATCAACAAAGGATCGTCTGATCCTACAACAGAAAAGTTCGGCTACTGCAGTTTAAACAACATGACTTGGTTTTGAAGAAGATCATCTACAACTAAGATCAGTCTATGGGAAAATTTTCCCTTAACTGGGAAGGCCCGTTTATTGTCAAGGAGGTATTGACAGGAGGAGCTCTCAGACTGTAAGAAATGGACGGTGATAAATTTCCATAGCTTATCAACTCAGACACCGTGAAACGGTACTATGTCTGAAGTTACCATCAAGCAAACATCTTGGTATTGGATCATCAGATCACCAGTCATTTCGGTTCTTTAACCCTTCATTACATACAACTTTTCTCCACACTGTGCCCCTCAGGGAAACACATTTTTCAAGCCAGCATCCTGGTTTTCGGATCATCAGATCCCTTCCTCTTCACTCGATTTTTTAACCCTTACTCAACTTCGGTTATCCCACTAAGGATTGAACCTTTCACACTTGCAGTTTGTCCCCAAACATGGGATTAAACTTTTCAAACCTACAGTTTATCCTGAACTTAGGATTAAACTTTCTTTCCCCGCAGTCTGACCTGCACATGGTATCAAGCTTTTCAACTCGTCCTGAGGGGCGAACTACGTCGACCTGATCTCCTTGATATACGGGAGTACGTAGGCAACCATATTTTATATGGCCCGGTCGCAATAAAACAAAAATAACAAAAACACTTCTACACCCTTTTCCTTACAAAAAACAAAAACAACAAAAATATTCCAACACCTTTTTCTGCCATAAATAGCGTTGAACCTCTTACACCAGGTTCGAACTACGCAGACATGATCTCCTCTTCAACAGGAGTACGTAGGCAGCCATTTATGGTTCGGTCTAACCCCCTACCAAAACACAAATACTTGTCAACGGTACTGGGATCAAACTTCAATCCAGCACATTTCATTGGCTTCAAACCAAAGGGATGGAATTACCTGACCTCCCCATCTAAACGGGAGACTCGGCAACCATCTAAGCTGCAATTGTTCCTTGAAGAGCAACACCAATCCATAAGAGATGGAATTAACTAGGCTCCTCCTAAATAGGAGTACTGGTGACCATCTGTGGTGCAGTCAATCTTAGAGAGGAAAGCCACACTCCTCTCCATATTTCCATACAGAAACCAGTCCCAAGACACCAATGATGGAAGGGATACACATAGATATATGATCCATTCTGAACTATCCAGCGACAACTTAATGTCCATCCAGCAAGGAGGAATTCAGAATACATCAAGATTACAAGCCCCGAAGAAGCAGGCAAATATCAAGCAAGTATTCAGGCATATCTAAAAGGGAAGTGATCAAAAATATATATTTCCCTGCTATATATAATACTGTTTGATATACACAATGTAAACTGTACATGACAAAATGGCTAAGCTAGTCTGTGCAGGAAAATACAAGGCTATCTACAGATCGGTATGCATGCGAGCTAGCAGATCTAACATAGCATCTCTCTCAAGAGAAGGAGATAATGATGTGGTCTCCTGTACAAGGATATCCACACGAGCCAGCATGTCCGAGGCCATCTGCATGGTGATGCGATGCTCATCAATATATGCATTCATCTCGGCAAGTATACCAGTGGTAAGGAACTTCACTGTAGTACTATCTGTGATAGCAATATCCCGGGCAGATATGGCGCTATCCCGCTCAATTATCACTGCATCTCTGGCTGATCTGGCCTCATCCCGCTCAACAATAATGGCATCTCTACGAGCTAATGCCTCGTCTCTCTCTAACAGAAATGCGTCTCTCCCATCAAGACATGTCAACATCAGGGCTCTAGCCTGATCCCTCTCAAAGGTCATCAAACGAAGACTATGCTCAAAGTATTGTGCTGAATGTTGAATCACGATAGTGCTAGTACTGGGAGAATCTAAAAGAGCTACTGGAAATCCAGTAAATGGCTCATCCTCGATAGGAGAATCAATGTCCTCCGTGGGCTCTCCACCATCTGAAGCAATGCTCGGCACTATGGATACTACTACAGCCGATGAAATCTCTGTCTCCATCCACGCATAATACTCTAGCGAATAACCCGGATGGATAACAGAAAAAGTAGCTATCTCACGCTGATCCCAACAAGCATACACACGGGATCGGTCCTCTACTGATAGATGGCGAGAAGTTAAGCGCTGACCTAATGCCCCATCAAAAGGATGAAAATCCTGGAACTGGTCAAACTGCGACATCACGGCCAATGGGTGGTAGGTAGTCATGCCCCTCAAACTAGCCAGAGGGAGATAATCTATGCCCGAAGCATGAGTGATGAAACTGTATGGCAAACTGAGCCCTGAACATGACAAGATAGCAAACGGTTCTCCAATCCCAGCTAAGAAAATGGACCAAGATGCTGGATCTGTACACTCTGTAGGCAGGAAGGAATACGACATAGTTATCTCATGGGTGAAACAATACTCGTGTCGTCTAAATGTGCCAATCGGTCTCAGGTGTGACATAAATCACACATACAGCATGGCCGAACTGCCTGTGAATACCCTTGTAGGGTAAGTGCTGCAGAATGTGGCCGACCTCATTATCTCTGCCATGATCATCAAAATAATGGTACGACCCTCCCTAAGAGCTCTCACTGCCATAATAACGCCGATGTCTAACTCATCCATGTATCGTGGCATGTACATGTACGATAATACACACAGCATCAATGCATCCACTCTGGCCAACTGCCACTGGTCCTCTAGTATGGTGAAATCCCCAGAATACCGAGCATAACTGTCCTCATAGCCAAATCTGTCAATCAAAAAATGATGGGATATCACGTGGCCGGATGTAATCTCATCCTGCACAACTCTCCGCCGTAGCCCGGTGAGAGTCATAAACTGACGGCTAATGTCACCAATGGCTATATGCACGCAAGGTCTATCAAGTGGAAGCATCGTTAAACGTGCATACTTCTCCAAAGTCGGAGTCAACTCCTGGGTCCCAAACTGAAAAACATGCCTCTCCGGTACCCAGTACTCAAGCATGACCTCCACAAATCCTGCTGGAGCCTGAAACATCAAAAGGGTCATGGTATGCTGTAACAGCTAATCTACGGTCACCCTATCTGAGGGTGACATACTATCATACCAATATCTCAGACGGGATGCCACCAATAATGGTGGAGTGTGATCTATGCGGCTGACTGTCGAAGAAGACATCTGTGTGGGTCGTATCATAATACCATCCAGGGGTCAATGCTGAATATCTCTAGACATACATATATATGCATAACATAATACTTGCATAACAGATAATAGATGGCAATATGATGCAGGGAATAAAAGATAGTACATACATTCCTAAACGCATCATCATCTATATACATCATCTTTGTACAACTAAAAATATAGGGAAATGGGGCACAGACGCCCTACTACTAACAGTGCCCTATCAAAAGATATCGCGAGAATGGGGCACAGCCACCCAATAGCTAACAGAGGCCTATCAAAAGAGATAATGAGAATATACATCAGAAGAAGATAATGGTGTCAATATCGATATCATCAATCATGTCCACCTGATGTAACTCCTCCTGAGTCACTGGATCTCTATTAACAGGGATGTCAGGCCTATACAAATGAGGATCTGCACCGGCAAAGCCAAATGGGTCATCTGAGGGGCCAGCTCTTGTGCTGGAAGGATTAAACGAATCTATCTCTTCCGGATCTCTGCCCAAATACCGGAAAAAGAAATGTGCCCGGTCCAGTTACTAGGTCAAGCTGTCAATCTGTGTCACATGAGTTGGATCTTGAACATAGGCTAGCCAATCCGTCATCATCACGGATCCTGAAACCATATCCCCCACGAACTGAGTGGCACGGGTCTTGGCTCCAATGGTACTAGGGATCCACCAATACTGGAATACATCCTGAGTGCAAGGACCCTCTGATAATGCAAAATCATCAACACCTAACAATGGGATATCAATGACGGGTGACTGCGACACAAGCCAATAACGCCTGACAGGAGGCAAGATCGGTATACGGATCTCTCCTATGGTGCTCCTAATAGCACATTCTCCTAAATAGAGCTTCCATCCTCCATTTGTGAAGAGAGGAACCCTACAGGTGAAAATTATATACTCGATACCAGTCGGGTACCCATCCTCAAATCCAATGGCCGAGTCCTCCCCAAAATATGGAATCCCTGTGATGACATCCGCTGTCAACAACTCCAACTGTAGGCGACAATGAGTAAAACCATCAGCTATAGGGACCTCCGCCAGTATAGAATGATGCCATTGTTGTCCTCGTGGGTAGGTATCCAACCCTAATACACTCACCTGACGTAAACATGGGAGCCTCTCATAGGTCCAAAACTACAAACACAAAGGCAAAATATCTGCTGTCAGTTAACACTCTTAACCTATACATGGTAAATGACAAGATAAATACTTACCAGTAGAAATGGGTAAAATCCTAACCAAGCCAAGGTCAAGCCCTGTGAGCGCATACGCATGCCCCTGAGGAAATGGGCAAAGATGTAGGAGCCCCAATCATACTCTCCTATACGATCCACATATCAAGTGGAACTGATCAAAGCGAATGACACCGTAGACGAGTTATCTACTGTGAAGCAGCCCCTAATGATCATCAGGAACAATCACCTAAGTATGCGATCCCTGATTCTAACATCAGCTGGTATGGACTCACTCAACAGTCCACTCATAGCATCTACGCTCAAAGGACCTGCACGGACAGTCCTACCCTTAAGCACCTCCGCCGAAACTCCTAACAAGGATCTGACGAAAGTGGGGGTAATATTCGTCGTGTAAGGCACTGGTGCCCCTCTAAACTCCATACCTATGATAAACCGCCAATCCATCAATGTCATCATCACCTCACAGTCAAATAAATAGAGAGACTGAGTCTGGTGAAACCAGCGCTCAGACAATGCCCTGAGGTAACCTTAGGGACAGCGACGGGGAAGGATGAAAAAGAATGCCCCGAATCTCCAGTCATACACAATCGCTCTATAGTCAGGATGCAGAACCTGATACATGGAGTGAATGTTGAACCAGTTCCCTCGAGGCTGTGTAAAGCCAGGAACCTACATAAAATGCAGATCGACATCAGAATCCTTTACTCCTCATCAATAGGAAAGAAGGAAGATTAAGATCTAACTTTATACCTCGTTAACGTGCAAAAACATCGAGGGATGTCGACTCAGATCACCCAGAAGCTTTGGGTTTGCCACTTCAATAATTGGGAGGTTCATACGGGGAACATATGTAGCAGGAGCGGGGTCCACAATCGGAACATCCTCTTCCTCGTCCTCGACGTCTGGTACATCAACCCTGACTGGACGTTTCACCGCCTCTACCAACTGACGAGGCTGTCTAACAGAACAGGGTCGGGGCACTTCAGAAGCCCTCTTCCGTACACTAGAAGTGGTCCTGCAGGAAATACTCGGCTAATCCAGATCCATACTATCTGGACAATAAGTCTCCAAATCACCTCAAAAAGGGTGTGGTATCTTCTAACCTGGAGATTTCTTTTCAAAATGCATTTTATGACTACATGCATGCATGCATTATTTTACCAAACGTCTACAGTAGAGTTATAAATGCATGACTACTCAATGCCTATATTTTGGAAAATTTTGCCATAGCTTCCTCTATAAATAGGACTATCCACATGCACATAGGCATGACTAGGTGGCCATTCAGTACCACACATGCCCATAGTCATATAAATACTATTTACATTAAAAAATCAAAGTCATCAATCCATAAGGATAGCCTAATTACCAAGATTACTTTACTTTTTCACCTTTGCTCATTTGTCCTCAAATAGGATAAGAAATAGCAGAAAAAGGTGTCAATTTGACTGTTTCAAAAGTTAAATTTTTTCACATCATTATGTTCAGCATGGTTTAATACTAACATTTACTATGTTAAATATTTTTTATCAAGTCATTGGAGCATATATAATCACTACTATGTGCTTAGATGCATTTCATGTGATACGTCATTTTCCAATGGATAAAAACTAGAAAAGAGTACATGCATATATTACCAGGACAGTGTAGAACACTTGTACGGTTATAGAATTTGCAGAAAAATGTTCGAACGCAGCAGATCTGAAGAAGAGCTCTCGGATTTTCTTCGCGGTGCAACTTGAAAATGACTTATGAAAGTAACCTGCAGGACTTTAATATCCACGGTTGGTCGCAGGTCCATCTGCGGCTATAGCAGGTGTAACTGTGGCACCCATATATGGGTCCCACCCCCCTACTCGGTCCAGTTCGAGTTACAAAGGAGTTCTTGCAAGCTGAAAAGGCTAAATCAGGGATAAAAACGCTACGCGATTAAGCAGAATAGCCAGAAATCCTGGTTTTTCTAGGCCCAACTGTGGCTTTCATATCATTCCAGATCACATTCGGCAATACCACACAGAGGTCCAATGCCATAACTCCAGGGTTGTCGCCCTAACCTTCTCAAATGAAATCCCCGGCGAGGGTTACAATGCATGTTCCGCTGATACACACATCAGCGATGATCCAAGAGATCCTCAGCGGGGGTTACAATGCATGTTCCGCTGATACACACATCAGCGATGATCCAAGAGATCCCCGACGGGGGTTACAACGTATGTTCCACTGATACACACATCAGTGATGATCCAAGAGATCCCCGGCGGGGGTTACAACGCATGTTCCGCTGATACACACATCAGCAATGATCCAAGAAATCCCCGACGGGGGTTACAATGCATGTTCCACTGATACACACATCAGTGATGATCTAAGAGATCCCCAACGGGGTTACAACGCTTGTTTCACTGATACACACATCAGCGATGATCCAAGAGATCACCGGCAGGGGTTACAATGCATGTTCCGCTGATACACACATCAGCGATGATCCAAGAGATCCCCGGCGGGGGTTACAACTCATGGTCATCTGTCCACAAATAGATCCCCAACGGGGGTTACAACGTATATTATCCGTTGACACACACATCAGCGAGGATTAAACAGATCCCCGGCGGGGGTTATAACGCATATTTTCCATTGATGCACATGTCAACGAAGGTCAAGTAACCTTGACGTCAGTTCAGCCATTGGCAAGTAAACCCAACGTCGCATCGGAAGCCATCAGGTGATACATACATCAACAAAGGCCAAGCAGCCTTGGCATTCATCCCCAACAGGGAGTTCATCCATTGACATACACATCAGCAGAGGATCAAATGGATCTCCGGTGGGGGTTACAACGCGTGGTCAACTGTTGGTTCACACGTTAACGAAGGTCGGGCAGCCCTAACAACACATACTATTGGCAGTAAATCCAATAGAACATTGATATGTCCTGGAAATACAAACCAGGGAGGATCGATGATGGAATATATTATGCACATCCATAAACAGACAAAGTTTTATCCCCATAGATCTCTTGTACATGAGAGGCACATTTTGGGAGTAAAGTCTGTATCAATGATTCAGGACTTTGGTTATAGCCCCAACGTCAACATCCTAATAGGTTTGGATCACACATCCAAGCTTGCCGTCATTTCCATTACCGGTAGAAGCAACAGGGAGCCGGCAATCATCCCAACATGTGGGAAAGTAATCCATACGTATCATCCATATACATCATACACTTGCATCATGTTGCTCCATATAGCATCATGTTTGTCTTATTACATTTCAAGTGTCTAGGATTCTTTATCCTATCCATGCCATTACATTGCATGAATATGATAAAGAGGGACATCTGTAGACACTCAAAATTTTCTACACACCTGTTACTGACATTGCAGGAGGGCAGATTCGTCTTTTAGATATAACCCTAGAAGACAGCTCACATCCAGTTCGGATGCTACCAGAAGCTCAGTCTCAACCCCGGAACGCAAACCGGGAATATTAGTTCCAACCTCGAAAATAACCCCGAGGCCTACAGTTCAAATACCAAAAATTCCACCAGAGAAGACCGATTCATCCCGGAGATAACCCCGAGATATTCAGTCTCAGTCCCAACATTGGGAATAGCAGATTCTAACCTTGGTGATAACCCCAAGGAAGGCAGTTGTAATTCTGGAGATAACCCCAGAAATGCTTGTTTCAAATGCATGCAATCAGCTTTAACCTTGGCGCTTACACTGAGGCACTCAGTACAAGTCCTGGCAATAACACCAGGAAGACAGGCACACCCCAGAGATAACACTGAGGACCTTCAACACTTGAAGCAGTCCAATCTCAGAGATAACCCTGAGCAACGTCTGCTTTATCAGCCCAAACCGGAGATAACCTCGGTAAGGGGCAAAGTCGTCATCTTGCCACCTTGACTCTACATCACGCCGTCTCAACATTTTAGACATATATTTCTACACAGCAATGTCCCATAAGAACCAAGGAAGTCCAATCCCGAGTGACTATTATGCATGGTAACGGATAGAATTCGAAGCATGAAGACCGGAGGGCATGGTCCAATCTTCCTAACTTTGTACAACATCTAATCCCATGTCATTGCGTAACTCTCGATAACAGCAATCCGTAAATAGGTCTTACACACCTCAGTCAGATGCCCGGATGAAGTTCTAAAAGTTTGAGCGGATATCACATTGCACGTGTGCACATACTTCAAGACGGTGGGACCCACGAAGCCTGGGGCACCCTGGGCAGCCACAGGTACACCTGCGGCTCCCCCCTCTATAAATAGTGGGCTTGGGGTGGCCATTTTGGAAGAGAAAAAGGCGAGGAAGCCCTGTCCAATTTGCTCTGTACACACTCTAAACTGAGTGCTTTCTCATTTTAAACACTTGTAAGCTCATATATAGCTACTTTTTACCGGTAGGAACCAAGTGTTCATCCATTTCAAGCTATAGTAGTCTTCTTTGGCAGCCCACTGTAAGCCTTCTTATACAATTTAAAGCCTTTCTCTTCATCTTGGCACACACTATTCTGCACGTTGAGAGTCGTTTTGCGTGTGTATGCCCGAACTTCGGTCTGTGGTTTCATTTCAGTATATATATATATATATATATATATATATATATATATATATATATATATATATATATATATATATATATATATATATATATACAGACTAACATTATCGAGTTATACCTCGATTGAGCCTAGACTTATGTCTGGAGCGTTTAATTGCTTTCGTATATGTATATATACTTATATATATGAACTGTGAGTCGAACTCTGTTCGATGAGCCTTGACTTACATCTGGTGCGTTTAAATGCTTTCGTATATATATATATATATATATATATATATATATATATATATATATATATATATATATATATATATATGAACTGTGTGTCAAACTTTGTTCGATGAGCCTGGATTTTACATCCGGTGCGTTTACTGCTTAAATATATATATACTTATATATATGAATTGTTGTCGAACTTTATTCGATGAGCCTGGAATTGATATCCGGTGCGTTTACATGCTTGTGTATATATATATACATTTCGTCTCGCCTGGAGTTTACTTCGTGGTGGTTGACCGTTTTTACTGCTTTTTGTACATTTCGTCTCGCCTGGAGTTTCCTCCGTGGCGGTTGATCGCTTTTACATCTTTATTTATATTTCTAATCCCCTATGGAGGTGCTTCATGATGGTTGATCATGTCTGTATATATATATTTACATCTTTTATATATATATACCTGCTTACTGCGTTTATATCAATTGCGAAATCATGTGAGCCTAGGAATTATGTGATCACAGATTCAGTCTACTGAATCTAGATTCGGTTCCCGTGATGGACCTTTTCAGCTGTAAGCAGCTTGTAAATTTATTTGTGATATCTGAATTTCCTCAGATGGTTTCCATACCCACGAAGAGTTCGGCATTATTTTGTACATTATCTTTCTCGAAGATGCTTCGCATCTCAAAAATAAAAGCAATCAAGTCGAATATTGAATAAAATGGAAGTATCAAAGGCCTCAATTACTATTGAGCACAAGGGTTTGATAAAACCCCTTTTCTAAAACATCATTGCTATATCTTGCTTAAAATTGAATTTTTACACAAATTCAAACCCTTTGTATATAGGTGCGAATGAGGTATAGCACTACTTCCAAATAACAACACATTGACCCACACACACACACATTCATATAATAGTTTCTTGAAAAGTTGCAGTCACCGTGGCAACACGGATGTCGGGGGGTGCCTAACACATTCCCTCCGCATAAGCAAGTCCCTGGACCCTAATGAATCTCAGTTTCACAGACCCGTTTAGCAGTGTCACATCACTGGGTCAATGTGCAAACATTTTCTCGGTTGTGTTGGTACAACAAATTAAAAAACCAACTGGCGACTCTTAACAGTCCATCGTCGACATTACACATGTCGGACCTTTTTGACTTGGTTTTTACAAACAAATCTCACCTAAAATGAGAACACCTAAAAATAAGTAACGAAAAGGGACAAATAAAAATTTTGACGTCGACACATGTTATACATTAACTGATAGCGACTAATACATGTTATATATTAAATTATTATTTGTGTTTGTATTGCAGGGATTAGAGGGTGCATTAACTTATCTTTTTCCTTTCTCAGAAAGTAGAAATTGTGCAAGGCATATTTATACCAATCTAAGAAAGAGGTATAGAGGTATAGCTTTGAAAAAAACTTTCTAGAGGGCTGTAAAATCAACAAATACTGTCGATTTCGAGGATGAGATGGAAAGAATTAAGGAGTTAGATGAAGGGGATTTTGATTTCTTGATGGCATGGAGTCCTAGGAAATGGTGCAAGGCATTTTTCAAGATTGATACAAAGTGTGACATTGTGGACAACGACCTATGTGAGTGTTTTAATGGGTACATAATTCAATCAAGTGGCAAGCCACTAATTGAATTATTGGAAGACATCAGACAACTATTAATAACTAAGCTATAAGAAAAGAGAGATATAGCCATCAACAAGAAATGAGACATTTGTCCTAGGCCAAAAAAGATTATTGACAACAACATTGATGAATGTGGTCAATATGTTAGGTTATACAATGGTGATCTGTAGTTTGAGGTGACGTCTAGGATTGCACTTGATGGATACACAATAGGTTTGAAACTTCGCACATGTGCTTGTAAGGCTTGGGATCTCAGTGGAATTCCTTGTGCACATGCATGTGCAGCAATGTTCTACATGAGATACAATCCTATAGATTATGTATCAGACTTGTTTAGGGTACAAACATATGTGAGAGCATATTCAATAATGTTGAGGGTGGTTAGAGGGGAGAGATTTTGGCCAAGAGTAAATGTCACTCCACCATTACCTCCTCCATTAAAAATACTAAGAGGAATGCCACAAAAGATGAGAAGGAGGGAGATGCACAAGGAGTCAAGTGCAGTAAGTTAAAACAACAAGAAAAAAAGTAATTCATACAAATTATCTAATAAAGGCACAATCATGGTATGCAATACTTGCAAGATAGCTGGCCATAATAGTCTCACATGCAAGTTACCTACACAAACAACACAATCAAATGAAAGTTTTATTTTAATTAATATATTTGTATTTACAAATCATTATAAATGTTAGTTCAAATTGTTATAACTATTAGTTTAATTTTGTACAAACACAATCATTTTGAGGGGTTTTTCAATGGATTGACTATATCAACATGATAGAGGATGCTGAGAAATCTTCGGTCTGTTGAATTTGAATAACATTGAAATTGTGCTGTAAGTGATGAAGGACAAAGCTCATGACTTGGAAGTGCAAGTATCAAAAATGGAAAAAAAGAAAGTTAAATTGAAGAATGATTTGAAGTGTTTAAAAGAAGAAATAAGTAATTTACAAACTAGGGAGAAGTTATTGATACTTGAAATTGGGGTGTTTTTTGTTTTGTGTTTGAGCATGTTAAAAAGCATGTTATATTTTTAGTTGTATTGATGTTCGTAAAAAATTAACTTTTAACTCTTGATGTTTTGGATGATTGTGTTAATGTAGACTCATGATGTTTGGATAATTGTGTTTCGTTGAATTGTTATTAAGTAAAACAGAGAATTGAATGGTTTGGGACATTCTTGCTTCTTTGAATTTTTATTAAGTAAAATAGACCATTTAATAATGGCTTGGGACTGATAGGTTTTAGTAGTATTTCTTTCTCTAATCTTTTTTCCCTGCAAAATACTCACAAAAGCCACTCATATTACATTAAGCACCCTATTTTTTGGCTGCCCTACTTCTCTTTCTTCTTCAAGTATTTTTTTTTAAAATTTGGTTGTTGAAAAATTTGAGATCTACTCATCCTCTGTTCTTGGTTTCTTCTTTATGGTAATTTAAGTTAAGTCTTAACCCTACACTATTTGTTTATAAACAACAGTGTGTCGTAATCAGCATGCTAACTCTGTATTGTTAGAGGAGTTTCAATTTTCATCTAGACAATGCCAATAACTAAAACAATTATTGGTTCTATTTTAGTGTGAAAATGAACTTTAAATAATGTGACACACTGGTTCAACTTTCTTTTTTCTTGGTACATAGCGATTTTCCGTTCAAATGATACATTGGTTCAACTTTCATACAGTACAAGTGTAAATCAAATAGCTTCAAATAAAATTTGCAAAATATAATGGAAACAAAATCTTAAATTAACCAGTCATATAACTCTTAAATTAACCAACCATGTGTGCAAACAAACTTTAATTAACCAGCCATGTGTACAAAAAAACTAAACAAGAACTCAAAAGGTACTTATCAGATTGAATTACTAACATTAGTGTACAGAATTTCAGGCATAAAGTATTGGCATGAAGTACTAACACCATTGTTTAGGAATATAAACACCAAAAAATCCCATGTGTATCAGTTTTATTTTGAGATAAATACAAACACCAAAATACCATAAATAAAAGTCATATATAAATTACTAGATTGGTATCTTCTACTCCTTGTTCACACTTTCTTGAGTTCCACCAATGTTGGGAAAGTTGATTGACACTCCACCTGACTGTCCCTCACCCTCTGTTCTTCCTCCCTTTCTAGTCTCCCTGAAGATGTTATACAAGACTTGAGCCATCAACTAATCCTCTATTTCAATTAAGAAATTATGTGCAGCTACCACTCTCATAGCACCATACATCAATTTTGTGGTCTTGTCCTTATTATTTGCTCTTTTTTGTGAAGTTGAAGTTATCTTCTTAGCCATTTCTTTTCTTTTCTCATTTTTAGTTGGTACAACACTCATCTTCCCTTTACCCTGCTCATTACCATTTGGTGCAACACTTTTAGGTGGTGACAAAGGTGCTTGAACTGGTGCAGTCTTTAGGACAACTGCAGCTAAGTAACATCTCCCAGGTGTGGTCTAAAACATATGTGAGACCCCAGATTTTATGAATAAAGATTTAAATTTCTCGAAATATTTTTTGGAATATTATGGTGTGGATTTGATATCATGTTATAGTTGTGGGTAATATTTATAAATTTTGCAAAGTATGCAAGTTGTTGTATTATATTTGATTGGTCTGGGAATATTATTTTTGTCGGGGAATATTCATACGACGGCACAATTATTAGTGGACCCCACAACGGAATTATTGTCGGACTGAGAAAATGACAAAAATATTTTATAAAAATAACGGCGGAAGTTTTACCGTTAATACTGTTGAACTACTCGGTAGTAAAAGTATAGTAATACGTGTGGTTGCATAGTAGCATACGGTATTGATTATTAAAGCGTACGTGATAAGTCACTCAATTTTGTTTTATTGGTATTATTAATGTAATAAAACAGAAAAGCTTTTTATATAAAACAGAATACTTTTAGAAAGTTATTCGTTTTATTAAGCTAATAGTAAAATCTTTTTATATAAAACAGAATACTTTTATAAAGTTATCTGTTTTATTAGACAATAATTAGAATATATTATATTTTATTATGCATAGTATTTGCATAGTGCCTGCATAGTGTTTGCATAGTAAAATATTTTATAAAGTTATTCGTTTTATTAGATTATAAATAGAATATATTATATTTTATTTAAAAAATTTTGCTTTAAATATGGACCGTCAGATTAAAGTAAATCAATCTAGACCGTTCATGAGTTAGTTACTATCCAGTCCATTTTTTTATAAATAGAAGTTCATTCCTTCATTATTTTCTTACGAATTCACTGAAACTCTAGAGAGAGAAACTATAGAGAGAAAGAAGAAAAGTATTCTGCTACTTCACAACTCCGATATCAAGTTTCTTTTACGGTAAGGGATATTATTTGTTGGACTCGTAAGGAGTATTATTTTCTTTTGTATTCATGAAGAGAACTTCTATTATTCCATTCTTTATTATTCTGCTGTAATAACCAGTATAGACGGACTACCCTATACTTGGTGACATTCTTCTATTATTTTGTCTTTATTATTATTCTGTTGGAATATCCTGTCTGTACGTTTTACACCGGACCTGGTTCCATTATTCATTATTCTGTCAGAATATCCTGTCTGTGCTTTTTACGCTGGACCTGGTTCCATTATTCATTATTCTGTCGGAATATCCTGTCTGTGCGTTTACGCCGGACCTGGTTCTATTATTTATTATTCTGTTGGAACATCCTGTCTGACCTGATTCCGTTACTTATTATTCTGTTGGAATAACATGTCTATGCGAAGTACCCCATGCATGGTGATTCCTTTTGTTATTCCATTCGTTATTAAACTCAGTTGGTTAAAGTTTTGACTTCTATACTCCATGAAATTAGTGGAATATCCTTGATATTTGCGCTTCATCCAGTATCTTTTCATGGAAATATTCTTCTGAGTATTCTTGAATTTTACTGCACAAATCAGTATCATGTTGACAATTTGGACGTTGATGGTTCCTGGATTAATTAATTCTTGAACTTGTTTTATTGAATTCTTATATCATTGTCATCATCATCATGTTTATATTCTGTTGATAGTCATTTGTGGCCTGTAGTGCATAGATGGACTTGGTATGATTATGACCAGGGATTATTCGGTATAATCATGACCGTAATGTTACAAATGATGTGGTAAAAGTCCTCATTGGCCCGTAGTTCATTGATGGATAGTTGTTGGCATGATCATGACCATTAATGAATACACAAATATTCTTGGCCCATAGTGCATGGATAATTGTGGTCGTGATACTAAAGAATATCCTTGGCCGTAGTGCAGGGGTGATTCGATGATGTGGAATATTTATTAAGCTGAGTCTCAGCGATAACAGTGATGAAAAACCTTTTAAATCATAAAATATAGTAGATTTTATTTTCTACTTGACTCTTTTAATGGATTGCTTGTTTCGCTGTAGTTAAACTTGATGTCTATTATATTTTATCAGTTTAACATTGTTGGAGACTAATGATAATTTATTCTGCATTATCTTAATCATAATATTTCTTACTGGGCTAGTTGAGCTCACCCTTTCTTTCACTGTTCTCTTCAGGAAATGAGAATATAGTTGGGACGATTCGGGGAACGGAGTGATGGTCCATAGGATAGCATTAGTAGTCCTCACTATTCTGTGAAATAGTGTGATAATAATTGTAATGAGAACTCCTTTTGAGTTTGTATACTCTCTAGTAGACAATATTTGTATTCAAACTCACAGTTTATGTTTTGTCGTATTGTACACGACAGTTGTATTTAAATTCTGTACCATGTATCTGGCGACCCAAGATGGGTGATGTATACCTATTTTTTGGGGCATCACAGTTGGTATCAAAGCTTAGGGATATGATCCCTGGCTGAGATGTGAGACAAGAACTAGGAGGGGAGAGACGGGGAATTCTTTCGCTAGTATAATCTACCAATGTTTACTTGTTATTTAATTGGTCGGTCAAAGTATAGGGATAATATGTGATATGTTATTTAACCCTTGTTTTGTTGCAGTATTTGAAAATAGCATCTGAAAATGTTGAGATAAGAAATGGAGCACAGGAGACCGTTGAGTCTCCACAGATCAATAATCAGGACAATGTGCAACAGGAAGACAATAATCCTCATGTAAACAACAACACTGATCAATTGACGAACGACGGTACGTTTAGGAGTTTTTTAGAATTCATACAACATCAGGCAAAGGTGGCTCCTGTTCATAATGCAGGAGGAAATAATGGCAACCCACGGTTGGTCACCGCTAAGCAATTCAAGGAGCTGAGACCACCGGAGTTTTTGGGAAAGGCAGAACCACTTAAGGCGGAGACGTGGTTAAAGCATATCACCAAGATATATGATGTCTTGGGATGTTTCGATGAGCAAAAGGTTCCCTTTGCCACTTTTATGTTGCGTGAAGAGGCAGATCACTGGTGAGAATCTGTAAAACATACCCAACCTGACGCACTCAAGATGTCTTGGGAGAAGTTCCAAGAGCTGTTCAATGACAAGTACTTTTCTGAAAGCATTCGTCACATGAAGGAGGTGGAATTTATCAAGTTGGAGCAAAACAACATGACCATGTCGCAGTACGAAGCCATGTTTGCCGAGTTATCCCGATTTGCGTCCCACTTGGTTGATAATGAAGAGATAATGACGCGGATATTTTTTTGAGGTTTGAAGCCGGAGATACGTCAATATCTTATTTCTCATAAACTATGTTTGTATTCAGATATTATAAATAGGGCTCAGTTAGTGGAGCGCGATAACGAGTCAACGCAACCAAAAGAGAGCAGCCGGCAAAATGATAATATCAGTGATAACAGTCATCAAAGCGGTGACAATAAACATGGAGGGAATTAACATGCCAAAAATGGTAACCATTTCAGTGGTAATCATGGTCAAAACAATAAGAATGGACATTTCAAGAAGAGGAGATTCAACAATGATGGAAAGACGTCAGCATCAGCACCCGTTGTTAAGGAAGGAGAACGACCACCTATCATATGCTTCAAATGCGGAGGGGAGGGACACATCAGTCCAAACTGCGTGATGCCGTCCAAAGCATGTTATAATTGTGAAAGAGAAGGCCACTTAGCTCGATTTTGTCGTTCACCGAAGACAAGTTCAGCTAAGATGGAGGCACCAAAGGCCATCCTAGAAAAGTCAAAGCCGGTAGTTTAAGAGAGAGTGTTTTTTTTCGTGACAAGGAACCTGAATAATATTATCACGGGTATGTTAGTCATAAACTCTTGTGAAGTCTATACCGTGTCAGATACCGGTTCTACTCACTCTTTTATTTCACCTAGTTGTGTTCAATGTTTGAAGTTAACTCTGGAGAAGTTACACTTTGATATATCCGTTTAAACTCAATTGGGAGAAACCTTCATTACCTCCACTATTTATAAATCTTGTTCAAATCAACACTTTCACGTTACCTGTCGATCTTATCTCTTTGAAAATACTTGATTTTGATGTGATTTTAAGAATCGACTGGTTAACTACTCATCATGCTTTTTGTAAGGTTGTTAGCTTTCATACTCCTAACCAACCTGTTATGCGAATTTAAAGTAACCAAACCACTAAAGTTAATCATTGTCATATCAAGCCATAAGTAAACAGCCCCGATCCTTTCGTTGTTGACTTCCTTGTGTGGAATGCACCGAAGCCAGACTTTCTGTAGGCGATGTCATGAATGACGATGGCAAGTTGATAGGTATTAATGCGACGTGCTATCCAAGTCTTGGATGAGGGTCACAGTTTTGAATGATATTTCTATTGTTAATAAATTTCCTGACGTATTCTTGAAGACTTCTTTGCCTACCCTTAGAGCGTGAAATTGAATTTTGTATTGACCCTAATACAAAACCCATTTCTTAAACCCTCAAATAGTTTTTCAACTAAAATGAACGTAACATGCGCCAAAGACGTTGACTCGAGTTGTTGAAGATTACGATCGTACCATTCAATACCATCATAGAAAAGCAAACGTGGTAGTTGACGCGTTGAGTATAAGATCGTATGTGGTAACAAGTGCGAATATACGAACCCACGTGAAGATAACGAATATACGATTAGAATCGACTATAATCAATAAAGTTAAAACCGTTCAAGCTACATACTCAGAGCTGATGAATATGAAGAAGAAGGTTCAGGAGGGCATTATTCTAGAAGCAAGAATCGACGAAGAGAGAAAATCTCAACCCTCAATTTAATTGGCCCATTTGAAATCCTCGATCAAGTAGGAACTGTGGCTTATAGACTCGTTTTATCGCCAAGTATGTTGCGTGTTCAGAACGTTTTTTTTGTAT